>JADRCH010000099.1:7297881-7331637 GCA_019843965.1 Rhynchomys soricoides | reverse complement strand
CTCTCTCTCTCTCTCTCTCTCTCTCTCTCTCTCTCTCTCTCTCTCTCACACACACACACACACACACACACAAGTTCTTTAAATTAAAAAACAAGAAAAATGTTTACATCGTACACAAAGCTTTCTTAAAAGATCGAGGAAAAAGAGAACAAAAGTTGTCTTTTCACAATACCCTAAAAAGATCAAATCTTATTTGTTTTCAAACATGCATTGCTAAGTCATTTTTACCACTGTAGGGGCATCATAGAAAGGACTCAGCACAAACCTGGGCAGCATATGTTGGCCAAGCGTAACTTCTTCGTACAATCAAGAAAATTGGCAACTGATGTGAGAAGCAGCTATCAGTACAACAGAGACTGTGCACAATGAAAACCTTGAATACCTAAAACCTGTGACCTCTAGCCATGGGAAGAAGGTAATGACCGCACACAAGCCAGTAAATAGCGTGACTGTTACTGTCATGACCAAATCTTATGACTGTACATGACAGTATACATGACCTGAAGCACAGTAGGTTTACACAAATATGTAATGCGTCCCACTACAATACCTTCATGATGGCTGTGATGTCACAAGGTGCTGGAACACTTCCAGTTCTGTTGTAGTCTATAGGACTGTCATCAGAGGTGGTCTGTCATCCACAGGAACTCAGGAAGGTCACTCTGCACCATGGGATTATACTTGTGGTCCTAGCTTATTTTCTGTTGCTGCAATAAAATCGTGACCAAAAGCAGTTTGGGGAGGAAAGTGATTTATGTGACTTACGTGTCCCAATTACTAAGGAAAACTCATTGCAGGAACTCTGGAGAAATGCTGCTGCGAGGTGGCTCCCTCAGTTTGCTTTCTTAAAGCTGCCAGGATCACATGCTCAGTGACAGCAAAGCCCAGGAATGGGCTGGACCCTCCTACATCAATCATTAATCAAGCAAAGGCTCTGAAGATGTGCCCACAGGCCAATCTGTTGGGGGAGGTTTCTTAATTGAGGTTCTCTCTCCCAGGTAACTCTAGTCTACTCAAGTGTACATAACCAACCAGCACAAAGGATGTAGGGACAGGTACTGCGTCCGCAGCACATATGCCGAGACTGGGACAAAGCTCAGCACAGGCCCTGGATGAGGATGACACAGAGAGTCATGAACTGGTCCATAGTTTTCATTTTCCTTGGGGACCGAGAAGTTGCTCTCCCTCTGGAATAAACCACCTCCCGCCCACGCTCAGGCAAGAAGCTCTGATCAAACTCTGGACCATACAAAAAGAAGACTTGAAAGTAGGAGGTAAGGTGACTTGCTGAGCAGGGTCCAACAGGAGAGGAAGGGAGGGAGGGATTGGGGGTATGTGATGATACCTAAAATTATTATATAAAGGTATGAAACTATCAAACAATAAAAGAAAAATAAGTCAAAGGCTTTGTTAAAAGATTTATTTTTATGTGTTTGAGTGGGGTTTTTTTCTGCATATCTGTCTGGGCAGCACATGTGTGTCAGCCTCCTGAGGAAGCCAGAGATTGTATTAGATTCCTCTGCAACTAGAGTTAGATAGTTGTGAGCAACCTTACGGGTGCTGAGAATTCCATCTGGGTCTTCTGGAAGAGCAGCCAGTGCTCTTAACTGCTGAGCTATCTCTCCAGCTCCAAGGGGAAAATATTTTTTTGAGATTTTTATTTATTTTTTATGTATGAGTGTTTGCCTAAGTGTTTGTGCACCACATGCATACAGTGCCAGAGGAAGCCAGAAGATGGCGTCTTATCTCCTGGCACTGGAGTTTATGACAGGTGTGTGTGCCATGTGGGTTCTGGGCATTGAACCCAGATCATCTAGAAGAGCAGTTAGTGCTATTAACCACTGAGGCTTCTCTCCAGCCCCACAAAGAAAAGGTTTTAAGAATGTAAGGAGTCTGTGTAAACATGGCACATGGGGTTCTCACTAGGAATCCAGACGCCTGTCACATCCCACTAGGAAACTACTGAATGGAAATATACTGACAGAAATAAGACAGCTTTCAAAGTACAGATCTCAGCTTAAATTTTATTTGTATACAAAAATATATTATGATGGGAAAGCTTATTATGACCTCCGACTATATATAAGTAATTACAAATATTTCCATAAAAGCATTTTAAATTATAGAAGAGCTATGTTTAAGGAGTAAAAACACATTAGACAGATCATCTGTTGAATATGGTAGGTAAACAAAGTCAGCTTCACTGTCTGAACTGCCCAGAGACGGCCCAATGGCTAATGTTAGGGTGAACCAAGAATGGCCAGATGGCAGGAGCCTCGACTCTGTCCTCTCCTGCAGCAGATTCTAGTAGCTGATTTTGCCAGGTCCTCGGAGCCTTCTGGAGTTTCATTCTTGTGACAGAAGGGCCCCAAACTCCTTGCTTCACATACCTGGAAAGAGGACATGGACTAGGTTATCCCTGCCAGAGGCGCACAGCTCCTATGCTTGACCACATCACATAGTCCTAGACAGGCATCAAAAGCAAAGTTAATGGCAGGCTTCCCTGCCAGGTATGGCTGGCTAACTGGAATGACTAGGAGGCCAGCTGCAATTTGCATAAAGTAGACGACTGTTGCATGGAGTGAATACCAATTGTGCTTCAATTAGAATAGTCTCTGTCAAAACAGGCCCACACCTTCTGATGTAGGATGGCGCACAGGGGGGCAATAAAACCATCAAGCAGATAGAGTGCTAAGAACAAGGCTATTTTAAACAGACTATTCTAAAATTAGCTATTGGGTCTAACTTTTTAGATTTTTACCTATTTGGCAGAGTAAAAATGTAGAATATTTCTTACAGAAAAAAAAAAAAGATCACTTTCACTAAGTAATTAAGAATCCCGAACACAAATTCTCCAAGGTTCAGCAAGTCCCCCATGAGAAATGAAGACGCCACAACCCTGCAGGCTGGGGCCTTTTGCCTCCTACAATCCTGTCCTTTTGAAGTAGAGCATGCAGATAGTGTGGCAGTTCCGTCCTTTAACACAGAACCCCACCTCACCCCCACTGCAAATTTGATTTGAAGATTTTGGTTTGGGGTCACACAAAAGGAATAATGACAGTGAAACTCCCAAATAAGAAGCACATACTGAATCTGGGTCACTGGTGAGTTGGCATGGGTCAGACCTCTCACCAGGCTCCTGCATCAAACCCCCGGTAAATTTCCTTGAGCAGACCACACCCTTGTGGGGGCTGGAGGAAGGCATATGACCTATCATCCCTCTTCTCTCAGGACTGGACATCCTGTGTGGACACCTCCTCAGCAAAGCTCTCGCCATTTTCTAAACAACATGTCATTGTGCACTGCTGACCTGTTTGCACAGTTGGGAAAGCAACTCGGCTACATTTCTGCAGGCTTATCCTCCAAACTGCTTTCTGAGCCAATGAGGTCCTGTTGCTAACTAGAGCAGCCTTATGGTGTAACTTCCTACCCCCGGGTCAAGCTGGGAAACATCAGAGCACACTATCAAAGGTGGGGCTCCATGTTTTAAACACCAAGCATGTACTCACTTGCTAAGGTTCTGTCCAGATCAGCAATGAAGTCTTCGAGCTCCTTAGTGTCACCTAATTTGGCTGCAAAACAGAAAAGGGTTCAGCTTCCTTCTCAGACACAGATGATAGGGGATTTTCCCAGGGATGATGGACACCTGTTGTCTTCTGAGACCTCACGGGATGTGCCCTGCAGCAGACTTTAGCGTCTGCTCCACATTTTACTTCCACCTCAGCAACTGGCCTGGAGGCTAGCCTGGGTGTTTCTCCTGTAGTTCTCTTACCACCCCCACCCACCACCCCACCCACCTTCCTAAGCCGGAACACTGGTCTCTCATTGTCATAAAAGTTGGGGAGGGGGGCAAATTGTGCTGTAACTGGAGGACAATACTGTGGTCCTCCAATGTGATTCGAGAGTAAAACTGCTACTGTTTCTTGTTGAAGTGGAACCTAGAACATGTCAGTCTTACTTGACCCATCCAGAGTAGCACAGAGCCTGTGTCTAGACATTGCTCCCTCTGCCCCCAGAGGCACACACTTTGTAGGTATTTCACTTTCTTCTGTATTCTGTATAGTTTGTCATTCATGTCTTGCTTGGAAGGCATTGCTAAATATTTTTAGTCACCCTTGCTGCCTACAACAGATCATTCTTAGCTTTCAAGTCCACTCGCCACAAGGGCCTTTTCTCCTGTAACCCCCACCTCGGGAGGATTAGGTAGCAGATCTGAGCAGTATTTAAGCCATTCTCTAGCCTGCTCTCTCTCTGGAGTGCACAGATCCATTACAGACCCAAGCTGAACAACGGCTGAATCCCCCGTGGCTGCTAACATTTGCGTTGAGAAGGGAATTTAAAAATATCTCCTTCAAGAAAGAGGGGAGTTCTATCTGAATGCCACATGGAGACATGTGGTGGGGTCTCCACATTTCTTTAGAGTTGGCTCCATTTTTATGTCCTTTGCAACTATTTTCAGCAAGTTCAGCTTTCCTTGGAGGGGGTGACTTCCCTTTGTTCTCAAAGGGAGCCTGTCGAATGTAACAGAACATCTCGTTCTCTAGCTGGTGAGACTTGGCCAGTTCCAAAAACTAAGATTCATGAAACTTTAACTCCTCTTTAGTCTGTTAATGCCTAAGCAGAGAGAGGGTGGGGCTGTTGTTTTGAATCATGTCCACTTTATTCTCTAAAAACATATATGTATATGTTTTTAACAAATATATATGTTTGTTTGTAATATCTATATGTAGATGTTACAGATCTATATTAAAACGTGTGTGTGTGTGTGTGTGTGTGTGTGTGTGTGTGTGTATACATGTGGGGATCAGAGATATCTACCAAGGAGGCTCCAGAGATCAAACTGCTTGGCAGCAGGCACCCTTTCCCACTGAGCCATCTCAACAACCTCACGTTAGATCATTCTGCTAAATTTTGTCACCCAAAAGCCTTGGGGTAAACGGTTAATGAAATTAAAAAGACTCTTCTCATTGTTGCAAAGCCAAATTGCTGAGTTTTACCTCCTGGAACCACGTCTGAGAGGACAAGGAGCAGCACTCCCTTCTGCCGCAAGACGTGCAGCCAAATCCCACGAAAAACAGCTCATTCACTTTGCACCCTGCCGCTCAAACCCATTTGTCTCATCTATTTGCTTTGTATGCTGCGAAGGGAAAGCCTCGTTGAGGGTGGGGGTGGGGATAAAGGAGCAGAGAAACAGTCCAGTTGTGAGGTCACCTTTCCGAGGAGTGACTGCTGAGGACAGGAGAGCTGGAGTGGAGTCAGTTGGAGAACTCAGCTTCTCATCACTGAAGGTGAAGCTGTCCCTGTACAGTGAGTCTGCACCTTTAAGGAAGGAAGCCATCTTCATTAGGAGCTGTACTCACCAAGCCACACGCTTGCCAGTCTGTGTCTACAGTACCCAGCAGATAATCTCCCAGAGAACCAGATGTTACAGATCTATACTTTAAAAAAGCAGACCAGTTCCCAGTCTAGGCCCTTAAATGGTCTTAGGCAGGGAAGTGTGTGTGTGTGAGAGAGAGAGAGAGAGAGAGAGTGTGTGTGTGTGTGTGTGTGAGAGAGTGTGTGTGTGCCCAGTCAAGTCCACTGGCAACCTTTGTTCCTCTAAAAAAAAAAAAAAAGTGTAACCAATTAATAGGTCCAGATTTCTGCAACACAGGAGTCTACTGGCCAGATCCTGGCTGACAGGATGAGGGACGGAATATGACGTAGCCTAATTTGTAGGGCGCTTGTCCAAAAGGCCTGAAGCCTTGGGTTCAGTCCCCAGCACCATATAAATTAGGCACAGTGGTGAAAAACTAGGAGTTAGACAGACTCTTTTGTAGGCCAGACAGATAGGTAGGAGGCCACGGTTAGATAATAAAGGTCGTGAACTTCCAAGATGGCTGGCTTCTTCCTCAGCTTTCTGACTTGAAACAAAAACCTGGCAGTTAAAAGGCCTGTGGGCTTGTCTCCCACCCTCAGGCTCTCTGCTGATGGACTGGCTCAACAAGGTCAAGGCTGGATCAGGACAGGTTGTACATCTGTGGGCCAATCAACCAACCTATTCACCAACTGACCGGCCCTAAATTAGGGGAGGGAAACTCTGTAGTCTTTAAACAAAACCAAACAAACAACAAATACCAACCAAGCTTCTGCTCTAGAGAGTGTCTTTTTGTGTGTGTCTGACACATGTATGTGTTTCCTCACCCCCAAAACCACCATTTTTCAAGTGCTAATTCTGTCTGCTCCTGTTTGCTGTGTTTGAGATTTCTCTGCGGCTCCTGCTGCCTTTTAATGCTTTAACTGGTAGAGAAAACAAACCCAAGCAAGAGCCCTGGGCTGTATTAGTGGCACACCAGTCAGTGGCACACTGGTGATCCCAGCACTCTGGGGGATGGGAAATTCAAGGTCATCCTTAGCTACATACTGAGCTTAAGGCTCTGTCTTCAAAAAAAGAAAAAAGAAAAAAATAGGGAGAAGGGACTAAAGAGATGACTCCAGTTAAGAGCTAGCTGCTTTTCCAGAGGACATGGGTTCAATTCCCAATACCAACCTAGCAGCTCCCAACAATCTGTAACTATAGTTCTAGGTATCTAATGCCCTTTTCTGGCCTCACTGGGCACTAAGTACACAAGTGGTACATACGTAGGGACAAAACACTCATACATATAAGTCAAATTTAAACACTCAAAATACAGGCCCAGTTTTCATGACGAATGTTCTCTTCCTTCTAAATACTTTTCAAATATAAGCACAATGTTGGGTCCCATATCTAATCAATTTCCCTTCCGTGCTCATGAGTCTTAATCACACAGTTCTCAAAATTCTGCACTCCTGTACTGGACTCCAAAACAAAGATTGTTTTTGTTCTTGTCTGTTCATCCATTACAGTCAAGGGACTTCACAGCTCCTTCTATTCTTACGCCCTAAATGTCAAAGCAGCAGTCAGCAGTGTCCCTGCCAGGCCAGGCTGCACCAGGGCCAGCTACTGCATGCTCAAGGGTACTGAAAAGAGACCGTGTTCTGGGCCTCAATGTATCTATCAATAAGATAGAAAGGTGGACTGAACAATCCTTCCAGTCCCTCCCAGTTCTGAGATTCTAAGTCCTGCAAAGGAGGAGGAAGCCAGCCCTGCTCTGAGGATGTAACTCGGAGGCTCAAAGACACAGGCTAACGGAAGCAGGATGTGGCCCCAGAGGAGGGGGTGAGGAAGCCAATTTTCTGGTTAAAATCGAAAGGAAAGCAAAGCCAGCCAGGTGCTCTGGAAAGGCCCTTGAGGTGACAGCTGAATGAGAGAGAGCCTGGCCAGGTCCCTACTCGCCCGGAGGCTCCTGTCTTTCAAGCCGTTTCCCTCCGTTCAGGTTCTAGTTCCACTAACACAGAATGAACTTGTCTAAATTATTTGTTAATGTGCTCAGAATAAAAGAAAATCAGGCTTCTGAAAGAAGTTTCTAGTTGTGTGAGATTTGGACTCTATCCCTAAAAGGCCACCACACCTCATCAAGTTGTCTTGTTTGGCTCTATTTCCTCTGCCTTCCAACCATAGGGACCCAGCCACCGTCTTGTCATCTTTTCTGGCCTATATACCCACCTACCCCACTTTTCCAAACATGTCCAGAAGATCCTTGCGAGCAGCCCTCACAATCTTTCCTTCCTTTAAGAATTGTAGCCCAGATTACCTTAAAGGATGACAGTCCTTTTTCAGGGCTTTGATGATGAATCCATACTGAGACCTTCAACACTGAACTTTAAACCCACACTTCCCCTCCAAAAATGTTATAACTCCCTCCCATCTCCCACCTCCCACCCCCAGAATGCTAGTCCTTGAAATGTGAGACCAACTGTGTTCTGGCAACACCATGAACACCACTGATCCCTCCCACGGTGACTACCCTGAGAAGTATAATCACTTCTGGTCTACTGGTCTGGCCTCAGCCCTACTTCGCAAGTGTACTTGACAATGGGACACTTTGTGCCCTCCTATTACTATCTCTTAGGATATTGGAACTCCCTAGAATTTGACTCAGAAGCCCTTCTGCTTGTTTTTTGTTTTTGTTTTTCCCAGCTGAGTCCGCCTGTACAACAGCAGCAGTGGTAGCAACCCAATCCCCTGCACACAGGAAAGTACACCATGAACATCCATTGCAGATCCCTGAAGGAGCATCACTGTCATCACTGTCAATAACCAGGGGGGATCACTACAGACTAAGAAACACACGAAGAGAAGATAGAGTCAGTCATCTTTGGTGTCAAGAAAGCCACAGAGAGACCCAGGGAAGCAGGCTATAAGCCAGGACGGAATACCAAACCCCTTGCCATTTGTATCCCTGTCTCTTAAAGATATCCAAGAACATCGTCCCTCTTAGACCAGAGTTCCATCTCTGAGACTCACTAGCCCAGAGCTTGAAGGCCACCCCCTCCCTGCTCTCTATCTCTCAGAACAGCTGGCAATTCAGAGCCACTTTCAATACCACACCTCATTCCACCCCTCCCTATGGACACCTCAGTCCTGGCCCTAGCTTTGAATTTCATTTCTGTTCAGCTCCAAAGCTCCAGCAATTTCATATGCATATGTAATCAGGCTGGTTCACCTTCTAAACAACTGAGCCAGCTCCTCTTGGCTGTTTAAAGAAGCAATAACCTCAACCTGGAAAAAGCCATCACAAAAGAGAACTACAGAGTAAGTCAGGAACACCCATGGAGGAGTTAGGGAGACCTCATCACCTACAGCATGGAGAGGCTGTGGGGTAGAAGCCATAGTCTCAAGGGACCATCCTGGCTTGCCGTTGATCCTTCAAAATCTAGTCCATATGATAAATTCCTTAACCCACACATTTCCCTCAAGGTCAGGAAATAAAGGCAGATTCGGATTTTGATGTGACAAATCAATTCAGTTGTAAACCAGACCGTCTGATCCGTGGTTGCCTCATTGCTGAGGAACTCACTGTTCTCACAATGAGGGAGGAAGAGGGGATAAAATAGAGCATCTATCTAACATATACATACAGAGGCAGGTCAGCATAGCCTATGTTCACTTCCCTTGTCCCTGCCACCACATCATACACACCTCGAGCACGTGCACGCTCGCGCCTCACATCCTGTCAGCTCATTACCTCACCATGGTTCTACCTGCCTTCTATGTCTTCACATACCTGAGGCCTACTCCAGGTTCTTTGTTTGACCCTAAGTACCTGAAGCTATGGCTCTGTAGTGAGGGAGAGGAGCAGAGACCTTGTGAAAGCAGTAACAACCTACACATTCTGTGTATGACGCTGTGGCTTCATAATGACTTGGTTTTCGAGTTCCTAGCAATGGAGAACAGCAGGTCCAGGAAGGAGGACATCATCATTGAGAAGAAAAAGAATCAAGGTTCTGAACCCTGGCTTCCCACTATTTTCAGATTATAGCATTTATTTTTAAAAGTTCCTCTTCAGAAGTAATTAACCGAGAGCATACCCATATCCAGACTCTGAACTTCTTTACCCAGTATTTCCTCCAAACAAGCTTTCACCAAGAGCCTGCATGAACAGAATCTCATGCTCGAGGTTATGGTAGATGAATAGGTAAGCCAGGTTCGGCCTCCTGCTATGTTCATTCCCTTAGAGCTCTAGTTCTTGCAGAAATAATATTCAACCAGTCTGATAAAATGACAGCGGTGTGTCTCTGGCTGATAGCACAGACTCGTACTGCTATCCCACCCTGCTATCTGGTGTTGTCATGATCAAGGGACCTAGTGATGATCTGAGGAACCTTCATATGTGGTAAGGTAAAGCTTAAAGCGTCTACTGCCTTGAGGGCCCGCCTCACTAGAGTCAAATTCCTGCTGCAAATATCCTTTAAATTCTTGATCCATTTAATGCATTGAAATCTCAGATTCTAGGACTGGGTCTCCTAAGAGACCATCAAAAAATAAACAAAAGCATATTACATATACAACCTAACTTTAGGTATGCCCTTCAAGTAGAAGAAATTCCACAGTACAAACAGAAGCTTTGTTTTTAAAAAGTGTTTTTTTTTTTTTAAGTTTTGGAGGTTGGGAGAAAGGTAATTTAGGGTTAGAACTGACACATGCTACCCCAGAGAAAAGTAAAACCACAGCCAGGGAGCCTTGCCCAGACCGCCTGTAAATATAGAACAATCCCACACATCTGCAGCAAGTGAACTACAGTAATTAACCAAGAAAAAGGAAGCCCTGGGTCTGTGGCACTGTTCCCACAGGGAATGGCAGGCATGAGGGGGTCGTTCTTCTCCTCCAATTCTAAATTCTGACAGCTTCAGTGAAGCATGGCACAGTGACAATGAATCCTGGGTCTCTGACCATTGTGCCCCAGCTACCCTCTGGAATGGCCCTGACCCTCTAAGATAGTTTGCCAGATATCAGAGAATAAGACCCATCACTCACTCAGTTCCTAACGTGGTACCAGGTATCTGAAGGGCTCCTACCTGGCCTCATCCTCTCACACCTTGACAGGTTTAAACTCCTGACTCCTCAGCCCCATTAGCTACTGGCTTGGTAACTGTCATTCTGGTTTCTAGGATCCTTAAGGTTTCCTCTCTCAGGGCCAGACCAGAATATTCTAAGCAAAACTATGTAAATGTTCTAAGTCTCGCTGTGCTAAAGCTCAGTTGCTTATTCTCCCTAAACATCTACAATCTCATCAAAGCTGCAGCGTGGACAGGAGGCCTCAGACCTTTCCTACTTAGAGCATACTTGTCCTCTCACAGGATGAAACCCCAATCTATAAGAATCACACCTTGGTTTCGTCTTTAAAGGCTTGAATTAATAGAATAAACCATTTATAAAGTCAACCAGTAGACACATACAATAAATACATGGGTTAAAATTTGGGATATAATGAGCAAAAATTTTCTTAAAGACTCATGCTGTACTTTCAAAGCTTAAAAAAAAAAAAAATACTGAACAAGAACTGGGCATGGTGGCCACACCTTTAATACCATCACTTGGATCTCTGTGAGTCTGAGGCCAGCCTGGTTTATATAGTGAGTTCCAGGCTAGCCAGAGAGAGCTACATAGTAAGCCCCTGGCTTGAAATAATGTCAATCAATCAAATCAACCCAAAGATGTTCAACTTCTACAGCTCCCCAAAGGCTCAAGCCTGAAGACAGCTTTTCTAGCTCCCAACTGCATTGCCCTTTTATTGGGAATCTTAAACCTGTTCCTAACAGAGTGCTATGGGAAAGACACAGCCCATTTAAAAACCCATTTTCACTTACCCCCAATGTGAATGTGTGTCTATGCATTTGAGTAAGGTGCCCTTGGAGGCCAAAGGTGTCAGATCCTTTGGAGCTAGAGTTCCAGGCAGGGCAGTTGTGAGCTGTCAACACAGGTGTTAGGAACCAAAACCTGGTCCTTTTGAAGAGCAATACTTGTCTATATCCTGAGTCATCACTCCAGTTCTGCAACCTGTTAGTTAGTTTGTTTGTTTGTTTTTTAAATGAGGGAGAGAAAGGTAATTTTCAAAAGTCAGGAATATTCATCACCTATGTCCACAGACTTTTGATCCTGAAAGCTTTGAAGAAGACCTGCAATATCATATATAAAAAAGATACATGATCTGAGCTTGAGGGAACACTGGGCGACTCCCAAGTTCTGGCTCACATGCTAGCCAACCCTTCGTAAAGACAGAGCAAGGCCACAGATGGCCAGCCTATGTGCTGTTATTTTATCAACAAAATCAATGAAGATAAAAGTGCCTGACTTGTAGGACTGTGTAAAGGTTTTGTGTGGTAGAGGAACAGCAGGAGATGGCTGACGACAAGAGCATAGCAACAAGACATGATGACAATCAATCACAGCAACCCCAGTGAGGGCTTGCTAAAAGCAAGCTAGCTGCCGCCATGATAAACCTGATCAGCTCTCTCAGGAGAGCTAGGTTTCAGTGGGCTGCACCTCTCCCAGACATTCACTTCACCAGACAGACAGATGAGTATTAGAAATGTCTGCGCTCCATTCCTGGAGACAATTAAGACATACACATTTTGTGTCCTTAAGAAAGTTATTACTTAGATACACACAAATCCCACCAAGACGATTTCTAAACACACAGGGAACAAACCACATTGACAGCAAAGACCAAGGTCATCTGTGCTTTCTTAGATCCTTCCCGTTACTTCTCTACCAACCACAGCAAAAACTTAACAACAAAAGCAGAAAGCGAAATACAAAGAGATATCCCTAAGAAAATTGCAAATTCTATCAACTCTCTCTCAAACTGTTAAGAAACTGTAGTGAATTCTCTTTTTAGGACTCCTAAAAACACACCCTGGATCCGCTACCCCTCCTGGCAGAACTGGTGGGTGCTGTCCACCATCACTGCACGGGTTCAGACTCTAATCTAGACTGAGGTTGTGGCTTACTAAGGAGCTGTCCTTGACTACAGAGCAGCAGGAACAGACCTCGCCTTCTCTTCTGTGGAGAAGAGAATTTATACACAATGAAAAATTTGTTCTTTGACCCAGTGGAAGGAGATATAGTCAAGTTTTGCCACAGCTATAGAGACAAATTTTCAAAGTAAGGCTTCACTTGAAGCTGAGGACAACTGACCAGGTCATTGGCATCAAAACACAAAAGTTCTAAATGCCTCAAACTCACCAGCCTTCTCCCACTCCCACGCCCCCCTTCACCTCCCCCCTTCACCTCCTAAGTCACAATCCTAAGTGGCAATCTGTGCAGGCTGCTAAGGAAAATCAAACTGGAGCTCGGGTTTCAGATTCAAATCCTGACCGGATGTTAAACATTATTCCTTCTTAGGAGGACAGCTCAGGCTCAGAATCTTCACCCAGTAACAAAGGAAGACCTTTCTAGATTTCAAAACAACAATATGACTTTTGCTCCCAGAATTGGGGACAGCACAATTGGTGATGAGCCTGTATCTAGGGACTAAGGGCACAGGAACAAATAAGTTCACATTAAAAAACAGTGAATACGCCAAGATTAAAAACAATTATGTAATAATAAAAAGTCAACAAATTCACTGTTCTTGCAGGTCACTTGAGTTACTGAAAACCACCCCTCTCTCTCTCTCTCTCTCTCCCTCTCTCCCTCCCTCCCTCCCTCCCTCTCCAGAGGCATTGTGGGAAAGGTTACTAGGATGAACCTCTCTGGGTAACCTGGAGGGTGGGCATGCCTGAAACCCTGTACTTGAACTCAGCAGCCCAGTGGGAGATTGTTTCAAACGTGCCTGGATTGTCGGAGCCTCGGAGCTCCGCAGAAAGTGAACGAAGTTATTTCAAACATTCCAAAACCAGCAGCTTAGGAAATCATTTTGGTTTCACAAAATTATTGTGTTCTCCTGTCCCCAGGTCCCCCAACACCCATTCTGGAAAAGGAAAGGGAGGGTGCTGTTGGTTTAGTGTTTCCCGGGCATGCAAGAATCCCTAGGGCTGATGCCCCGCATTGCCTAAATGGATGTGCCCAAATGTGGTGACACTCCGTAATCCCAGCACCCTGAAGCCCAGGAAGGAGGATCAGAAGTTCAAGGTCATCCTCAGCTACATAGATCACCTTGGGAGAGTCTCAATACAATAAAAATAATAGTGGGAGAAAGAGGGGAAAACTGTCGGAAGGCCTGGCTGGACTCCCAAGAGCTCTGGCTGGCTGCACAAACCCTCAGGCCTCATGATTCACACCTGCCATGACAGGTAGCCCCACAGCTCTTCAAGAACCCCTCCTCCGTGCCTCCCCCCTCCCCCCCATGCCTTAATGACCCCCGCACACTTGGGCTAAAGACTCAGAAAGTCAACTCTTCAGACATCTCAGAGCCGATGCAGATCCTCGGGTCTGAGTTTCCCCCAGGCACCGTGCCTCAGTTTACAGATAACCCAGGTGACTCTAGAGTTCTGGAAATCCCGAGCCCTGGGGTTACTGACTTTAACAGGGCTTCACTTACTCTCGGAGTCGCTGAAGCCGCTGCTGTCACTGACGCTGGCGCTGCTGCGCCGCTTCATGCGCTCCAGGTGCTCCTCATAGTGGAAGTGGCGCTCGTGGAAGGGCGACGCGAAGTCGGCCAGCACCGCGTCGAACTCACACAGCACGTCTGTCAGGTCTGCAGGGGCCGCGGAGTCCATGGCCGGGACTGGGGGAGAGCGAGCACAGAGGGGATCTGGAGAGGCGGCCAGCGTTCCCTAGGATGGCTAACTTCACTCTGCCTTTGCCAGTGACAGCCACGCAGTCAGTTACTTCGTAACCTCTCAACCACCCTCTAAAGCGCCTGTCACCAGACACAGACGAGAAGCAGCCTCCGTGGGTGGAGCTGAAAGTCTGGAAGTCACCTCGCCCACCCCACGCGTTTTCCTACTTGTGCCCACGCTCGCTCCCTGGAGCGCGTGGCGGCGGGAAAACTGAGTCAGCAAGCACCCGTTACGTGTCAGACTCAGGTTCCTTGTCCCGAGTGGGAAACCAAGCTGAACTTGCATCGGGCGAGCGATTCGGGGACAGGATGGCAAGGTGATGGAGGACAGAAGGGTGGGCAGTAGAAGACCATAGCGACCACTGTTCTCTCGCCCCTACCTGCAGGCTCCCGCTCTCAGGGGCTCGGATCTGAGAGTGTAGCTTAGCGTGGATGCAGTCCCTGGCTTCGATCCCGGGGCGAGGGGTGGAGAGGGCACCCCCACATAGGCACTCACCTGCGGCCGCGACTGCCGCGGGGCTGCTCTGCGCCGAGGGCGGCTTCATGGAGAGGTTGCTCAGTGACACGCGTAGCAGAGATGCTGCGAGGTGTTGGCTCGGGTGGCGCTCTCTGCCTTGCTCCTTCCGAGCCTGAGCGCTAGCTACTCGCCTGCGCCGCCACCCGCCAGCTACACCGTCTTATAGCCACGGGCAGGGGCGGGGTGGGGGCGTGGCCGCTGAGTAAGTCCCAGACGACCTAGGGGACGCCCCTGTCCCCCCACCCCCTACCCCCGGCACCGCCCTAGCCACGCGCTGGCCTCGGAAGAACCGCAGTGACTAGTGTCGCCGGAGCCCGGGTTACCGCCCCAAATATTTACCCGCCGTTTTCTCCACCACCCTGACAACCCGACCCAAGGAAGTGTCTTTGCGGGCATCAGAGTTCTCCAAGAGTTTACTCTGTTTCCCGCCTTCTGGCAGAGCCTCCTTGAGCTTCAGGTTCCTCATCTATGAAATGGAACTGCAAATGCAGAGCCTCCTTGCTTGCTGCAAAAATAAAGAAACGGAGGGCCTCTGTAGGTTGTG
The DNA here is from genome assembly GCA_019843965.1 of Rhynchomys soricoides. NCBI lineage: Eukaryota > Metazoa > Chordata > Mammalia > Rodentia > Muridae > Rhynchomys > Rhynchomys soricoides. Next base: position 7,316,450 of record JADRCH010000099.1, on the reverse strand, counting down.
CGAGGAACCAGTCTCCGTCTGGTTTTCTCAAAGAATTTACAAAATTGTTCGTGAACAGAGTGGACAGCTGAGGGCCGTGGGTTGAGGTGAGTGCAGTCTTCAGTTGAGATGATCTCAGAGCTCAGAGCACCACATGGACGGATGCATTCTGGTATAGGTTCCATATGATTGAGCATTCATACTAGGCACGGCCCTCAGGTGACCAACTGCCCTTTGCCCCAGGTAGTTATTTTAAAGTACAATAAGAGGCCTGCTGGTGGCCTGTGCCTATAGTCCCAGCCCTGAGGAAGATGGTAGAAGGGGGTTGGGGGTGGGGGGAGTCTAGGCAAGAGAATGGAGCTTAGAGGACTACACTGTGTAAACTACATAGCACAAGCCTGCCTGTAAAGTGTTAACTGTACAATCGTGAAGATCTGAGTTCAAGCCCCCAAATCCACATTTAAACAAACAAACAAACTGGTTGGACACTCATTTATAATTCCAGTCCTGAGAGGCAGAGGCTGGCAAATCCCTGGAGCTTCCCAGCCTATCCCAAAGTGAGAATTCCAAGTCAATGAAAAGTTGTATCTTAAAAATGGAGGTGGGCAGTGCCAGAGGAATCAATCACATTTGAGGCTGACTTCTGACCTTGACAGGCACAACATACACCTGTGTGCATACCTGCACATGCTACACACACACACACACACACACACACACACAATTTAATTAAGTGTAAAGTAAGTAGCAAAGTGCCTGCCTAGCATGGGTGAGCCCTGGGTTTGAAGGCTCATCAAAAAATAAATACTTTTCATAAATAAATGTAAAACAATCAAAATTGAGTAAAATGAAGTTTTTCAGTCCCTTAGCTACACTAGACACATTCAAGTGATCAATGGCCATCATCACAGAATCTTTGGACAGTGTTAGTGAGGATATCTTCCCCTGGTGACTCCAGCCCTCCTAGGTGTCAGAAGGTGGCATGCACCAGGTCTCTCCCACCCCCCACACCCCCCAGCCACCCTGAATAGTAGAATCATTGCCAATGGTTGGCAGGTGTAAAAACTGGAGTAGAGCAGCTAAGTAGCTTGCCTACCCCTTAGTGGTTTAATAGAAAGCAGGCCTGTCTCTTTTCAGCTTTGACACTTTGAGGTTAGCCACACCCTGCCTCCCTAGGGTAGAGAAGAACTAAGCAGTCAAGGGAGGCACTAAGCCCCAGAGCAGATAACCCAGGCTCCAGAAGCCCCAGGCAAGGCACCTCCTTTTTTCACCAGCTTCCATCCCCCCCACCTCACCCCCTTTCTTCTCTCTCCCAAAGCATTGTTTTTGATTTGCCTGTGGCACCCACTGCCCATGCCCTGAGCCAACAGCAGCAGCCAGTCTGGGAGGTGCAGCCCAAAAGGTGCCAATTGCATGTTCAGTTAGTGCATGGAGCTCAGTCCATTTGCCCACAGCCCAGCTGGTGGGCAATGGGGTTGCTCCCAGTCTATCCTTGTAGGCATCTCAGGACAAAGGCCTCAGTGCTGCACATGTGTTGATCTTGATTTCTTCCCTAAAACCAGGTAAAGGTTTAAACTCTTAATCTCCAGAGCCTTCAGGCTGGGCTCCATATCCTAGGGCCTTTTATGGCCCCTACCCACCTGACAGTGGTGACAGAGATGGTCAATGACCTCAGTGTTCAGGTGTGACCTGTCCCTCAGGAGGGATGGGGAGCTGTATCCTTCACCTCCTCACTGAGATTTACCTAATTTCCAAGTTTCAAAAGGTTATTCGGTCACTGGATGCAATGGCCTCAAGAAAAATACTTGATGTCACCTTTGATTTCCAAAATCAAAGTCAGGAAAGTCAGGACTTCTTGTACTGTAAAGACCTGGTCTTTATTTTAGCTAGTCTCTCCTTTGGTCTACTTTGCTGTCATCTAATAAAATATACAGGCTAGGTAATTTGTGAACCATAGAAATTTCTTCCCCACTGTTCTGAAAGCCAGGAAGCCCAAGATCAAGACTCCCAGTGCTGTCTGGTGAAGGCTTGCTGATTGCTCATAGGACAAAAGGAAGGAAAGAGAGCAAACAGCCTCACTTCAAACCCTTTGATAATCCCTAACTCCGTCTGGGAGAGCTCTATTCTGGTGACAGCCAGTTCGAAAAGGCCCTGCTATTTGACAAGATCAAATTTGCAATTAGACTGCAATGTTCAGACCACCCGGAGGTCTGACATACTCAGGCCCTGGCTGCCTCTTCTCTGCACACTGCTGGCCACTCTTTTCTTGAAACTTGTCCAGAGCATCACCTAAGGGCCTGATCTTTCTGAATTCTCTGGATTATCATGGTTGAACTCTGGCTCCCTGCCTGCCTCTCCTGGATCCTTTCTTCTCAGGCTTTACTTTCTCTCAGCCATCCCATCCTCCTCCTGGAAATGTATGACTAAAATTCATCCACTTGAACTTTTTTACTTTCAGAACTGATTTTCCTCCCCTTAAATGTCTTATGTGCAATTACCCATAAGACTTCTGCATTTGATATTCTTCCACAAATACTCTATGAAAGAAGCTTCTAGTTGAATCTGTAAATAAACCAGTAGACTCGTGTATTCCTGAAATAGTATATTTCCAGTCTATCTTGAGTTAAAATTGGTGATATGACTAAATTTTGGGCAGCAGACAGAGATATCCTATGCTGCCTCCTGGGTAAGTCTCCCTCACTTGATTCTCTCCTCCAGGATGACAAGCAGCCTTGACGCTGGATTTTAGCCCTGAGGTAGAGGTCACTTTCCTAGAATGGCAGCAGCAACATAGAAATGTCTTGTGTCTCTGATGTCATGAGGCAGCTATGCTAACCAACCCTGTGTAACCAACATCTACAGGAGAAAAATAAAATAAACCATCAGGGCCTGAAGATGTAGCTCAGTGGACAAGCATGTGCTAAGCATGTGCTAAGCATGTGCCAAGCATGTGGGATTCTGGATTCAAGCTTCAAAACTACCAAAAATAAATAAGTAAACTGAAATCACCATCTTGTGTAAGCTCCTATAGGGGAGGGGTATGTTCTTATCTTTACAATTCAACTTTATCCTTAACACCTCCTGTATCAAATAAATAACTCCTGGCAGTTCTGGTTCTATAACTCTAAGAGATGGACTTGATGGACTTTCCTTCTTCCCTAGGCTAGCTTGAGTCATGTTTCAGCATCTGTCCATAGCTGAGCTACTAGGTAAGTTGGAACAACAGATGTGCATTCTCTCCCAGAGGTCTTGAGACTGGAAACCTGTGATCACATGCTGGCTGGGCTCGCTTCTTCTGAAGGCCCACAGGGAGGATCTGCTCCAGGCCTCTGCTTGGTTCCCGGGGGTGTGCAGGTCATCCTCAGCATCTCATGCTTGTCAGTGTGTCACCCTGGTCTTCTGGTTGTCACATGATATCCCCTGTATGTCTGCTTGGATCTTTCTCTTCTTTTAAGGGTAGCAACTACTACCTTAATACAGATTAGACTTGTCGTAACTTTGGATGGCCTTACCCTATGTCCATCTTGTCTCCAAAGACCCCATTTCCAAGTGGGTCACATTCACAGGTTCTTGAGCAAATTTGAGAGTGTGACACAATTTAACCCAAGCCAGTGATATAAACCCCAAATGGACCTCCATTAATGAAAGTCATATTAGTCAAGACTTGATATAAAGCTCCGATGAAGAAAGCTGGTTTCAGCTGTAGCTTCATGGCAGACTGCTTGCACATGTCCCAGCACCACAGGGGAAAGAAAAGAAAAGAAAAGAAAAAAAGAAAAGATTACTTTGGCAAAGGATGGTAGTGCAGGAGGCAGAGGCAGGAGGATTACCAATTCAAGGCCAGCTTGGGTACTGGCTTTGAATCCAATGATACTCTGTTTCAAAATAAAAGACTAAACAAGTGACCCATTGGAACAGGACAGAATCCCCAATTGGATATAAACATATTTGGTAAAGTGGATTCTAAGAAATAACAATAGTGAGGAAAGCCCTTTTGACAATGATACTGGAATAACTGTCTACCACAGGCTAGACCCAAAAACACTGATTTGCAATAGAATACAGACATATAGCAGATGAGCTAAAACTGAGATGCTTTCAGTAGGAAACAGGAGAATATCCTCAAGACTCAGTGATTTCAGACATTGTGCACAAAAGAAAACTGTAAGCAGGAAGAATCCTACTCACATACACATACATGGGCATTGCATGTATATGACAAATAATTTGTTTTTAAAGCATAGAATGAGCTTCTGCAAATTCATAATACAATGACAACCCAACAAAAATGTAACAGCCAAGACACTCAAAGATATACCTCATGAAAGAAGAGATGTTAGTGAGTCATGAGCACATAAAGTCTAGCCCGCAATCTTCCCATAGGTTAGCAATTCCCCTACAAGTAAAATGAAATACGAAGTAAGAGTAAGTTTTTATTTAGCCCCAGTTCCTAACAGCCTGAACATCCTTCAAAGGAATAAACACAAAAACATACAATACCACAGAACGCTGCTCAGCAGAGGGACACAACAACTAGGTGGGTGGGGCTGAGAAGCATCACTCTTGCCCCTGAAATGTCTGTACCACATCTTCCAGAGTGGATGTATCAGCTAGTGAGCATGGCAAAGGGACACCTACGATAGAGGCTGAAGCTCTTGCGATGGGAGATAATTGTGGATCATCCGAGTGTGCCTGTATGCTGGTTTGGAAGAAAATGACCCCCATAGGCTCACAGAGAGTGGCACTATTAGGAGGTGTGGTCTTGCTGGAGTAGGTGTGGCTTTGTTGGAGGAAGTGTGTCACAGACTTTGAGGTCTCAGAAGCTCAAGACAGACCTAGTGAGTTTTTTCAGTCTCTTCCGCCTGCCTGTGGTCCTGATGTAAAACTCTCAGTTTCTTTTCCAGCTCCATGCCTTCCTGGATGCTGCCATGCTTCCCACCATGATGATAATGGACTGAAACTCTGAAAGTATAAGTAAGCCCCAGTGAAATGTTTTCTGTTATAAGAGTCTCCACTGTGCCTCTTCACAGTCATAGAAACCCTAAGACTGCCTGCATTAATTCATTTCTGTGGCTGTAACAGACTACCTGGCTCTAAGTACCTTTCAAATAAAAGGTAGGTATTCAGCTCACAGCTTTGGAAGCTAGAAGTCCACCATTGGTCAGCTTTACAGCTTCCTTCTCTGGTGAGAGTCATTGCTCTATCACACCATGCAGATGGCATTGTGGTATGAACTTATATAAGAGAGATAACACTGAGAGACAAAAAGTCAGGAAAATACAGGGTGGTTTTTTGCTTGTTTATTATTATTTTTTTTTCATAATAATTCATCTTGGGAAGTAACCAGAGTCACCAGAGAACTGCATTAGTTCCTTCCTAGGACAGGGTCCCTAGTGACCTAACTAAGCCTCACCTCTTCAAGACCACACCACCTCCCAACATCACCACATTAGGAACAAAGATCACAATATAGAGGCCTACAGGGAACAGCATAGTGAAGCCAGACAGGGCCCAGTCCGATAACATGAATCTCTAATAGCAGAGAATGTTTCCTGGCAACAGCTGAAGGGGGGTGTGAATGTGGAGGATAGGGATAAGGGATGTGTCATTGCTAATTTTGAAGACTGGATAAGGAGTCATGGGCCAAGAAATGTCAAGGTGGTGGCAGGGGTGGGAGCAGTGGGCAGGGTTGTGTCTCAAGTTAAAAATGACAAAAAGACAGTTTCCCTGTTAGGGATCTAGAAAAGAATGCAACCTTGCCAGCACATTGACTCCAGCCCAGCAAAACCTTTGATGGATTTCTTTTATACTTTTGTTTTACTTTATAGTTCAGTAGCTTAGGCTACCTGGGCTTCACAGTCTTCTGCCTCCTAGTGCTGGGATTTCAGGAGTGTATTGCCATACTTAGTTCCCTGTTGGACTTCTAACACAAAAGTTGTAAGATGTGTATTTGTGTGGTCTGTTACAGCAGTGGCGAGAATGCTGACAAGACTGTACACCATATGGCTCCGTCTTCATGAATGTAAGTTCAAATATGGACAAAAAGAATCAGTGGAGAGCTGAGCCAGATCTACAGGGATAAATATCACAGTAAAAAGGGGACCAAGGGAACCTCTAGGAAATGTTCTATGTCTCCATTTGTGTGTTTAATACTTACAGTATACAAAACCACCACCACCAACAAAACCATTAGACTTAGAGTTAGTGTGCACTTGATTGGGTTAAAATATACTCTTGGAAGCAGAAGAGACTGTGTAGTTATTTTCCACATTGTAAAGATCTCCAGGGCCTTTCTGTTTCCCTTCCAACTTACTGCACACACCCTTCATCACAGACTCAAAAATCACCATCTTCCAGCCACAGACGACATTTCTCGAGTTATCCTTATACGTCTCCAGAAAAGCCCAGAGATTTCTGGAATGACAAGCTGGTGTCCCCAACAATCTTTAAAAACAATCCTAGTCCTTGATACTTATCAGACAGATGCTTGATGCTTCTCTTCTTGGGTCCTGATGACAAATTCATGAAGTTATTATTAGGACCTTTATTTTACAAGTGCAAAAGCAGTCCTGTCCATGTGACCCGGTTATTGGAGTCGGTGCTCAGCTCCACATCAGGGCACACCCTGGTGCATGCTCCCCATGACCCTGGGTGGCTGCCCATTGCCTCTCTAACTCCCATACTCTACCTGCTCTCTGGCAGGGCTCACCAGTGATTTATAACAAATAAGCAATGAAGTTAAGTAGAGCACTCCAGAGGTTAAGGTGCTCCTTTAGGATGGCCGAGCATGGCAGAGAAGGCAAGGGATCCTCCTCTGTGTTTGTTGGTTTTTAAGGGGGTAGTAGTGTCTTTTTGGTAGTGCTGGGTATCAAACCCAGGGCCTTGTGCATGCGAGGCATCTGCCACTGAACTCCCCACAGCCCTAGTCAGTTGGTTTTTAAGCCCAGGTCTTGCTCTCAGTCCAGGCTGGTCTTGAACTCTTAGTTCTCCAGCTACTATCTCCTAAGTGCTAGGATCACAGGCATGTGCCACCGTGCATACCACAAGAGAACTTCAGAAAAAGACATCACTGTGAGTTTTTAGTATTTGTCTCAGTACAGTTTACTTACAATTAGCTACACAAATTTAGAGGGTCAAAAATGGACAATTGTTGACATACACTCACAAGATATTGAACATAGACACACATGGATTTTATTTCCTGCCGTATTGTGACTTCATCTTAACCTCCTTCATTCCCCACCAGCTCTGCAACCCTGCTTCACTTTGTCACCTCCCATTAGTTATATAAATGTTACCAATCATATGCTCTCTTCTATAACTAGGTTGAGACTTCCCCATGTTGCTGTGTGATTCCTTTTGCTGATGGGTCTTCCTCCACTGTGTGGATCTACCATGGTTCACTTACTCATTTGTTGACGGGCATCTGGGTTGTTACTGGTTTGATCTATTACAACTCATATGCAAAGTCCATATGCAACTAGGGGCATCTGCTTTTCTTGAATAAATCTAAGGGTAGAAAGACTGGATCATATGGCAGATTTGTGGCTAGCTTTTTTTTTTTTTTAAAAAAACAAAGATTTATTTATTATGTGCTTTGGTGTTTTGCTTGCATGTGTGTCTGTGGGGGAGGGTGTCACATCACTTGGAACTGGATTACAGGCAGTTGTGAGTTGCCATGTGGGTGATGTGAATTGAACCCAGGTCCTCTGGAAGAGCAGCCAGTGCTCTTAACAGCTGATCTATCTTGACTCTCCCCCCTTTTGATGGTGCCCTGCTACGTGAGGCTGCCCTCAACCTCATGCCCTCTTTCAGCCTCCTCCATGCTGAAATGATAGTTGTGTGCCCCCAAAACAATACACAGCACTTCTTAGGTAGCCTTCAAGCCAGAGATGCCCAGAGGAGGACTCTACAACTTTCTGCTGCCACTCTCTGGGAAACCAAAGGAAAAGAGACTCTCCAGGAGTCACCCAACACAGGATCTGTCCTACAGCTGTCCTCACCTCACCATACCTACAACTACAGCCCATTCAGAATTTCACCTACCCCACTTGAATACAGGTGAAGGGGTTCTTAATGGTTCAGTCACAGATAAAACTCCTGAAAAGAAGACAGACATGACCTTGAACCTACTAGGGGTGCTATTCTGGAAGTAGCATCTTATGCTCCAGAGGGAAAAATAAAATTCAAATGCCAGAAATGAGGTAGCGTATTATTTGCAATCCAAATCAGTCGTGTGTGTGTGTGTGTGTGTGTGTGTGTGTGTGTGTGTAGTATTTTTTTATCCTGTATGGCTTCTATGATAAACACTAAATTTTCATTTGTTGAATGGCCCTGGCTAATTTTCTGTCAACCTGACATGAAGCTTGAGTTATCTGAAAGAAGGGAAACTTAATTGAGAAAATGCTGCCATAAGATCCAGCTGTAAGACATTTTCTTAATTAGTGATTGCTGGGAGAGGGCTCCGCCCATTGTGGGTGGTACCATCCCTGGGCAGGTGGACTTTATAAGAAATCAGAATGAGGAAGCCATGATAAGTGAGTTAGTAAGCAGCACCCTCCATGGCCTCTGCCCTGGCTCCTGCCTCTAGGTTCCTGTCATGTTTGAGTTCCTACCCTGACTTCAGTGATGGACTATGGATGTGAAAGCGAAAGCCAAATAAATGCTTTGTTCCTCATGGGGTGTCTCCACATCGATAGTAACCTTAACCACGTTATGAATGAATAAATCATTGCCATGCACATTCCTGACACAGGCACTCATGTGAGTGGAACTCATTAGATGGACACACAGGAGCCAGGCTGCAGAACTAGTAGCACTTTGTGTGAAGAGTAGAGAGAAGAATGCAGCGGTTTGTGGTGACATTAGCCTGTAATCCCCAGAAGTCAGGAATCAAAGTCAGGAGGTGAGCTTCAGGCAAGATGCTACCCAGTTAGACCCCATCTCTAAAACAAAACAAACAAACAAAAAAACCCAACAACATCCACAGTGTAGTGATCTGGAATGTCGGTCAGTGGTAAAACATGGGCCTGGCATTTCAGGGATGAGGGTTGGGGATGGGGAGGGGGGCTGAAAAGATTGCAAAATTCCCTCCTGAGGAACATCCTGTTTCAGAATCCCCCCATAGAGAAAACTTCAAGATAAGCATATAATTACAATGAAAACTAAGCAAGGCAGATACCTCAGTAATAGGAAACAGACTGGCTGCAGGGGATCCCAGAGCATGGGAGCATACACTTTCCACCCCCATTCTGTCACATGCTGCTAGGGAGAGAAGCTCACTGCAGAGCTCCCCTGGTCTCCCCACTTGAACTGTTCTGCAAAAAAATGACGCCTGCAGAAGGAGTTCAATCTAACCTAACAGCTTCTCAAACACCTGGAGTAGTTAGGGTAATTTCACAGTGACAGGAAGGTCCGGGTGGTCAACGTAGAAAATGCTAAAGCTACATTCAACCTCTCGCACAAGAAACGCCGAGAGTAACTTGGGTAAACGGGGCAGGGGCTGCAGGCGCTCTTTCTAGGGCTGTTCCTTGGATTGTCCCCAGCATGTGTGTCACTGGCACTGAGATATCAGCCTCTAGCTTCACTAAAGAAGACGCTGTGGAGAAGAGAATCTGATGGAATGTCTCGGGGAGGGAAAAGATCGCTTTTAATCTGGAGTATTGTAATGTTCCCAGAAAGCCATGGTGCTTTTTATAAATGTTTGGTGTGAGCACTAGGGGGAAGATGCCACAGGCAAAGTGTCTGGCACAGAAGCCTGAGGACCGGAGACTGGGTCTCCAGAACCCACTTCTGGGAAGGCTGGCTTGCTAGCTCAGACAAATTCCTGACCTCTGGGTTCTGCATGAGACCCAGGCTCAGTTGATAAAGTGGAGGATGATGGAGGAGGTACACCTGACATCAACCTATGGCCTCCAAGTTCACTTACACATGCGAACACACACACACACACACACACACACACACACACACACGCAAGGGAGTGATGGTATGGAACAACCTAGGGGAAGCTCCCACTGAGGCTCTCAAACTTAAGTGAGCATCAGTAAAAACTACAAGTGTGGAAACTCACTACCTGGCTCATCTCCAGAGTGCTAAATTTAGCAAGTTTGCTAAATCTGACTTGGAACTTAAGAATCTGCATTTCTGGCTGGGTGTGTTGGTGCAAGCCTTTAGTCCCAGCACTCAGGAGGCAGAGGCAGGCAGATCTCTGTGAGTTCGAGGCCAGCCTGGTCTACAGAGAAAGCTTTCAGTACAGGCAGGGACACACAGAGAAACAGCTGCCTTGAAAAACTGAACAACAACAACAAAAGACAGACAGACAGAATCTCCATTTCTAATGTATCCCAGTAAGCACAACGTACACACTATAGATAGAAACTGGAAGTCAACTGGATAAGTCTCATCAGGGACTTATCCTAACACTCAGAGGAGAAAAAAAATGAATTTAAAGTGTACAGAAAGGCAATTGTAAAACACCATTACAGCTATTATATAAGAATGCTTAGGTCTCTTTTGATGTGTTGGCTTAGAGAGCATAGTTCGTTTACAATTCATATAATCAATAAGTGAACATGCACGAAAACCCACAATTTAGTGAAACCACTCCAAAAATGTCCTCAAAGCAGATAAGACTAAACAGCAGCAGCTGTGAGTGGAAGACCCCAGCAGAGAGGGAACCAGATGTCAGTCAACACCAGCAGTGCATTATCACCAACCAGAATGCACTGCTCCAAAACCATAAACTAGGCAAACAGCCTAAAGAGGAGGAGACTGCACTTTCTATTTCCAAGGCCCAAAACTAAGGCAAAAACTAAGACTAAAAAGTTAACCGATTCACAGTAATAAATATTCATGAGACAGTATGTCTTCAGTTAAAAAGCCAGCCAAAAGACTGGAGATATAGCTCAATAGTGGAGTGCTTGTTTTAGGCCCAAGCACCATAAAAGAAAAAGAAATGAGCCAGATTAGCATGCAACAGTGGGGCGATGAGTTCGGCAAGGCTCACCAGATGAAGCCTAACCAGAGACCATTTCCGAGCAAACTAGAACCCATGAGAAAGTGGGCCTGAGCACTCCGGTGGATAAAACAGAGTGGGACTTGAGTCTCCTAGGCACCCAGCTGTGGCCCAGGGGTTCCGTTTCCCCCTATTAAAGAGACAGTTTGAGCTGAGCTCTCAAACCTAGAACCAATCTGCAACAGAGATCCAGAAACCACAGGAGGTCTGACCTGATTTTGGTTTTTCACTTTAGAGTCTGTAAGATTGCTGCAGCTGTGGGGGAAGAAACAGAAACCACACTCGTCTGCTAGTACGAAAGGACCCAAATACGAACAAGACACCAGCGTGGAACCTAGCAAGGCCTGGCTAGCTAAGAACGGCTTGATCCATAAGAGACCCCAGACTGGAAACCAGCCCAGAGTCTATGATCAGGAACAAATGAGCAAATTGCAACAATAGAGAGGCTGAATTACTGATACATACCACGGTATAGATGAATCTCAAAAATAATATAGGAGAGGAGCTAGGCATAAAAGCATGGACAAGCAGCTATTTAAGTACCTTGCCTTTTGCTTGTCTATCGAACTGGTTAGTGTCTTAGTCAAGTGTTTGGAAAATGTCGGTAAGAATTTCTTACTTAAGATTGATCAAGATTTCATTTTTTCTGTTGTTTGTTTTTCAGACAGGGTATCACTGTACAGCTCTGGCTCAATTAGAATTCACTCTGTAGATCAGGCTAACTTCAAACACACAGAGATCCACCTGCCTCTGCCTTCAGAGTGCTGTGACTAAAGGTGTGTGACATCACACCCAGCTCTGGTAGATAAGGATCTTAATCTGTCAGAAATTCAAAAATTGGAGGCAGCAAGATGGCCCAGTGGGTAAGGCACTTTCTGCCTAAGCTGACGGCCTGAGTTTGATTCCCAGAACCCACGTATTATCAACTCCAAAAGTTGACCTCCTCTAGATGTATACCATGGCACCTACATATATGCGAGCACACATGCAAGCATGTGCACACATGGGAATGAGCGCGCGCACACACACACACACACACAGAGGAATGTGCATGCAAGCACACACACAAATAAATAAATGTAAAAATATTTTAACAATGTTCAAAAATCTAACATTATTAGTTATGAAAGTCTATGTTAGGAAATATCATTTGTATGCAATTCTGGGAACCAACCAAGCGTTTCATGCATTCTAGGTAAATGCTCTGCCAGTGAGTTATAACCTAGTCCAGTGATTTTTAAATTTTAATGTTTAAGGGACTGCTAACTGCTCAAAAATATTTATAAGAAGAAAAAGCTTATTATAGGTTCATTGTTCGTCAACAGGTGTTGAATGATCACCTCCAGTCCTCCCACATGACGGCACATAAACAGAGCACCACGGGTTCTGTCATTTACATGGAATTATATTCAATGTGTGCAATTTGCCTTTAGAAATGGCCCACAACATTGCTCTGTGTGTGTGTGTGTGTGTGGTTTTGTTGTTGTTTGAGACATTGATAAGGCGCCCACAGTACACCATACTTGGCTGGGCTGTGGCCACACTGCCTGGATCCAGTTCAGAATTACTAGAGACTGGTGTTCCCACCATTTCTTCCTTGCTGTGCCATACCAGCTAAGGCAGGTCAGAGTACTGCTCCAAGTTACAAAGACATGTGAACTTGACCTCTGGCTTTTCCAAGCTGCTTATGGAGAAGAATACACCAAACATCTCTACAGTACCTGGCACCTGTAGGTGCTTAGATCACAATGGATGCTGAGATGTAACATGTTTTTCTGAACATTGACTCTCGTCAGACATGCTCTTTAGGGGACCACTTCTTCCCCAGCTGCACCAGCAGCTGTTTCCTGCTTTGGGCTGGAAGTTTTTTCTAATCTGTTTCTGATATTCTTCCTGCCTTGCTTTCTTAGGGTCAACATGCTTATATCTTCTCTCAGATTTTTTTCCTTTTGTTTTCCAGGGCTGTGCTCACTGTTTCTGTCACAGTCACCCCTCCTGCCTTCTGCGGCCCTCTCAGTGCTGTGACCCCCCCTCTTCTCTTGTTGGGGTCCATCTCAGGCTTGTTACCTTCAGGCATTCCCTGGTCACCCTGAATACCATTCCGTTTATGATGCATACTCATATGATCAGTTTCCATGCCAGTAAGCAGCGTTTCTCTTCATTTTAGTAGATGTGTGGGTAAAGAAAGGCATCAAGGAAAAAACGAGTAAGTTAAAATGGGTAAAAATACCCTGCTTTTCTCTTTTAAACTGCATCTTCTTTAGTTTGCATACTTTAATTTCAGAACAAAATAAAACAACCCCCCCAAAAAAGAACCCACAATACACAGCACCCCACCCTGCTATTCTGTGGGAGGGATCTTCCTGCACAAGGACAGGATAGAAGAGATTCTTGTAGATGTGAGCAGAGCCAGGTGGGCCAGGGCCAGTCAAGGCTGCTGGGGGAGCCACCACGGGGATCCCATACAGAGGGCAGAGCTTCCCAGGAGCCTTTAATCCACTTCTTCCATGGAGGGCATCCTCATTACCCTCCAGTGCAGCACTGGGTTCTTCTGCAGTGACCTCATCTTCATCAATGCCCAGGCCTAGTTTAGTCATGCGGTAGATGTGGTTGGAGTGGGTCTGCGGATCCTCAAGTGAAAACCCAGCGGAGAGCAGTGCAGTTTCAAACACCAGCACCACCAGGCCCTTGACAGCTTTGTCGATTTTATCTGCCTCAGCTTTCTGATATTTCCCCCATGTTTACTATTAAAAAGTCATACTTCAACAAATATTCTAGGATTTATATATCTAAACTCATTCCAGATTTTCCTTTTTAAAGTTATTTTACATGTGTGGGTGGTGGGTAGATGTCAGAAGGTAACTTTGTGGAGTCTGTTCTCTCCTTCCGCAAAGTGAGTCCTGGGGGTCCAATTCAGGTCATCAGCCTTGGTGACAAGTGTCTTTATCCCCTGAGACCTCTCACCAGCTCAAGAATATTTTCATAGAGGTTATATTTCTAAGTCGGAGAAAATACAAAATTTGAAGTTCTTGTGTGAATTTCTGCATAGTTCAGTAAGGGCTCTACTCTGGTCCAGCCTCTGCAGACAACACGAGGGAGTACTATCTTGCTGGCTATTTTTATTTAGTATTCTCTTTCTGACCAATCTACAGAAATCGTAATGTTTTAATAATGCAAAAGAATCTGAGGCAACAGAAGCCACTGCTTCCTGGATTGTCACCCAATCCAGGAACACCCAGTGTTCTCTAGATGCCACCTTGCAATGTGGTACCTGCTGTATAAAATCATGTTCAGAGCTGGAATGTGGCTCAGAAGCACAGTACTTGCCCAGAGCATGCAAGGCTCTGGGTTCGATCCTGAGCACTGGATAAAAAGAAAGAATTCACTATAGTGGGATTTGATGGTGGAAAGTGTGAAACCTCTGCACTGGAGGGGGACTGAGGTTGGAGGAGAGCCAGGAGTTTGGGGCAAGCCTGGGCTATCGAATACAGACTTTGTCTCAAAACAAAAAAAACAAAATCTACCATCCCCCCCCCCAAATCAATAAATAATATTTATACACTAAGAAATCAAAATAATCTAATAATAATAATAATACAAATAATGGAGCTGCTGCCAGGCCAACACTGGGGCAGCACCCCATCCTCTTCCACTCCATTTTGTCCTGTGGGTTCCCATTAAGCACTGTTTTCAGCCATAAGCCTCTGGGCTTTACATAGCTATGCATGTCTTTCAGATTAACCCCCATCTCTTCCTGCAAGTGGCTGCTTTATTCTTATAGCCAACAGGACACAAAACCCAGAGGCAGAAAATTGTCTTCTGTAGATACAAACAAATCTAGTATAGCAGATTGATCAGCCTGTTAACTAGTGTTGGGTACCACGATGGTGGGATAAACAGAGAATGCACTGAATACACTGCCCGGGCTGGGGGCCAGCTCAGGAGTGGAGCACTGGAGAAACTCTTAGTGGAGCACTTGTCAAGCAAGCACCTGTGAAATCCTTGGTTAGACCTCAGGAGCCGAAAAACCAAGAACAAAAAAACTGACAAAGATTCTAACGCCCTTTAGATCTAGTACTTTTTCTGAGTTGGGTGGATGTTGAGTTTGTGGTTTGTTTCTCTAGATGCTTCCTTCATCTTAAACTATAAAATTGGTGGTAGGCGAAGGAAGGGTGGGGAGAGGAAGAGAGAGGAGGAGATAGAAAACAGGGGAGAGCCAGGGGAGGCAAGGGTTAGAAATTACGTTTTCTTCTAACAGACACGTTTTTATTGTTCCTTTGTTTGGAGGTGGGGGTCTCAGTATGTACATCAAGTGGTCTTGAACTCACAGAGGTCCTCCAGAGTATAGGGACTTACGATAGGGCTCCACCAAGGCACAAATGGACTAAGACCCCAATTGTGTGCCAGAAAAGAACCACAAAAGCAAAGACCCACTATGTGAAATGTGAAAACCGAATCTTATTATGTAGGAGACTAGAGTAATGAACCGTGATATATTCACAATGTGAATTATGTACAGCAGAGAAAATGAATGACTGCCCACTGTGATATGAATGATTTTTAGTAATATATAAACATTAATTGAAGGCATTAAAAAGGGGAATTCTGGGAGCTGGTGTAGCCTACACCTTAGGGCCTGGGAGGCCAGGAACAGAGCTATTCATCCCCAGAAGCTCATCTACCTTCACAGGAGGGCTGTTCTCTGGGGACTTGAGCCTGGAGGGAGGCGGGGGCCACAGGGACAAGACACTGAACTGTCATCACAGACCAACTCATCTTGTCCCCTTCACTGTTTACCTCACTAGCCTGAGGAGCTACTAGTGTGTTCCATGAAAGATCAACAGGATTTTTAGCAAAACAAAAAAAGAAAGAAGAGCTGAGAACTTCAAAGAACTGATGGTGTTGATTCCTCTGCCTGGGTCTGTACAATAGTATAGACCGTAAAGGATTTTCTAAGCGCTTGTGAAGTGTAACAATGTTACAAGTGCTGAAGCAGTTAGTGCAATCTAACAATCGGACACAACCTGCCGCTCCTGTGCCCTTTCGTATACTTAAAATTAATCACTACATATTGATTATATATAATATCTATATATATACTATATAGTGATCAAAAGAGAAGCAAATGATATCCATTAATATGTAGTATTTGTCATGAGATTCATGGACTATGAGTTCAAAAGCCTAATAAAAATTTCCTTTTATGTTGGCCATTTATGAAAACATTTAACACATGTAACTTATTTTAACTTGCTTACAGCCTGGTAGTCTTTGAAGGTGTAAACTTTTCTTTTTTCTTTTCTTTTTCTTTTCTTTTTCTTTTTTTTCTTCTTTTTTGGTTTTTTGAGAGAGGGTTTCTCTGTGTAGCCCTGGCTGTCCTGGAACTCACTCTGTAGACCAGGCTGGCCTCGAACTCAGAAATCCTGCCTCTGCCTCCCAAGTGCTGGGATTAAAGGTGTGTGCCACCATTGCCTGGCTGAAAGGGTAAATTTTTCAAATTTTAATTTACATAGGGATCTGGGTTCTACAGAATTGTGAAATCTCCTTGATCAAAAACAAAATGGAGAAGTTGGTATGGAAGAATAAGTTTACAGGAAAAATTATGTCCCGGTCAGCAGAGTGCTTGCTTTTTTTGGGGGGTGGGGGGTGGGGTGATAGGTGGATTTAGTACATGAATTTAGATTCTACTATAGGATAAGGATGATCAAGATCTCATTAGATAGCCCAGGTTGGCCTGGAACTTTGAGTTTTTTAAATTAACTTTTTGAGAGGTATTGTTATTTTCTGTACATGGGTGTTTTGCTAATTAAAGAATTTAAAAGTAGGGCAGAGCGTGGCCAGTGTCTAGGAGGGTGGGTGTTGGCCATCCATGGTCATATGATATTTGGGAAATCAAGTTCCCCTCTCAGGCTTCTTAGTCTCATTAATAGAAGTGACACAAACAGAATCCACCCCATCCCTTCACCCCACCCCACCCCAACCCCACCCCCACCCCCGGTAAACACACAGAAGCCTGAGGAAAGTTTTTAGAGTCTAGGAGAACCCTAGGGCAGGCAAGCTGCCTGGAAGGGAGTAAAGAAGAAAAACAGCCAAGCTACTTGAGATAAGGCAGCCTGGAGGTCAGCCACCTGGAGGCAGCAAGCCACACACCAGGAGCGGGATCCTTCCAAAAGGTGTTAGGAAGCCCAACGCTTTGGTTAGGGAGTTTTAAAAGCATACTCAGATCCTGGTCTTACTGCAGAAAAGAAAAACAAATAGTTCTGTGTTCTGTGTCAGCCATCAGACAGGGACAGAGCCTTGAGCCTCCTGGCAGCTTTGCTGGCTGTAGGGTCTACACTGTAGTTCCGGAGTTGCGCTTGGGGTGGGGGTGGGGGTGGGGGTGGGGGTGGGGACGGGGGTGGGGGTGGGGGCGGGGGGGGGGGGGGGGGTGGGGGTGGGAGAGCTCGTCTAGACAGAAAAAGCACTTGGTCTAAGGTGAGCCGCCTCTTATGGTCTCCTAGCTAGCCAGGTCCCTGATCTGCCACAGTGCTGAATTAACCCTAAAGACAAGGGCCTGTCTCCACCTAGAGGTAGATTCCGCTCTCGACACCACCAGGCCCAGGAACTCTATGGACTTAACAGTGAAAAGTGTAGGAGGCACCCTAAAACTATTTTAGGGAGCAGAGGAGTACACAATAAATAGTTTTCAAAGGAGAGGACCCCACACACAGACAGCCCAGCAAAGCTGGATCCCTTAACCCAGAGTCCTACTGTTTTCAATATTTTTGCGTTTATTTTTTGTCCGTTATTTCAGCTCTAGGGTTGGACCCCAGGGCTCACAGGGGAGGCCAGAGCTCCACACCTAAGCTGCACAACACACATGCACACACACTCATTCCTGGTCTCCCACATGTTTCTTTTATGAAGAACGCCAAATACACAAACTCTTATGCTGAATCCATTCTTTTGAAATAGTATGTTTTTGAGGGAATAAACTGCGACCACCCAAAAAGATGCTGGTATTGACTCTTCAAAGGGCTCCGAGCAGACTGATCATGGAGGATGTGTGGCTAGCCTGCACTGTCTCTGTGTGGCAGGACCCAGCTTTGAGAGAGGAAGTACCTCACACACTCCCTCATGACATTAGTCCCCTCTTTCCTTCCAGGCAGAGGTCCAATAAATATTTTGAGTTTCTTTTGCACCCATTAGCATCTCTGCTATCTACAGGCTATATTCTGACCTTAGATTTTTTAAAACAGATTGAGTAGCACAGCTACTGGTCTAGGCCCAAACTGGACTGATGTATTTGTGGCCATGAGTAACACAGCAGAGAATGTCAGGGGCATAGATGAGTGCAGACAGTTTGTCTCCAAAGGTGCTGGAGACTCCCTGAGGAGCCAGGCTCCAGTCTCCTTCTTGACGTGTGGGTTATTTCCGTACTGTCTTCAGGAGGCACAGATATAGCCTTTCTGGCTCCATTCCTCTTTCTTAAATCACTCTATTGGATAAACCTCATGGCAATTCCACTCATTTTTTGACATTTCCCTTTCTTTTTCCATGTGTGTGTAGGTGTGTGTGTGTATGTGTGTGTGTG
>JADRCH010000099.1:6971683-7288160 GCA_019843965.1 Rhynchomys soricoides | reverse complement strand
CTACAGGCATTTTCAGAATACATGTAGTAAAAATACAGCATTTACACATCCTACAAGCATTTTCAGAATAGTAGTGAAGGGCAAGCCTGTAATGCAATTAGGACCAGGAGTGCAAAAATGAATGCTAGAGTTCACAGCCACAAAGATCTCACCTTGCTACCCTGACTTTATCGATGACATACAACTCACATACAGCCCGATCCACGGCTGCTGATATAGGACTGTTGTGAAAATGTACACAAAGGGCTGACCACTGTACTAACTGCACAAAAGACACCCAATGAATGCTGGGTATTACTTTTGTGGTGGGCGGTAAAACAGTAATAGACATGAAAACTGTAAGTTACTAGAATACATAGGACATGTTTCTCGGAGGAGGAAGTACGGAACTGAGAATTCCTCAATTGGACCAGACCTTAGAGGTTTTCTGGGGGTGAGGGGGTGCGGTGAGAAATGCCTGAAAATGCACCGCAGACGGAAAGCACAGAATAACAAAGTACAGCAGAAGGAAAGCATGGCATGCTTAGAGATAAACAGAATCTATACCACAGAGTCTGAGTCAGGAGAATCAGAAGCATTGGTGTTTAGAACTGGCAAGGTGGCACTTGCTGCACAAGTCTGACAACATGACCCTGGAACCCATGGTGGGAGAGAGAATCAGTACCCAAAAGTCCTCTGACTTCTACACATGCACTGTGGCAGGCATGTGCCTGCTCTCTCGCTCTCTCTCACTCTCTCACTCAAGGTATTAGTATTTATTCATCAGTAATATGTCAGTTACTACATTCATGTACACACACACACACACACACACGCACAAATCTGAAGTAGAAATTATAACCCCCATTTGAAAGAAAGGATAACCAAGGCTTAGCAAGGCTAAGCAAATTATTCAGCACTGGGTGCTGCTAGGTCCAACAAGACCAGGAAACGGAAATGATGGGACAGGCCAACATTCTGACAAACTCAGGCCGTTAGTCTCAAATGCTTGACACTGAGCTGTACTTTCAGAAGTGGTCCTGCAGGGCACAGGCAGGGAGAACTGAACCCTGTGGTATCAGAAAGCAGCTAACGCTCCTGCAACTGCTCTGGCTAGGGTCTGTGAGGGTCTGGGCCAGGGCAGTAGCACCAGGAAAGAAGCATGCAGGCAGGACTGCCACACCCCCTTGTTTCTGGTTCGGCTTTGCCATTAACAGGCTTGGGGAAAATCCCAGGTTGATGAATAGGACTTTATTAGCTACCTTAATATCACGGTGACCCAAATACATCCCAGAAACAACTTAAGAGAGGAGAGGTTTGCTGGGGATCATGGTTTCACAGGTCTCAGTCCATTAAAGCAGAGAGCATTGGTGGAGGGGTTCATGATGACATCCAGGTGGCGTACAGGCAGCAGAGGTAGGTATTGTCTTCAAAGGGCCTACTGACTTAACTTCTGTGGACTCCCAAAGGCTCCTCAAGCCCAAGCTGGGGACCAGAACTCATACACATAAGCCTGATTCAAACCATAGAGCGTAACCCACAGTTCTCACCTCATAATGCAAATTTCATAATTTAAGATATATTCAACTCGACTTCAAGTCCCATGGTCCTCCTAATAAGGCTCAGTACTGCTCAACGGTCTAAAATATCTTCTGGCATTCAAAACCATTCTCTTAGTTGGAAATTCTGTAAAATTGAAAAACAATTGTGCCTGTTCCCCATAAATATGTTCCTGGTCAATGTTCCTAGTCCAAGAGGGAAGAATGAGACACAGCAAGGGAATGGTGAACCAAAACAAGACTTGAACATTAGCAGAGAAAGCATGAAACCCTGCAGCTCCATGTGACACATGAGGTCTAAAGAGCTATTTATTGAGACCTACCATTCACAGCACATGTGACTACTCCCTTGGGGGTAGCTTCTCTGAGAGCCCAAAGATTTTTCAGACAAACAAAACATCTGTATTTCTGGCATCTCCAACATCCAAGAAGCACTCAACCACTTGGAACTTGGGCCTGCTTGGGGGTTCCCTGCAGGGAATTCAGCCCCACTACTCACTGGCTGTCTTCAGACTTTGGTGAAGCCTCTATGACCCTGTAACTCTTACAATGCATGCTGGCAAAACCAGTACCATATACAGACAATGCCAACCTATGCTACCAATTCCAAAGTAGCTGGTTCCCACAGACCAAAGCTGCTGCAGCTTCCAAATACCTGCACAGCTGAGCCTGGGAGAACTTTTCCCTAGATGGCCCTTTGAGCAGGGCACCGTATCAGCACCTGTTTCTTTTAAATACACTTTGCCATATGATGGGAGCCTATCTTACTTAGGGTTTCTGCTGCTGTGAATAGACACCATGACCATAGCAACTCTTATAAAGAAAAACATTTAATTGGGGCTGGCTTACAGTTTCAGAAGTCCATTGTCATCAGTGGGAAGCATGCAAGCAGACAGGGTGCTGGAGAAGGTTCTACATCTGGATCCACAGACAGCAGGAAGAGAGAAGTGAGCCACTAGGCCTGGCACTAGCTTCTGAGACCTCAAAGCTCATCTCCAGTAACACAATTCCTCCAACATGGCCACACCTATTCTAACAAGGCCACACCTCCTAGTAGTGCCATTCCCTATGGGTCTTTGGGGCCCATTTTTATTCAAGCCACCAAACCCTTTACTGAGATAAATTCCCCAATACAAGGCAGTGTCCCTCCAATACTGATAAGCTTTAATGACTGCAACTACTTTGTACTCAAACTGCATGTTATTTTGATTTTGTTCTGCTTTTTAACTATCAATTGTCTTTATACACTTAGCTAACAACCATCCCACAGCTGTTCTGAGTTTTCTCTGCTAAATTTATTCCATTCTTACTTTGAATTCAGCCTCATCCAAATCTGTAGGCCACAGGCAAATGCCAGACTCTGCCAGAGTACAACACAGGCCTCCAGCCCTGTTGCTGATAGCCACCGTTCTCCTCTGAACTCTCCTGAACTGGGCACCCACCGTGTATTTCTTCCCAAACCCTCATCAGAATGGTCCATGAAGCTCCTTTAAAGCATCCTAGCATTTCCCCAGCCCACATCCCCCAGCTCTTTCACATTCCTCCTTCAAACCAGTCAGAGGGCTGGAGAGAGGGCTCAGCGGTTAAGAGCACAGACTACTCTTCCAGAGGTTCTGAGTTCAATTCCCAGCAACCACATGGTGGCTCACAACCATCTACAATGGGATCTGATGCACTCTTCTGGGGTGTCTGAAGACAGCTACAGTGTACTCATATACATGAAAATAAATCTTTAAAAAAACAGTCACAAAGGCCTGTGAGTCACACAGTAGGGTTAAATCATAGCATACCCAATTCTCTGGTACCAATTTTCTACGTAACTTTATTGCTGAGAACAAAATACTTGACAGAAACAGTTTAAGGACCTGGCCTGACATTTGATGTCTGTATATATGAGTTATCTAGTTGAATCTATGACCAAAGCACTAGAAGTAAATCAGGAAGGAGATCTGTGATTTAAAACTACCAGAACTGTTAAGAATAGGTGTGTTCAGAGAGACTGGAAGAATTAAGAGGCAAGCCAGGAAATAAGTGCACATATACAGAAATCTTCCAATATTGGCTTTTTCTTTTAAACTGGATTAAGTTTCTGTCATATACCTGGTTAACCATGATCTTGGCATGACAGTTCTGGAGATCCCAATGCCAAGCACACCCCTCCCCCACCCTACCACACATCAGCTCTGGCTGAGGTATGGGAAGTTTAGGAAGTACCACAGGCCTACAACTGACCACTCACTCACATCTCAACTGCACATACCCTGAACTCCCAGAAACACTAAATTATCCTCAAGGAAATAGTTTAAAAATAATAAACTTTAAAAAATAATTTTATTATCCATGTGTATAGTTTTGTGCATAAGTGCAAGTGCTTATAGAGGCCAGAAGAGGATGTGAGATCCTTGGGCTGTGGGCCATTTGACTGTTATAAACCACCTGGAGTGGGAGCAAGGAACAGAACTTGGACCCATGTATGCTCTTGATTACTGAGCCATCTCTTCTGTACCACCCTCCACACCAATCCCTTTGAAAACTGCTGTCAAAAGCAGTTTCCAGTGTAGTCAACTAGCATCTTTCAGAAAATGGCATCCTGCTGATAATAAGATGAATTACTTATTTGCCAGAATATTTCATGACAAATATCCGTTAGTTTTTCTTTTTTTAAATCAGTGTCTCACCATGTATCCCTGGCTGGACTGGAACTCCCATCTATAGAGCTGACTGGCCTCTAATTCAGAGATCCATTTGCTTGTCTTCCAAGTGCTGGGATAAAAGATGTGTACCACCACGCCTGGCCCTATTTCTATAAACACCAAAGAATCCTATTTACTGTGGCACCAAGGCATATCTGGAAGTTGGTTATTGACAGTCACATTTTCTACAAACTTGAAAGATTGAGATGATTAAAGTTTCTACTTTCCCAAAAAATATTTTTCTAGTATGGACACATAATAATAGATATGAACAAGCAACTCTGTATGAAATAATTTATTGTAGCATTGTCTAGGTTGGCATTATTTTACAGTGATTTTTTTTTCCTCTTCAACAACTATGAATCTAAAGAAATAAAGGAAAACCACTTTAATTAGAGCTGTCTAAATACAATCTTCTTTCTGGGTTTATATCAGATAGATTTACAGACATTGACACTGAGAAATAGAGTGATCCCACGATATAAGAGATGGCAAAAAGGGCTCCCCCCAAATACTGTTCAACAGCACTATGACTTAATAGTTTAATTGTAGTTTAAGTTCCCATCTGAGAGATCTAAAAACTCACTGAATGGTTGAGAAGGACACAGTGCTGTGTTTTAATCTGTACTCTGCCAAATCATCCTCCCTTGAAGAAAACTTCTCAAGGTAAGCTACTTGCTAAGTCTCTAAGCAACTCAAACAAGAAAACACAATTCCTCCACAATGGTTAAGACCAGAATAGATACACAACAAATTTAATGGTTAAATTTACATGATTAAGAGGCAAACCAGTCTTCACATTCTGATCAACATAACACTGGTGTATCCTTATTCCACCATAAAGTATCACTTTTATGGCTATGACAAAGGAAATAATCATACAAGTTGAGGTAAAAAGGGAACAAATCACATTATCTACCAAAATGGAAAAGATGGCTATTTCTTAACATTCAGTTAACCTTTCAAAATAATCAAATAAACAAGAGGTCAAAACAGATTCTGAAACTAAGACCTACAGAAAATAGCATAAGAGAGCTGTCTATATCTTAATCAGCAACTGAAGTATATAATACAGAAGCAACAACACTCATAATTCAGGAGTGTTAGACTGTACAAGTATAAACAAGTAATTGTAACAGATGTCAATGCAAACTGAAGGCCAGACACAGCATACAATAAGCTTGCACAATATTCCATTTAAAACTTCTATCCAAATATTTTATTTCATACCAGTTTAAAATGTACAGTGAAAAAGAAACCCTGATGTGAATTCGGCTTTGAGTCTGTAGGAGCAACTTCCCACAAGATTCAAATTTCATTCCTTAAGAGCTTGTGATCAGCTATGTGATTCAGTTCAGTGCTGAGACCAAGGGCTTCATTCACAGCAGGCAGGAAGGCAGGTGTAAGTGGAAGCAGGTTATGGCAGGTCTTCCTGTACTCTTCATATTGAGAGCTACAGTTCCCAAAGCTGCCATCCAGCAGTGCCTCGGAAACCTTTATTAGAGTCTATTGACACAAGGAGAAAAGACCAACTGTAAAATGATAAAGTAGCTCAGCTAATAATTTTAATCAACAGAGACAACTTACTCCACAGAAAGACTGCAGCTGCTTCTTCCTATCTATGGTAATCATTTCAAATAAAAAATGTTAAACTCTAACTGAGCTGGTCATGGAGGCACACACAGGCCCCTCTGATCCCAGCACTCAGGAGGATGAAGTAGGATTCCAACTTCAAGTCCTGTGTAAAAGGGCACTAAAGTGCCTCTATGGATGAGCTAGGATGAGGTGCTTACTTCATGCTTTGTTATTTCAGTTAACTCAAACTCAACTACACAACAGGTACCACCTCCACACCCATACCTTGTCTGAAGTCACACAAGTAATAATGGATAGAGGTAAGATCTGCGTTCAGGCTGAGCTCTTTGACCCACTTAAAACTATGTTGTACAGATACATGTTTTATTAGATCTTGTAAGACCTATAAATCAAGCTGTGAAGAATCTTACCTTTACATTTTTATTTTTTATAGTTTCATCCAACCTAGTGGCTGTAGCAATTGCTTTCTCTTGCCTTGACTTGTCCAGAAAATACATCATTTTAGCACCTGAAATTCCAAGACATTATAAGATGAGTAACTCCTAAGGCTTACATTTCAGCTGACTTGTACTGACCACTAGAATGTGGCTTAAAGTGTTTAATCAATCAGTGGTGGGCTAGAGCTGGCATCTACCAGCTTTAGGCAGCCAACTGTGACATTTCTTCCCAATTTCTTCCTATTCAGAAACATCTCACTGAACCTTTGGGCTTACCATGAATTACCATGGCAAAACTATCAGAAGAGAAGGTAAGAGAGCACTTGCTGCTCTTACACAGGATTCAGGTTTGGTTCCCAGCACCTATGTAGCAGCTCAAAATCTGTCACTCCAGTTCCAGGGCCTCTGACCCCCTCTTCTGGCCTCCACAGACACTGCACACATGTGCATCAATATACATACAGGTAAACACTCATTAGACTTAACATTTTTTAAAATAAAATTTAAAACAAATCACATCAAACTTTTTCCTTCACAGTTATTAAACACTTACTGAAAAAAAGCCTAATTTGACAATTTCTGTGCTTAGAAGCAATGTGATTCAAAATATAAATACAGAGGGTTATCCTATACCACCAATCATTTCAGCTAGAACCACTTTTAAACAGCAGAGCACCTAAAGTAAAGCATCTAAAGAACAGATTGTCATGAAAGTATATATTCAAAGAAAGATCTTTCCATAATCATAAAGAAGGTAATTTTTAAAAGCTATTTAAAATAAAACTAAGATCAGTTCATACATGTCCTATAAATACGGTCTATGTTCACGGTCCTACTGTATTCTTACTAATGTATATTATTTGGTAGTAATTTGTTACAAAACGGACTTTTGATTTGTTTTATTCTTCTATGGAGACATTTTCCCTTTCCTTAGAATTTCATTGACTATTTCAAAAATATTCTCACAATTATTAAAAACAAATGTTTTCTAAAAATTACTTTCACCTATTACTTCATTTATCTTTATTATTTTTAAGATATGTGTGTGTTTCCTGTGTGGGGCTTATGCATGTGAGTACAGGTAGCCACAGAGGTGTTGAATTCCCCCTGGAGCTGGAGTTAACAGGTGGCTGAGAACTAATGCTGAGATGCTGAAAATCTAACCCAGATCATCTGAAAGAGCAATGCACATACGCTCTTAACAGCTGCACCGTCTCTCCAGCCTATCCTTTGTTCTTAAAGAGAACGTCTTCTCTGCACTTTCTGCCTAGAAATATAATTTTTTATTAATGTAAGTATTTCTTCCAAATATGTCAGAATGGAGACTTTTGCTTTAACAACAAAGTTTAGATTAAAACTATCTATCTATCTACCTATCCATCCATCCATCCACCCACCCACCCATCCATCCATCTGGCCCCTCCTTCATTCTGTCTTTACCTCCTTTCCACCATCTTTCATCTAGTTTTCACTAACGCTGCCTCTGACATTTTAGGCACTTGTATAAGCTGCCTAAAATCCTTTGCATAACAAGACAGGATACAAATAGCTTTTCAAGACAGAAAGTACGTAAGGCAAGGCTAGGAATGTAGCCCAGTTGGTAGACTGCTTGCCTAACTTTCATGAGGCCTGGGCTCAATCTCCAGCACTACATAAAACTGGATGTGGTGACAGCCAGCTATAATCTCAGTACTCAGGATGTAAAAGCAGTCAGAAGTTCTAGGTTATCCGTGGCTTTAAGAGGCCAACTGAAATGATATTAAACAATCCAACAAAAAACAAAACAAACAACCCCCCCCCAAACAAAACAAAAAACCCAAAAAGCATAAGAGTAATAAAGATTTGAGAAAAAACATTTACTCATAATCCAAAGTCAATATTAAAGTTTTGGTATAAACTTCCTTTCAGACTTTTTCCCAGGCATATTTTTACACAGTTGAGATTTATTGTTTGCTAATCTCTACATATATATTCTAAAGAGTTACTTATAACCAGGTAGGAATAATCCCAGCACTTAGGTCAAAGCAGGAAGATTAAACCGAAACTCAGCTACTTACTAGGTTCAAAGCCAGCCTGGGCTACATGAGACCTTATCTTAAAACAACCAAACAAACAAAAACAAAAAAAGGCTGTTACTCACTAGTATTTTAAATTGTTTGAATAAACACTGCTTTAAATGACTACTTGGCATTCCATTCTACCATTTACTACTGTTCCCTGTATCTCTGAACATACATTAGTTCATTCTCTTTCCCCAAATTTATATACATTTCAGTAGTCATCTTTGCACTGAAAGCTTTCCTTGCTTGGAATAATTTGGTTTGAGCCAGGGTCTGTGTATATAGCTGACTAAGGCTGGCCTCAAACTTACCATCCTCCCGCATCAGCATGTGGAGTCCCAGGGATTACAAGTGAAAGCCACCCCTCAGTAGTAGTTGGATTAAGTTACTTACAAAAGGGTGACTACAGAATCAAAGGACATGGATAATGTGCAACTTTTTTAAAAAAACATTTTTTTTTTTTTGGTTTATTTTTGTTTGTTTTTTGTTTTGTTTGAGACAGAGTTTCTCTGTGTAGCCCTGGCTGTCCTGGAACTCACTCTATAGACCAGGTTGGCCTCGAACTCAGAAATCCACCTGCCTCTGCCTCCCAAGTGCTGGGATTAAAGGCGTGCGCCACCACTGCCTGGCTTAAAAAAACGCTTTTATTTGTATTTTATGTGTATGTGGTGTGTGTGTGTGTGTGTGTGTGTGTGTGTGTGTGTGTGTGTTGCACACAGAAGTATGAAGAGAGCACTGGATGCCTTGGTGGAACTGGAGTTAAGGATGGTTGTGGGGCTCTGAAAACTAAACTGGGGTCCTCTTAAGAGCTGCAGTGCTCTTAACTGCTGAGCTGGCTCTCCAGCCCCCAATGTGTAACTGTTAATAAGACAGATAAATTGCTTTCCTAAGGGACTGTGTGAACCACATCCAAGAGTGCTGCTTACTATATACTCTATTCTTTTTAACAAGAACACTCTGGCCAGTTAAAACCTATGAATGGTCCTGTGCTATTTTCTTTTTTCCTTCGGAAATTAATTAGACTGAATACTTTTCCAAATACAAACCTGCAAGTAGATGCTGAAGAGAGGTAGCATTGTGTCTGAGAAAATCCTCATTAAAACTGTGCAAGTCTTTGTTGACAAATATCTTCTTCATTTCTTGAGCTAGAACTTTGCTCACAATTTCTGGAAGATTACTCTGATTAGATACTACAAAAACAAAAACATTTGGATTTGTTTTCCATCTGAACTTGGAGGGTGGACCAACTGAAAGATTTTTATAATTAGGGTGTTAAGCTTAATATGTAAATATTAAAACTACTCTCTATTATTCCTTTGGAACATTAATAGTCTAGTCAAAAATGCACTAATTATATACCTCACTGTTTAATTACACCATTTGAGTATCAGGCAAACGTTTGGTTTGGCTAGATCTCTGCTGTTTCCTCCCTGTCCACCTAAATGGAAGATGGCTTATATTTGATTTTCATAGTTGCATGCATATAAATATCTCCTTCTTATACTTACCAGATTTAGAAAATTTAATCAAGCATTCATGTAACCAAGGATTATTACTGTCAATGGCAAAGGCTCGTTTAACAGACTGCAACATTAGCAAAAACTTCCCTGTGCCAGAAAGAACAAAACAAAAAAATGCAGCATGAGTATTTGTTATCTTCACTTAAATTCAATTTAAGAACTTAATTTTTAAAAACATGTATGAGAAAAATTTTAAAAATTGTTTCACGTAAATGTCTTAATTAGGTTTCTATTGCTGTGATAAAACACATGACCAAATGCAATTTGGGGAGGAAAGGGTTTATTTCATCTTATATCCAAAGGAGTCAGGGGAAGATCTCAAGACAGGAATCCCAAGGTTGAAACTGAGGCAGAAGCCATGGAGGAACTTTGCTTACCGGACTGCTCCTCATGGTTTGTCAGCCCGCTTTCTTTCTTTCTTTTTTAAAACTTTTTATTGATTCTTTGTGAATCTCACATCATGCACCCCAATCCTATTCATCTCCCCATCCCTTCATTTCTGCCCTCTGCCCTTATAACCCCCACCCCCAAAGAAAATAAAAAATAAAAAGGAATTTTAAAAACCCAAACATATTGTCATGGAAGCTGTAGTGTCCTGGTGTGTCCCACAGGACAGCCTTTTGTCCACACATCTTCACCTGCAAGTGTTCCTTGCAATGAGTCATGGGTCTGGTTTGAGGCCTCTGGCTTCTGCTACACTGTCAATACTAGATCCTCACTGGGGCTCCTCTCAGATATCCTGTTGTTGCCTGTGTCACGGAGATCCTGCATCGATAGGACTGGCCCCTTCACAGGTTCCAGCAGTTCACAGATGGGGTAGATGTAGGGGTGGGCCAGCTCAAAGCCCTGGATCTGAGCCTGGGTGGTAGCTGAGTTGGTCAGCCTGCCCAGGCAGTCTGCTTTCTTATACCTCAAAGACCCACCAGTCTGTGGCAGCACTGTCCACAGTGAGCTGGACTCTTCCAGATCAATCAAGAAAATGCCCAGCAAATTTTTGAGCAGGAAAGTGAAAGGGAATTGAACCTTTGTGGAAGGTTGAAATAAAGCTCTAAAAAACCAAAAATGGATCTAAATCACAAAATTATATCTAATAGAGTCAACAGTATAAAGGTTAGAAGCTGAACTTAAGCCTGGGAGTGTAGCTTAGTGAAAAAGGACGTGCCCAGCATATGTGAGGCCGAGGGTTCAACCCCCTGTATCATGAAAAACAAAACAACAATCAGACATATTCAAACCTTAATTCAAAAGAATGTGTTACCTTTTCTAAAGTAGACTTCAAAGGCCAGCAGATGGGTATAAATGCTATCAGCAGCAAGGGTCTTCAGAGGAGTAAGGAACCTGACGGCTTCTTCTAATGGACTGTCAGCCTATTTTGAAGCAGAAAGGAAAACTTTTGTATTTAAAAAGCAGGTAACACAAGCCAAATTCCCCTCAAGTTTACATATACAGATATATAACTATTTGTATGTTTTCTTATATAGCCAAACCAGCATGAAACATTTAAAAATTATCACCTACAAACCAATTCAAAGTACATGGTCAAGGGATGGAGAGAGAGCTCAGCTGTGATGAGGACCCAGCTCCCAGCACCATGGGAGGTAGCTCACAACCACCTGTAACTCCAGCTCCACGAGATCCAATGCCCTCTACAGGCCCCCATAAGCCACCTCAGTCCATATATACATAAACACATAAATAATAAAGTGCATCTTTTTTTTAAAGGCACACGACTAATAGTTTTCAAAACAGAAATAGCTCCATTGTTTTTATAACTATAAAATTCAGGGTAGTTTTATACAAATCAAAAACTATTTGAAATTATTCCACAGAATTTATGAAATTATACATCAAGTACTGGTAATGCCTTATATATTACAAATGTCAAAAATAAGTAGGAAACATCATAACTGGAAAAAAATGTAATGAAAAATTTTAAATATTAGATTTATAATGAGTGAATCAAAGTTAAAAATTCCTCTAAATCTGTTCCCAAAATAACTACTAACATTTTGACATGATCTTAGGGATGAGGTACTGTTTTTAGAGCTAGACCATTGTCTTAGTTTGGATTTTACTGCTGGAAAGAGACCAAGGCAACTCTTATACATAAAACATTTAAATTGGGGCTGGCTTATAGTTTCAGAAGTTCAGTCCATTATTATCATGGTGAGAAGCATGGCAGCATCCAGGCAGACATGGTGCTGGAGGAGCCAAGAATTCTGCATCTTGATCAAAGGGCAGCCAGAAGAAGGCTCTCATTCACAGAGGGTGGAACCTGAGCATTAGAGCCTCAAGGCCCACCCTACAGTGACACACTTCCTCCATCCAACAAGCCCTCCTAGTAGTGCCATTCCCTGGGCCAAGCATATTCAAACCACTATGACGATTTATAGAGCAAGACAGATTAAACCCATGATTCTAGACTGCATAGACTATTGTAATGCTGCTACAGATTTCAAAAACTGGGTGTCTTTTCAAAAACTCCTTTAAGTTTTATAGATTATAAGTCCCACACTGGTCTGCTCATTGGGCTTAAAATCAAAGTATCAGAAGGACTGCATTCCCTTTCATGGGTTCTAGGAAAGAATCCAATTGCATGCTTTTTTTTAAAGGTGGCCCACATCCCTTGGCCATAGCCCTCTCTCTCTAGTGTAAAAGCCAGCAACAACACAGTAAGTCATTCTCACAGCACATCATTCCGTCCTTGTCTGCTTTTCTCCACTATGACAGGTCCTGTCTGACCATGCTGGGCCAAATGGACATTTCAGAACAATCTCAACTGTCCCCTCTCCTTTTTATTGAAAAGATTTTTCCCCTCACATAAATATATCCTGATTACAGATACCTGCCCACCCTCTGTCCTCCCAGTTCTTCTTCAGCTCCACTCTATCTAGATCCACCGCCTTTCTGTCTCTCATTAGAAAATAAACAGGCTTCTAAGGGATAATAATAAAATAAAATAGAGTAAGAAAAACATGAATAGCACATTGGACTTGGACAAAATAAACAGAAGGAAAAGAGCACAAAAAGCAAACCAGTGACCCCTTCATTCACGCAGTCAGGAAGCCATAATACATTCAAGCAAAGAACCGGCTTCCATGGCTGGAGTCTTAAGCTAATCTCTTCACCCTAAAATCAGATTACAACTTTAAATTTCAGTTGATGTCCTAATTTCCCTTTGCCATGGACACACATTCTAGGAATTAGGACATACCTTTAGAGGACCCCTACTCTGGCCTATAATATTTCTATATATAATGAGCATAAGTCAAATTTTTGCATATTTTGGACATTGCATATTACCACAGTGGCTCTTATATGACTTGAAATATTGCAAGAAGCTTCTTTTTTATTTAAGCATTTAAGTACATATGGCCAGAATAGAATCAAATAGCATAAATTTAACCATAAAATAATAGTTGTAGACTCAACTCACCCTTTCTAGTTTTTCAGGTATAAGTTCTTCCTTATGACCACTGGTAATTTCTTCTTCTTCTTCTCTTTTTTTCTTTTGATTTTTCTGTTGACGTTCCCTTTCTGTGTGCTTTCTCTCTTCTTCTACCTTAGCCTTTTTCTGAGCTCTTCTTTGCTTGCTAAGCATTTTCTTCAGTTCTTTGGCTGACAGGTTTTCTATAAACATTCAAATGTGTAAAACAGGTGACTGTTAGTTTTCATTTTTTTGTTTTTATAATATTCATTGTTAATATAGTTTTCTTTTGGGAGGATATAGGAGGTAACTATGTAAAAGGTTTTAGAAAGTATGTTTGTGACTAGCTAAAACGTGGCACACAAAAGGCAGTCAATAAAAGTTGGTTGCATTAATAACTAAAAGTAATTTCAACTAAGCCCCGCCTCTGTGATAATTTTATGAGTCAGCTTGAAACAATTGAGAATCATGAGACTATCTAGATTAGGCTTGTGGGAATATCTGTGGGAGACTGTCTTAATTATGGTAAGTGAGGTGGGAAGCTAGTGGTACTTTCCTTGGTTTGGATCCCACATTGACTAGAGAGGAGAAAGAGCTGAGGACTGTGTATACGTTCACTCTCTTGACTGTGGCTATGACCAGCTGTTTTAAGTTCCTGCTGCCTTTGTCTTCCCTGCTATTATCCTGACCTGGAATTGTGAGTTCAAATAAGCAGCATAGTTCATGACAACAATAGGAAACAAATACAGTCTCTCATACAATAGGTAACAGGCAAATTACTTTATCCCCCTCAGTTTAAAGTTGCAAAACATGAACCTACTATGCTCTTGGGATGTTCCAAGGGTGAGAGAGAATGTACGTAATGAAACCTGAACTTCCTATGTACTATCTACCGGGCCTCTGTGTGGACACTGGTGCTCCAGTGACTGACAAGCAATAAAGGCAATCCTACTTTCAGTAAAGCAGATACCAGAATTTGTAAGAACATGTATTTTTTTTTTTTTTTAGGTACTCAAAGCTTTTAAAATTATATAATTATTTAATTATACAAAAATTTATTTAATTATATGTAATTATAAAAGTAAATGTTTTAACTAAAAATATTTATTAGTGTGTTTGTGGGAGCAGCAGTAGAGAGGAGGTTGAGATTGGGGGTGTATGCCCTCCTGCATGTATGAAGGTCAGAGGAATGGAATTGGTTCTCCTTTACAGGGGTTCCAGGCATAAAACTCAAATCATGAGGCTTGTGTGGCAAGAGTTTATCTTCTGAGCCATCTTACCAGCCCTCAAAAGCCTTTTCTTCAATTACCATTTAATGAAAATAAAGTAGCACAAAGACATTTATACCCTTTCTTAACTGATGTTACTACAAACAAAACCAAAAAGACAGTGCTTGATGCTGTGGTACCTACCTAGATGAAGGCTGAGGCAGAAACATCACGAATCTGAGGACAGCTGGGCATTAAGACTGGGGGATAGGAGGGCACATGCAAGTCCTCTCATTCGGCTGATGGGGCTGTATCAGCTAAAGAACATCAGCCCCCTCAAAT
Source organism: Rhynchomys soricoides (assembly GCA_019843965.1). Classification (NCBI taxonomy): domain Eukaryota; kingdom Metazoa; phylum Chordata; class Mammalia; order Rodentia; family Muridae; genus Rhynchomys; species Rhynchomys soricoides. The sequence goes on along the minus strand of JADRCH010000099.1, from coordinate 7,273,339 downwards.
AAAGAGGAAATTTGAAGTTTTTCTGGCTGTTCCCTAATGTATCTCAACTAGCCAATACCATCTTCACATCCATTAACAACACGTCCTTTGTTGTTAATTTAGTTATTCAGACGTTTGGAGTGAAGCAAGACAATTTGATCTAAGAGATAGTGTATGCTTGATCAGGGGAGATAACATTTTGTTATCTCCTTAAACATGTGTTGATACACTTTTCTATATAATATGTTAATATCTGATAATATTCTCAAGTTTAGTACTCTCTTTAAATCTTTTCATTACCTGAATCTATGTCTTGTTGTTTGCTGTCATTGGTTAAAGGGTTATCATGTAATTTCAAATATATTTCAATTGCTGATCTAGCAGCCTTGAAATAAAAAGTATGTCTTCTTAGAGTATCTTCTAATCTCAAGAGGTCAACATAAGCACGGAGGGTCATCTTTCTCATGCAGTATGTATGGAAGTCAAACTGATCATCGGTTATCTCAAGAAAATGCTTAAAAACAAAACCACAAGATTATCCCTTACATTTATGTCAACAACTTTTACCTTTTAAAAGAAAACTATATAAAAAAGAAAAACTATAAAGCCTCCAGAACAATACAGTCAGTTTCACCTGGTTGCATTCAACTTACATTGTCATTTTTTATAGATGCAAATCTCTGAAACACCTGATTTCAACTTAACAGGCTCTTCTATAAACCACTCTGTTTCCTGGCATCATAATTTGTGATGATACTCTATGTTGACAAGAGAAGTATCAGGTTATCTTTAAACCCTGGAAATTGGTGATGTTGATGTAGTTTACCTCTGTACTCCAATGAAAACCAGCAAGTCAGAGCTAAACACAATCCTCAAACTAACTGCATGCAGGGTCACACTAAATGTTTACAAATCTGACTCATCTACTCCCCCCTGAGCTCTTGTGAGGGCAAGGTTCACCATCTTTAAGCCTCCTTCCTACACAGCACAGTATCTACCAACTGGAAGGAAGGAGCTTATCAGGTGCAAGTCTTTGATTTCTTAGTGCCTTAATTATTTGATCAAAGGTAGAAATAAATCTATATGGCAGTTTCTTAAGGCGATTGATCAAGCAACACATTTTAAAGTTTATTCTCATCAGTAAAGTGCTATTACAAAGAAAGCATTATAACTTTTTCTTAGTGAAGAAGCTCCCATTAACATATGCATATTCAATAAATTCTTATATCTTAAGTCTTTGTAATAACAAAAATAGTAACTTCTTCCTAAGAAGAAAGCTCAACACTTCCATCTAATTTCCAAAGGACTCACCACCAACCCCAAAGCTTAAGTAGTAATTGCTTTCATGAAAAGAAGAAAATTCACCTCCAATATGTACACAAAACAATTCTATAATTTAGTTTTCTCCCCTACATGTACTTGTACCTCTGCTTCCCCACTCACCGTGGTTCTCCAGACTCACAGAGAAAAATGAAGTGCTGCACAGCCCCTTGGGGGAGGAGGGGCTGAGGTGTCTAGTACGTAAGTAGAGGACACATCACATCAAGTATCCCTAGCCGCTTGATATTTTTAGTTATCTTGGTAATTAGAAACATGCTGTATATACAGAATCACACTAAATACCTACGAGTTTAAGAAAAGAATTCTAAAAAGAATAAAAGTATAACTCAGAGGACAAGTAACAGGAAAAAATAAACATTTCGTATTAGTTCACTTATTAGAAAAATCATGTTTTAATGAGATATTTATAAATTAAATTTTCAGAGATAAATTAGTAAATAATGACATCAATTTATTTTTTAAAAAATCAAAGGCTAACATATTTCATAATGGTGTTAAGTGATTCTCCTTAATGTAAACCAGGCTTACATAAGAGTAACACACTGAAATCCAACAGTTGGCTAAGGGAAAGAGCAATGCTACATCATGAAACACGGGAGGATGAAGACATCTAAGGGATTGCACGACATTATTTAAGTTGAGAAACACACGAGGGAAGGATGACAAGCTTCAAAAGATATTTCTAGAAATATCAGTAGACACGGATTTTAAGTCACACTTCAGAAGGGTCTGGAACCATAAACACTTAATCCGCCTCTTTATCAGTAACAGCCCACAGGCTGCCTCTCTCCAGTTGATGTCTTCCATAAACTGGGTGACCAATTTAGCCCAGCTTACCAGAAGTCTTCCCAGGTTTTCCAGCAAATGCAGTGTCTTGGAACCACTCGACCACAGGCAAACCTGGGTGTTTACTTACTCCTTATAGCTTTTGATTGTTTTAAAAAAATTTTAAGCTAGATAAAATCAGAAAAAGTAGACTACTACAGCTATGGTTTGTTGATATTTTGCTTTGGAATAAACAGGGGTACTGCAGAATACTACACAAGCAACTAAATAATCTTAACCCTTTTCTCCCCCTGCCTGGCAGCCACTGTTGGCAGATGGTCAAAATTAGGCTTGACTATGAACTTTGAAGCTAGCACTGACTATATAGCAAGACCCTCTCTCAACAAAACAAAAAAAACAGAAAAAAAAATGGGCTTGATTTAAAGCTAGTTGACAAGGAATTAGGAAAGCTCCATCAAAGTTTTAGAATATGACTTTATTCAGGAACTGTGTGACGCCCTCTTCCAGCCACTCCCCTGTCTATTATGTCTCTGAATCCTTGGCTGAAACAATTAAGAACTTAAGAGAAAAAAACAAAATGTCTATTCTTAAAAATTGTGAAATATCCCACAGTACATACATATTTTTGTCAACATAAATTCCTAGAAATAAGTTTACTAGATGAAATTTTATGCACAATTTAAAAAAAATTGTGAAATGCAGAGGAGACACGACTGGGAGGAGTGGAGGGAGAGGAAACTGCAGTCAGGATGTACTGAATGTGGGGGGTAGAAGGATGGATGGATGGATGGATAGATGGATAGATAGACAGACAGACAGACAGACAGACAGATAGATAGGAAGGAAAAACCCTTTTCCTCTAAAGAATTTGTGATTATAAAACTTAAGCCTGTGAAAACTTAAAAAAGATGTAACATGTCTTATTCTGCCAGAAATCCTAGAGTGAATAAACAGTAAGAAATAATATATGTAATATAAACTGCCCTGACCCAAATATAAGTCAGTACACTAAAAAGAGATCCCAGTCAGTATTTAGAAAAAGAAAAATAATTTAGAATGTTGCCATGAACATAAGTTTATAGTTAGTACTTTGAAGACAGCTGTTTTGTTTAAAAAACAAAAAACAAAAAACTTAAAACACAGATTGGACTGGGCCACATCTTAAAATCCACTAAGAGGGCCAATATGAAGACAGAAAAGGTACTGTGGACCATTCCAGAATGCTAAAATTTCAACTCCAATTTCTAAGAAGCCACAACAGCATGTGAAAGCTAAAACTGCTTTTAATGGAGAATCCTTGACTGAAATTGTCAAAGCAGAAAGACCTGTTCCTTATTCTTAGCTTAACTTCTATTTAAAAGATAAAATGCAAAATTTTATTTGAGATTGGTATTAATTTCCTTATTAAAATGTAAGAAGCCAGGTATAAACTAACTTATGAAGTAGTTATAAATCATGTTTGAAAGATGGGTGTGGTGGTGCACGCCTTTAACCTCAGCACTCAAGCGGCAGAGGCAGTGGATTTCTGAGTTTGAGGCCAACATGGGCTACATGAAAGTCAGGAATACATACATAGTAGGACCCTGTCTCCAGAAAAAAAAAAAAAAATCTTTGAATTTTATACTTTTGTATGTGCACATGTGAGCACATGGGCACTCTTGAAGATGCAGGAGAACATAATATGTACATGGAGGTCAGAGAACAACTTCAGATGTCTGTTCTCAGGTGCCTCTGGCTGACACAGGGTTTCTCACTGGCCAGAAACCTGCCCATGTTGGGCAGGCTAGCAGATCCAGTAGCTTTCACGGATCCACCTGTCTCTGTAACCCATTTTGTCACTACTGGGATCATTCTTTCATACTTCTTCCATGGATTCAAAGGATCCGACTCATGACCTCATGCTAGCAAGGCAAGTGCTCTGTGTGTGTGTGTGTGTGTGTGTGTGTACACTTTTCTCTGTGGGTTCATGTAGAGATGTTGAAGGCAGGATATCTTCCTCAACTGCTCCCCCCTTCCCCTAGTTGTTGAGACAAGGTCACTCACTGCTCCTGGAGCTCACTATTTCAGCTAGACTACCTAGCTAGGAAGCCCCAGGGGTCTGTCTGTCTTATCCCCTCAGATGTGTGCCTCTATGCCTGGTTTTTGTTGTTTGTTTTTGTATCAGTGCTGGATATTTGAACTCAGGCCTCATGCATGAACAACAGTGTGCAGCATCCACTGTTAACCACTGAGCCATCTCCCCAGCACCCAAGCCTGAAATGTATACTCCTTTCTTTCAATGTATTAATTTTATTCACTCAAGTATTTAATGTACTTACTTAAACTAAACACATTTCTACATATGTGTAAAATATACATATTATTTATGAGTTAAGCTTTTTTATTTTTAGTATTAATATAATCATTACAAGTGACATGAGAAGTGGCATTTTTCTTTCTTATGTTTCAGATTCTTCATAGAGTGAAATGCCAATAGCAAACTCTGAACAAAGATAGTTATATTTTTAAATAAAGATAATTATGCCAAATGATCAGAGGGTGTTGATTTCTACATTTTAATCTCTGGTAATTAATGTAACCCTCTCCTTCAAATATACTTTCTTCCAATTAAATTATTTTTTTGAACTAGAAGTCATTTAAAAATTTCATTCATGTTACTCAGCCAAAGTCACAATAAACTTAATGATACACAGTTACAGAAGATATATTTAACATAATCTGGCAATCTATAAAATACTGAAAATCATAAAGCAACACAGGAATTACTATTAAGAATGGGATTTACGTCACAAAGGTTCCAACTGTAACAATCCTACGAACATTTAAATTAAACTTCTACAGAAAAAGAGTAGGTTTCTAGTTGCATCCTTGCTCAAAATACTAATCTAATACTAAATGCTTAGTAAAGAGTCACATCCCATTGACAATGGGGCACATGAAATGTCTTTAACAAGCAGGAGGCTTTTTAACTGGTAGACATTAGGGAGCACTGACACAAAGTACTGATATTCAGTATTTTTCACTGCTTTTGTTCTTTTTTGTGTTATGGTTTGTGTTCACATTTGTATATGACCACATGTATGTATCATGGCACATATGTGGAAATCAGAGGGTACACTGGGTTCTCACATTCCACTTCCTTTTGTTTTACCAGTTCTTTGCCGGTTCTTTCCCATTTATTCATTTTATGTGTATGTGCATTTTTGTCTGCATGTATGCCTGTGCAGCATGTGTATGTGTGGTGTTCATGAAGGTCAGAAGATGGCACCAGATACCCTGGAATTAGAGTTAGGAATAGTTTTAAACCACCATGTGGGCACTGGGAATCAAACACCAGTCCTCTGCAAGAGCAAATGCTCTTGCTGAGCCAGACATCTCTCCAGACCATGTACCTTGTTTTATAAGAGTCTCTCTTGCTGTCTGTGTACTCCAGGCTAGCTGGTCCACAAATTCCACAGGATTTTCCTGTGTCCACTTCACCTCTACTTCCCAGCTCACTACAGGAGTCTTGGGATTACAGACACACACCAGCATGTTCAGGTGTCAGGGATCCCAGGGGTAAGAACTGAAGGCACCAGGCTTATACAACAAGCACATTTATACACCAACCCATCTCCTGTCCCTTTTGTGTTGTGACACGGTCTCACTATGCCACCTAGGTTGACCTTGAATACCATTTGTAACTCAGGCTAGCTTCAAACTTATGATCCTCCTGAGTTCTGGCCCGTACCAGCAGTCCTAATTCTGCCCTACAATATCACCACAGAAGTATACCTGATTTAAACTGTAATGTTTGGATATTTAGCATCTAACCCAAGAGGCTTATAGTTCTCAAAGAGGAAATGAGAAGTCCTTCCCTAGAGATACAAGTTTAAAGGACAAGAAAAACAAAAACAAAAAAACCAAGCAAATATTGGTGATTTTTCTATAAAGCTTCTGGTATAATCCTAGTTCCAATTCCATCGAAAGCCACCCCCTAAGACAGAGTCTTCTTCTGGGTAACCTCATGAGTTTCACATGGGAAGAAGGCCAAAGTGACTGCCACAGTGCAGACATCAGGCTCACCTGACTACGACGCCTGTGGTTTTATACTGCGTCAGCAGGGGAAGAGTGGTGCCGAGTGCCCCACAACTGAGGGCTGCTGAGGACTGCCTCAGGGGTGCATTTGCGGCTCCTTTCCTCCTGTGGTCCATGTAGAAGGAGAGTGCTTCAGAGATGACAAAGAACAGGAAAACAAAAATTCACACAAAGGAAAAGAAAAGTGCCCTCACTAAGGCATATCACACACACAATTCTAAAAGCAAGTAATAAAATAAGCCTGCGAACTGGCTATTTGATGTACAGGGTACCGAATGTGAAAACAAACATCCTGGGAAGACGAACTGGAGAGAGGCTGACTGTGGACCATATCCTGATGCTTAAGGGGGAAGGAAGTTGCCACCAGCTCTGAGTCCTCTTAGGCTGCTGATGAAAAATTAAGCAATGGCCGGATCAGGGAAGAGAAACTGTGAATACATGTCAATGATAGCACAAACTGCTTTTACTAAATTGTTTTCTTTTTCTCTTCAGAAAAAGAATACATAAACGCATCAAAAGTATCAAAAAAGTAATCATTTACTCCACATTGCTCACAATACTAAATATAAAAGAACTGTTTTCAAATGAAGCTGTTAAAGTCAGTCAAAGAGGCAGACGATCCAGTGTAGACTTGTACCTGCTTTTCTTGTCACTTACAGGTGAAACTAGAATCCACACCCTAACAACTAACTCACCCGTTCTACTTCATGGCATTTTTTCAAGGCATCCCCATATCTCCCCAGGCGCTGATAGGCAGAAATGCACTCCGTCTCAAACCACATACACTGCATTTCATTTAGATTTTCCATGGCAGAAGTTCCTTCCTAAAATGGAAACTTGCATAAATATAAAGCAGCAAGCAATAAAACCATGCCCCAAATCACATTTTTTTAAAAGTACATTTAAATTTAAAGCCTTGGGTTCAAATCCTGACAAGAAAAAGTCACTTTTCTTTTCCAACTATGACCACAAGTATTATGATGCCAGTAACTAGCAATGAGCGTGACATTAAAGCTTTGATATTTTTAACAATGTATTAACTTATCTTGTATGTTTGTATATATGTATACATATAAGGCACAACACTTTTGGAGGTCAGAGAACAACTGAGGGAGTCAATGCTTTTCTTTCACCTTTGAGTCTTAAAGATCTACTTGCAGGTTCTGGCAGCAAGCACCTTCCTCACTGAGCCATCTCTGCAGCCCTTCTCAGTGGTTTTACTTATTAGGCTCTACTGGAGTGTTCACTATTTTTACAGAACAGACTCCAGATTACTAAGACTAATTTTAAGCATCAAAACTCTCATTTTAACTACTTAAAACAATAACATCTTCTTTTCACCCTTGTTTTCTTTCTGTTATTTAACATTTTCTTGCTGACTCAAGGTCACTACTGACCAAGGTCACAGATCTGATACTGTTAACATACTTCTCAGTAAGTTTTCAGTTTCCTGCCCTCCCTCCTGTGGGCTATGTCTTTGTTCATGTACCTGCTGTTTCATTGCAAGTCTTTTACTTCTCTAGCTCTCCTCTGTCACATGCTATGAAAACCACGCAACACTGGACATGGTGGTGCATGCCTACCAGCCCAGCACCTAGAAGACTGAGGCAGGAGGATTCTGAGTTCAAAACCAGCCTGAGGCATAATAATGAGACAAAGAGACACAGAGAAAGAGAGAGAGCTATCCCTGGATTTGTTACAAATATTTGTTAGTTCAGGCTTAAACATAAGTATAAGAATTTGATAAAAATATATGTGTAAGTTCTTAGCTTCAATGTAGGGCATTATATTTTTGTCATCAGTTGGAATATATTTATTTTAAATATTTGTGTGATTTCAAGAAAGATAACCAAAGTATATTTATGAAAACATTTTCAGTCTTGGGTCCCTTTTTAGCCCACTTTCTATTATCAGCTCGGTTCTTGGAATCATTAAAAGTCTAAAACTTCCCTATGCTTAGGAGGTGAAGGCAAGAACGCGTCAGTGTAAGGCTACTGTAAGCTTATACAGCAAGAGCCTGTCTCAAAAAAAAGTCTAAAGACTTACTGTCTCCAGATTTAAAAGGACCTAAGATATATCTTATTTCTCCTTTATAGCTATGTATATTTTCCATTTTCTGATGACTCTATCTTCGCAAAAAAAATTGTTACATCATAAAAAGCTTACCATAAAGAACTACTAAATAAGCATTTGTAATTTTCTATAATTCTAAGCTGTAAATAATCTGTAAAAGTGAGCATTTCATTCACTTACAGGTTGACCTGTTTTCATTCTCCTATGCCCCTGAAGATACAAGCTAGTTGTCTGTTTAAATTGCTGGACTGAAATTTACCTTAAATGTTATAATTTTTTATTGGTTATTTTATTTATTTACATTTCAAATGTTATCCCCCTTCCCAGTTCCCCCTCTACAAAGCCCCTTTTCCCCCTGCTTCTAAGAGGGTGCTCCACTACCCACCCACCCACTCCTGCCTCAGTGCCCTAGCATTTCCCTACCCTGGGTCATTGAGCCTCCACAGGACCAAGGGCCTCTCCTCCCGCTGATGCCAAATAAGGCAATCCTCTGCTACACATCCAGCTAGAGCCATGGGTCCCTCCATGTGTACTCTTTGGTTGGTGGTTTAGTCTCTAGGAGCTTGGGGAAGGGGGGCAGTCTGGTTGGCTGATATTGTTGTTCTTCCTATGGGGTTGCAAACCCTTCAGCTCCTTCAGTCCTTGCCCTAAACCCTCCATTGGGGTCCCAGTGCTCAGTCCAATGGTTGGCTTCATACATCCACATCTGTGTACTTCTAATCCCTACCTCACCTTCCAAACAGTGTTTCTCTCTAAAAGCCTAACGATTTTATGCCTGTTTGTTTTAGTCTCTTCTAATCTTGACATCTGTGATGATACAGTAGAAAGGACACTGGACCACAGTACTACTCAGGACGACCAAGGCTGGTCTGAGAATCCTCTCCAAGCCTCAATTACTTTTCTGTAAAACATCGGACACCTGAGTATGTGCCATGTGAGCATAAGCAATATTACTACCTCTCTATTTTTCTCCTAATACCCACCAATAGCCCTCTCCCAACACTGCTTGTACCATTTTGTGTATCTATTGAGCTTATGGTATCTGAGCTTCAGAAACACTATTTACTATAGTTTCAGCTATGGCTACATAATTTTGACTCAAATTTAGCACACACACACACAAAAAAACCCATGGGCTTAGAATCAAAGACTTCCAATGCAGACTACTGGCTCCAAATGACAACTAGCAAGGTAGTTTGGCCAGGGAAGTGTTTGACTTCTAAACATTTTAATTGTATCATGTAGCTGATGATACACAAAACTGCTGATTAAATGAAATCATGTATATAAAGTACTTAGCTTAGTACTCAGAGGCATTAAAGCTATTTTTCTGTTTCCCTTTATAAATTAGTAAATTATTAGTACTACTGCAAATACTGTATATCAGGGCAATTCATCTAAAAAAAAAAGAAAAAGGCTATTTTTATAGCAAACCACAAGTTTTCTTTAATAAAAGTTGAGAGTGAAAAAGTGAGAGAGGAGACATTAGTGTGTGTGTGTGTATAAAAATCATCAAATTGTCTGCCGATAATTAGTCATGTCAGACTTTAAATTTCAGTCTATTTTTATGAGCACAAAATGCTTAGCTCTTTAATCGCACTTTGCTGACTACAGGAGAAGACAAGTTTTAGCTATCCCGTGCTCCACTATCCCGTGCTCCACTATCCCGTGCTCCACTATCCCGTGCTCCACTATCCCGTGCTCCACTATCCCACGCTCCCCTTCTGTGTGCTACGCCTTTCCTCCGCCCTCCCTCACAGTGTCTTGTGACTTTATTTTATTTTTTTATGTTTATATTTCTAAAGCATTTTTCCAAGTAGAAGTATTATTTGACAGTAAGCAATGCTATTCTGTAGCTTCTAAATTATAAGGGTTTTCCTAAATATCAAAACACAACTAGAATCTAGTTAACATTTCTAGCATGTAGGTGTGCATGGGGGGGGACCAGTGATACCTCAGCACCATAGGACACAGTAGTACCTTATTTTCATCCAGCATTGAGCTTCTTCTTGACATATAATGTCTATCTTTGAGATGCAGATTGCTCATCTCAAAGTCTTTTAACTAAAAACTCAGATCTTTAACTTGCAAATATGGTTTCCTTACTAGATATCAATGTCTCCTTTAGTGTATATTAGACATTTATTTCAGTGAATTCTTAGGATTTCTTTTTTTCTTTTAAAGATTTATTTTATTTTTAATCGGGTGTATGGGTGTCTGAGAAGGCCAGAGGTATCCAAGAAGTTGTGAGTTACCTAACTCGGGTGTTGGGAATCAAATCCAGGTCCTCAGGAAGAGTAACTCATAGACTTAATCACTGAGCTGTCTATCCAGCCCTAAAGTTCTTGCCAAAGATTTTATCATCATTATAGGATGGATACACTGTCCAATTCTCTCTAACTTTAATTACGACTATTTTGTTACACACATATTTAAATTATAATATAGTCAAATATATCAATGCTATTCAGACTTTATCTGAAATACTTCTAGGGTGACTGAATTTGATCAGTTCACGTTATTCATGTTCATGTAAATAACAAATTAATGTGCACTACTGTTATATGTCAATAAAAATGTAATTAGTAGAGATGAAAATGCTATAGCTCAGTTGGTAGAGTGTTCCCATACTATAAATGAAGCCCTGGGTTCAATCCACAGTACCACAGAAAACTGGCATGTTGGGACAAACTTGGTAGCTCTAGCATTCAGTAGATAGACACAGGAGGATCAGTTCAAGATCATCATCCCTACACACTGAGTTCAAGACCAGACTGAGCTACTGGAGTCTGTCTCAAAGAGTTAAATAAATAACTAAAAAAGATGATCAAAGTACTGAAGTAGAGAAAGTTAGGGAAACAATGTATTAACAACATAGAACATAAATAGAGAGAGAGAAAGCAGTGGTGGTTGAATGAAGATGGCCCCCAAAAGCTCATAGCAAGTGGCACTATTAGGAGGTGTGGCCTAGCTGGAAAAGTATGTCACTGGGGGTGAGCTTTTGAGGTCTCCGATGCTCAAGCCAGGCCTAGCATCACTCTCTCTTCCTGCTGTCTGCTGATCTGGATAAAAACTCCAGCATCATGTCTGCCTGTGTCTTGCCATGCTTCCCACCATGATGACAATGTACTAAACCTCTAACTGTAAGCCTGCCCCAATTAAATAAATTTATAAATTAAATTTAATAACATGCCACGGTCACGGTATTTCTTCACAGCAATATAAATCCTAACTAAGACAAAAACCTAAAAAGAATGAAAATCCTTTTCCCCTTATCTATGCTGTCTTGCTCCGTTGGAAAATAAAGAATGCTTCCCCTTCAAGCACAAAGAACATTCTGTAGCCTAAACAGACTTCTGCTGTACCCTTCCAAACATCTGAAGAGTTTGTTTTCTATATTTAGCTCTCTGGTCCATCTGAACTGGTGTGTGCGCAGTGTAAGCTATGGGTGCCATTTAATATTTTTCAACACAAATGACTATCTCTGCAATTTCATCTTTATTTTTAAAAGTATAACAGACGGGATGATAAAGGACAAAAATATGGGACAAATATTTAGCCAAACAATTAGACAAATTTAAAACTGTCACAGAAAACACACAGAAAGAAATCTGAGCAATTCTGAAGATGACTTAATAGAAATGGAAAGAGAAATCATACATTATAAATGAGACAAATTTGAGATACGAACTAAATTTTTAATTTTTTTTTTTTTTTAAGGCATGGTATCATTATGCAACCCTGGATGTCACTATGAAAGCCAGCCTGGCTTTGAATTCACAAAGATCAGCCTGCTTCTGGCTCCTGCATGCTAAGATTAAAGGTATGCACCACCATACCCAGCACAAACTGAATTTTGCAGCCAGGAGCACACACGAACACATCACAGTAAGAAGCCATAGTTAGAACATAGATTAATGGGATTTTTAAAATAGGCATTCTTCTGAATTTAATGACAAACGTTTATGAGAGAACTTTGATTTCCCTAATTCAGGCAATTACATACTTATGTGTTATTCCTACCCTCGTGAACCTGGAGCACATTGCCTCTGCTTCTTTTATCATATTTGCTCGAAGCATGTATTTGGCACATTTGGAATTGATGAATCTATCGGCTGTGTCCAAAGACTGTGCCTCATCCATCCACTGTGCAGCTTCTTTGAGATTACCCATATGCTGTAGGAAAGGAGGCGTTAGGAAAAACCATTTATGAGCAAGAGAAAAAAAGTGTCACGGAAATGAGAAACAATGTATAAAGTGGGTTCGAGGTTTGGCATGAATGTGAGTTTACCTAAAAACTAGTTAATTATGATTTCACTAAGAACTGAACCAAATGGCTAACATTGATTACACAACGAAGAATTCTTTAGGATTATTACAATAGAGAAAAAGCTGCCAGAGAGTCTTAGGAGTTACTGCTACTTCAAGTCTTTTTAAAATGACCCAATTCCAACTATTCAAAAATCAAGATTAAAAAGTTACCTTGTAAATTTTTGCTTTCATGTAGAATAATTCTATTAGAGTTGGAGTACTAGCAATCACAGCATTAATATATTCCAAAGCCAGAAAATACTGTCCAAGTTTATCAAAATGCTGTGCCAGGAAGTACTGGACCCAGATTAGAGTTGTTGGGGGTTCCTTCTCCCCATTCTCTGCAATCAAATAAATATTAAATTGTTATAGGAAGAATGCTAAGTAAAGTTTTCTCTTCCCAATTCAGAATGAAATCGATTGCTATTATTAAGAGCAAAAGCTTAGCAAAAATGATCAGTCTCAACAGAAAGAGGTATGATTCAAGTTCAAAGCTAACAGCCATGCAGAGGAATAAAATCGTAGTTTAAGAGACTTCTAACCCCTAACTACTTCCAAATAAACAGTGCTAGAGAAAAAACCATCTAGCTAATTCTGGCTGAAAGCAAAATGCAGTGAACCAGAAAAATAACCAAAAACGTAACTTGGAGAAGAAACTACCTACCTATCACTGCATGACTTCAGCAGAAGCAAGAACTGCCATATTACACATTGCCCACATGTGCAAAATATATGCTCCTAGCAAATGGACAACAGAAGCAGAGGAATGTGCTCCAAGTTTACAAGGGTTACCACATGAGTGTCTAATTGTCTCAATTAGCATAGTGTGGTGGTTTGAACATGCCTGGACCAGGGAGTGGCACTATTAGGAAGTGTGGCCTTGTTGGAGGAGGTGTGTCACTGTGGGTGTGAGCTTTAACACCCTCATCCTAGCTGCCTGGTAGCCAGTCTTCTCCTAGCAGCCCTCAGATGAAGATGTAGATCTCTCAGCTCCTCCTGCACCATGCCTACCTGGATGCTACCATGTTCCTGCCTTGATGATAATGGACTGAACCTCTGAACCTGTAAGCCAGCCCCAATTAAATGTTGTCCTTCTAAGAGTTGCCTTGGTCATGGTGTCTGTTCACAGCAGTAAAACCCTAACTAAGACACACAGTATAAGCTTTAACACAGCCAGAGCGTCCTGGCTCTGATGAAGAATATGGTGAAGTAAAGAAGAATATGACTCAAAGAATATACCCCATGAGATTAAAAAAATTAAAATCCCTGATATGTCAGAACTCCAAGATTAGAGCACATAGCCCAAAGTCAGCTAACAAAAGCAGCCACATAACATACATTATTTGAGCTCTATTCTGCTCCCTATCTAAAGAAGCAATCAAAATGGCCTGCAGAATGGCAGATATGTCTACAGTGAGGCAGAGTGAATTTACCTGTATTATCTCAACAGAAGATCTCCTAGTATATGTAGGCAACTAATCAAATGACAAGGCAGTAATGTCAACCCTTTAAAGCACAAACTAGAAAGCTGTGGCGGTTTGACTAAGAATGGGCCCCAATCCTCTCAGATATTTGAAAGCTTGACCCTCAGCTGCTGAAACTAAGTGAAAGAATTAGGAGGTGTGCCCTTATTAGAGGACCTGGTTTTAAGGTTTTAAAGCCCATGACATTCCCAGTTAGCGCTCTCTGTCTAGTGCTCTCAGCTACTATTCCAGCACCATGCCTGTCTGCCTGCCTGTTACCATGTTCCTTGTCATGGATTATAACCCTCTGAAACCACAAACCCATCCATAAAACCATATTAAATGTTTGTTGTTTTTGTATTATTTTAGAAGTTGTCTTGGTCATGGTGTTTTGTCGTGGCAATAGAAAAGTAAGTACGAAAAATGCAAATAAGAACAAAAGTATCAAATATTTATCTTCCACATATGCTATCTAATTCAGGAGACCAAAGTATATAAAGGAAGGTTCTTAAATTCAGAACTGGGGTTATTAAGTCAGTGGCATATCGCTTGTCTAGCATAGATAAGGCCCTTGGTTCAACTAATACCCTGCCCTGCCCAGCTAATAGATGGGGAGTAAGAAAGAAATAAGAGATCCTCAATGATTGCCTAAATCCTTAGGTCAGAGGAACTTTATAACAGGCTTATCAGCCTGATAAGAAACCCAGCACCAGAGATAACAGAATGCCTCAAGCCTTCTGATATGATACAACCTGAAACACAAGGCACCATCTGAGAAGTATTCAAATAGAACTGGAATCTATTAATCTCACTACCAATGTTACATGACAGTGAGAAACAGTGATACCAAGAGAAAGAAAACAGCCAAAGAAAACAATGAGAAAGTCTACAAATCAAATGACGAAAGGCATTTTATCTTAAAGGGAGATCATACAATATATTAAAAGTACACAAAACCCATCAAATGTAAACCATGGGGCCTTAACTAGATCTAGATTAAAATAAACCAATTAAACATCAATTTTGGACAGCCAGAGAAAAATATAAATGTGGACAGGTATTGGATATGAGGTTAATTTTGTGTGTTTTAAACAAAGATGCACACTAAGGTCTTACACGTAAAATAATGTTTGGAGTTTGCCTTAAAATACTTGAAGGTGATGGTTTGGAGTTAGGAGAGATGGCTCAGCAGTTTAGAGCACCTTCTGCTCTTCCAGAGGACCCAGGTTCAAGTCCCAGCACCCATGGCAGTCCTCAACTGTCTGACACTCCAGTTTCAGGGTCTGATGCTCTCTTCTACCCTCCATGCAGCACCACACACGCAGGCAAAAACATTCATATTTTTTAAATTCAGAAATCAAACAAAAAACTCCAAACTCCAAGTACAATGTGAAAAAGACACATGAAGAACCTAAAGAAATTATCCCATACCTTAAGCATTCTATAGGATTTTCTAAATTAAGTTGTCTTCATTTACATATGTCTCCACAGAGAATCAAAGGGCTAAATCAGACATGATTAAAATTAATAAAAGAATAGAAAAGTAGAGAATTTAAGGATTCAGTGAAAAAGGTTCTCATTCAACTAAATACTCCATCTTGGACAAGCCATTCAACCTCTTACGTCTGTTTTCCTTGTTAGCTAAGGCTAACTCCCAGCCAAAAAGATTATGGAAATTTTAAATTAAATAACACTAAAAATACTTTCATTCACTAATTCAAAAACTAGTAAGTAGCCATTTATGTAGCACACAGATAATAAATGTAAAATAGTATTTCTGTGATTAAAATTAGGTTGAAATGAGCAATAAAATTCCAATTTAGTCTAGGTTAAACTTACCATAAGGGCTAAAAAAGCCATTCATTTTAAGAGAAGCTTCATAATTAGTAACAAGTTCCTGGATTATTGAAACCTGTTAAAGAAACATATTTTTTAAAATTTAAAAACGCTTCACTGAAGTCATTTTTATTTGTGGACTAATTTGACTGGAACAACAATTTACATTTTACTTTTATTGATATGTGTGTATCAATTTGTGTGTATGAGATCTGTGTGCAGATGCTTGGAAAGGGGACACCCAATTCCCTGAAACTGGAGTTAAAACAAACTCACAGGAACATATACAAATACTACATATACAAACAAAACATATTTTTAAGTGACCATATTTTGTTTACTATTGTTAACCCCAGTAAAGAACAAAAAGAAGCATGTGGGTTTCTTTTGAACTATGTGACATGTATGCTAGGAACTAAACTCAGGTTCTTAGAACAGCCAGCAAGTGTTATCACTAAACCATCTCTACAGCCCTAAAACAATGTCCTTCAAAACCACAAGTTAACTAACTACAGGTATCAAAATACTATTTTCTCGAATCTCCCAATCAGAACATTTAGAAGACTGAGAAAAAAAAATGCATAGCTGTCTTTAATGGTTTAATAGAGGGAAAAAAAGCAAAAACACCTCCATAAATTCTCATCTCAAGAAAAAGCCTGAGGTTTTTTTAGTTTGTTTGTTTGGTTTTGGTGTCATTCCCCTTGCCCCAACACCAGAACTGAGGATCAAACCTACCTTGGGCGTTCAAAGTGAACCCAGGGTCTTCAAAGCATCTACCAGTGAACTAGGTCCCCAATTTCAAAATTCTGACATTTTTGAAGGACAAATTACCACACTTAGATGATAATTAAATTGTCTTCGTTTCCCTGTTTTGGTCTGTAAACTTAGAAACCACTATAAAAATGTTTAGATTTTATAAAATGTCACTACTTATAAAAATGTGAAATGATCCAAAGTTTAAAAGTTTATACATTAAAAACGATAGCTCAATCAGTAAAATGCTTGTGTCACATTTAAGCATGAAAAGCTGAGTTCAGAACCCAGCACTCACATAAAAGCTGGCAATAGCTGCACAGTTTGCATCTGTAACTACCAAGCTGATGAGGTGGAGACAGGAGGATCCTTGGAACTCATTGGCTAGCAGACTAACCAAATCAAGGAGCTCCAGGTTCAACTGGAATTCCTGTCTCAAAAACTAAAATAACTGAGGGAAAACACATGTACATGCATACTCATGCACCTGCACACACAGGTGCACAAACTCATAGGACTTGTACAAACTTCATATACAAACAAAACATATTTAAATGACTATATTATTTTGTTTACTCTGGCAAAGAACAGAAAGTAGAATCTGTGCTTAAACACAATTAAAGGTCTTTTCTTCTAATCTCCTTATCTAAACTCTGCTAAAACAAGGTCTAACACAGTTTACTATTTTATGAAAACTGGAACTTTAAAATATTTTGATTTTCAAAACAATTAAGTTTCTTTCCCCATGCCTCTTCTATGAACTAATAAAAATGTACTATTTACATACACATTTCCTGCTAGTGAAGAATAGACCATGCATCATAAAATTCTGAGCAGGTTTTGGTAGACATAGCTGTGAAGGAGCCTTCTACATGCATCCCACTAAGACAGAAAATTTTAATTGTCTTCATTTTGAATCCAATTAAATCTGTACCATACAAAGTCACAGAAGAGCATCCATGAAGCCATGAATCAAATCACTGGTTAAAGATTCCACTGCCCCACCCTTTACCAAAAAGGGGTGAGAGGGCCCCAAAATAAAACACCTCTCAGGCTGACTATACAGCTGTCCATAACTCTTAGTTCCATGGGATCTGGTTTCCTTTTTCAGGCCTCCGAGAGCACTACATACACACAGTACACATACATGCATGCAAACAAAACATCCAGCACATAAAATAATAAAATGAAATAAAAACAAACAAAAAAACACAGTCAAGCATACCTAATGAAAATGTGATATTAGTAGAAACTGGCTAAAATGATTCTTTAAAGACAAAGTGTTTAGTTTAAAACATTAGTTTAAATAACTTTGCTTTGGTTCGTCTTTAATAAGAGTCTAGGTACACAGGAACTCACTACACAACTGCTAGGATTACAATCAAGTGGCAGTGTGTCCCCTGAACCACTATTTGAAATAGCCGTGCATGCAAACCTAATCTAGGCCCTCAGGATGATGGTAAGCTTGAGACCCACACAGACTTCTACACAGTAAGTTCATGTCTTAGACAAGAGGTGTGTCATCTCTGATGTGAATTCCAAAAATCTGACTTCATGGGAGTAGATTTCTTTTCACTAGAGGTCCAGGGGAGTGAGGGAGGGTAGAAGGCTAATATAACAGGTACTGAATACAGACAGGAAGATGAAGCAGTTTCTGAAACAGAGGAGAGTATAGTGTACTGCCCAAACGCTCACTAAACTGTGTACAGTAGCCTCAGGGGTCACAGATGTGGAAGGCTCAAGGTGTTTGGTACTATTTACAAGGTTGTTGAATGTGCAATGATCAAAAAAGTAGTAATAAAAAGCCAGCCAGATGGTGACTACTAGGTATTTCTGTTACCGTGCAACAAGAACACTTAGCACTGCTAACTTCATCACACTATACAGTGGAACAAACGCTACCTAAAACACCGTGGCTTAAATTCAAAACAACTATGCTATCAATTACAGTATTTTTATACACCAAAAATTTCTGTTCTTATAGCAACATTATGACTTAACTGCAAAACGTCATTCAATATTTTTCCTACCATCATTCTTCAGCCTCAAAGGATCAAATGTGAGTATGTCTTTGGATTCTATTATAAGAATAATTTTTAAATGGCTATGTAAGTTACTGGCATTAGTTTCACGTAAAAAAAAAAAAAAAATCATTCAATGAGCACTGGCTGACCTGAGTTCAGGTCCAAGCATTGGTTCGGGCAGCTCACAACCCTCTAACTCCAGTTTCAGGGATCTGATGTTCTCTTGTGTCCTCTTTTAGAACCATGTATGCATGTGTTTCACAGGTATACATTCAGGCAAAGCACCCATATTCATAAAAATAAATAGATCTTAAAAAAAATTCAATGAATTTTGGCTTGAGATTAAAATATTTCTGAAAAGCCATAAATATACTTCTGTCACTTTGCCCTTTATATTTATGTAGAACAGTATTCTCAACATTGACAAATAGAAAACCAAGATATCAATCTACTGTGAAAAATGACAGAAGGTAAGCTAAGGAGATGGCTCAGCAGTAAACCCCTTGCCACTTAAGCCCTAGAACTCACATAAAAGCTGGGCCAAGCAGCATGTGCCTATGATCTAAACGCTCCTATGATGAGACGGAGGCAGGAGCAGAAGCATCCCCAGTGTCTCACTGGCCAGCCAGCATGGTATATACAGCCAATAACAAAGATAAGACACGTCCTCCAAAAAGGTACAAGGCAAAGACTAACACAAGAGCTCCTCTCCAACCTCCATACGCATGCCGTGGGATGTGCACACTCACACACACCACAAACTAACACTAAGTTTAAAAGAACTGTGTTTTATGTCCTGCAGTACAAATAGTGTAGTCAAGATTTAATCCTTTAGGTAAAAACAGAAAAGCACACCCACCATTAGAATGCAAATTTGCTCTAACCTTTAATAAACAATATACAAAGAGGTGTTTTAAAATAAATCTCATCATGGCTTATTATCAGTAAATGTTTGATCTACATACTTGTTTTATATACTTATAAACACAAGAGTCAATAAAAACTTCTCAGGCAAAAAGGGGGATCACAGTGGAAAAGTTCAAGAATCCCTGCTTTGTAGTTCCTAACAAATTTATTATATTTTTTCTAAAACTATAAGACAGGAGTTCCAAGTTTTCTATCATAAATGATTTATTTAAGAAGCCAGAGAAATTAATTACCGTATCCAGTCACTAGATATTGTATATATGTACAGAACTGACACATTGTATTCCATTAATTATCTATATTTTCTATCAGTAAAATAAATAAAAGCTAGCTCTCAATTTTATCACCATTTATTTTTCAAAAAAATATTGAAGATCAAATAAACTCATAAGGCTGGGTGTAGTGGCACATGCCTTTAATTTCAGCACCGAAGTAGATTTCTGTGTCTTTCAGGGCTACTTAGTGAGATACTATCTTAGACGGATAGACGGATGGATGGATGGATGGATGATGGATGGATGAT
Source organism: Rhynchomys soricoides (assembly GCA_019843965.1). Classification (NCBI taxonomy): domain Eukaryota; kingdom Metazoa; phylum Chordata; class Mammalia; order Rodentia; family Muridae; genus Rhynchomys; species Rhynchomys soricoides. The sequence continues at coordinate 7,253,246 of JADRCH010000099.1, read as the reverse complement.
GGATGAACAAACAAGAAAACAAACTCATGATCTGGATATTAATAGAATTATTTTGTTTTCAAAGGAACAGTTCTGAAGGTGGAATCCAGGGATCATTATCATCATCAAAACTGGCTCGAGGGATGTACATTTTTTTAAAAGTATTTATTTATTTAATGTATAAAAATATATATCTGCATGTACACCTGCATGCCAGAAGGCGGCATCAGAACTCATTATTGATGGTCGTAGGCCACCATGTGCTTGCTGGGAATTGAACTCTTGACCTAGAAGAGCAGAAGGTGCTCTTAACTGCTGAGCTATCTCTCCAGCCCAAGATGTACATTTTAAAAAATATTTATTTTATGTTAAAGTATTTTGTCTGAGCCAGGCATTGTGGCCTATGCTTTTAATCTCAGCATCCAGGAAGCAGAGGCAGGTGGATCTCAGAGTTTGAGGCCAACCTGATCTATAGAGCTAATTCTAGGACAGCCGGGGCTACACAAAGAAACCCTGCCTCAAAACCAAAATAAATACATAAATGAATGAATGAATGAAATCAACAATAGAAAGAGGGGGGTGTTTCGGCTCTATGTATGTATGTGCACCACATGCTTAACACGGGGACCAGAAGTAGGTATTGGTTCCCTTGGAACTGGAGTTGCAGACAGTTTTATGCTACTACATAAGTACTGGAAAGGAACCAAACCTAGGTCTTCTGCAAGAACAGCCAATGTTCTTAACCACTGAGCCATCTCTCCAGCCCCCATGTACATTTTTAGACAATCCATACAGAATCAGAAACTTTGGTTCTCTCTGTTTAACAAGCCTTTCTAGTTGAAACATACAGAAGAGTTTGAGAACCACTGATAACACAAAATTAAAGGTCGCCTACATCTTTTAATGTAGCATAACCATCCCACCAGTCTTTCTTAGAATACTTCCAACTTAAAATATCTTTCAGGCTTAGAAATTTAGTGTTCAAATTGTTTTAAGTATGTGGCAATTATTTTTGTTTTCAATTAACTTACACTACCATCTACTGATTGGTTAAACACTGTAGCTAACGCGCACACACACCCACACACTTTTTATTTGTACGTGTATGCATATTGGTATTTCCTTCCCCAGCCAAGAACATCATAGCACACATGGAGGTTATCTGGGAAGGCTCCAAGAGTCTCCTCTTATGCTATCATGTGTGTCCCAGGAATCTAACTGAGGTTATTAGGCTTGTTGGCAATAACCATTAACCTGTTGAAACATTTTGCCAGCCCCCCATACACAGATTTTAAACAGGATTTACCTTACGGTTCTGGACTAAAGCATACTCTCTGAACCAATTTTAAATAACTTAAGTACAACTAACTAATAGGATGTGAACAGGCCTTTAATCTCAGCAGTCAGGAGGCAGAGGCAGAACGATCTCTGTAAATTCAAGGTCAATCTGGTCTCACAGTGAGTTCCAGGACAGCCAGAACTACACAGTTGAGACTGCATCAGAAAATTTTTAATCAAAAATGACAATTTGGGACTGGCAAGACAGCTCAGGAGATCTGGACTTGCCTCACAAGCTCAATGTCCCAAGTTCAACCCCTTGAACCCATGATAAAGACAATCAACTCCCAAAAGTTGTCCTTTGACTTTCACAAGGGTGTCCTGGCATGTACATACCTGTACTCATACTTTATAAACACAAAAATAATTTAAAATTTAAGTTTTTCTCATAGGAACCCACTTCATTTCACTATTTCGATATCAAGTAGGCAATATGTAATATGTAAAAATCAGCCCATTCATTTGTTATATACTGAAAGCTCATTTTGTGTGTGAGGTGTGTGCTGTGTGTGGTATTTGCACCTGAGTGTGAAGGTGAGCATGAACAGAGCCAGAACAAGACATCTGCCTTACTACCTTTAGACAGGGTCTTTCCCAGTAAACTAGCTCACCTACTGAGCTAGACTACAGGACATCAAGAATTTGAGAATTATGGTAAAGCACAGCCATATCTAGCTTTTTAATTCGGTGCTAGAATTCAAACTCAGGTCCTCTACTTTAATTCCTGACGTCACTATTGAAAGACAACAGCAACTTTAGGAAGGGCCTATGTGGGAAGAAAGGTCACTGGCAATGCATGTTATTTCATAGTATACTGGTATTCCAGCCCTTTCCTTTTCAATTCCTGCTGGCCTGCCATTATGTAATCAAGTCTGCTCTCTTACACATTCCCCTCACCAAGATGTTCAGCTTTGCCAGAGCCAAGAAACCACAGACCAAACCTCCAAACTGTGAACCTCGATAAGCCTTTTCTTATCTGAAGCTATTTATCACCGGTATTTTCTCACAGTGATGGAAACCAACACAATGTTTCAAACTTTTCACAAACTTTAAATCTTCTAACCCCAACCATCCCCTCCCCTCCCCTCCTCCACTCCTCTCCTCCCCTCTCCTCTCCTCCATTTTCTCCAAGCAGTTATATCTGGTTAGGACTAAAGACGCTCCATTAAATTTCAATTATTAAATTAAAAGAAACCCTATTAAAGCTTCATTAAAATCCAGCCTTGGGAAATATTTGTGACTGTTGCAGAGACAACTTCCTAAAGCATGGCCTCTGGCCTATGCCCTTTATGACTTAGGCTCAAGCAGAGGAGGGACAGGGTCAGAATTCCCAACAAGCTATGATCCCACCAGAACCTGCCTACAAACGGAACTCAGGATGACTAGCACAACTCACCAACCACTGCGGTTTGAAAATGGTTGGAGTGAGAACCTCCAGGCTTCAACCAGATGTTCCAATCACTGATCTTATTTCCAACATTTTATTACCCCCAAGTATTACTTTTAAAAATATGGGTCAAACCCAAATAACCTGACAGAGATTTGATGGAAACTTAATGTCCAACAGTGCCTTTAAAACGTTTGACTATAAAAAGGACCAGCCACAAGATTTCAGACCTTAAGAAACAATGGCTCAGCAATAAAGTATAACCTTCTTCCTTATTAATTCTTCCCCTTTTAGTGGGGAGGGGCTATGCTGCATAAGTTAAGTCTCAGAGCCTAAGCTGAAGTGATCCTTCTGCTTTGACTCCCAAGTAACAGGAACTGCAAGTGTGTACTACAACACCTGGCTTTCCTATCAGATTCTAATTATTCATTTATCTTTCAAATTTACAACCAAGACTTAAGTGCAGAGGCAGTTTCTTTATCATACTTACTTGTATGCAGATGCACATGAAGAGAGGGTGAGAGAGGGTATGAGGGTGTGTGTGTGTGTGTGTGTGTGTGTGTGAGAGAGAGAGAGAGAGAGAGAGAGAGAGAGAGAGAGAATGAATGAGAATATGTGTGTGTGTGTGATGTTTGTGCATGGGACTAGTTACTTATGCAAGGCCACTTGACCAACAGGAATCTCCATCTCCTCAGTGCTGCATTTTAAGACCATGCCCACCTTTTACATGTATGCACATACAGCAAGTTCTACACTGCTGAATGAACTATCTCCCCGAATCCTAAAACTATTAAACCTATTAGGATTTAACTTATTTATTAAAATTAGTCGTTCCTATTCCACCGACCTAATGGTATTTTACTGTTAAACAAATTCAACTATCCATGCTAACTTTAATATGACTGCAAACTGGGGAAAAAACCCTACACTGTAAAATATATAATGACTTACAAATATCTAAATATAAAGTTCTAGACATTTGTTTGTTTGTTGAGAGCAGGTCTCACTATGTAGTCCAGACATACCTGGAATTAACTGTGAAACTCAAGCTAGCTTCATACTCTTGACAATGCTCCAGCCTCAGCCAATCAAGGGCTAGGATTACAAGTGTGTTCCATCACATCCAGCTGTGTATCATTTTTCTTTTTTTGGTTTTTCAGGACAGGATTTCTTTGTGCAGTAGTACTGGCTGACCCAGAGCTTTTCTCTAAACTTTATAGCACAGTAATTCCTTTGTTATCACTTATACTATATGCGTATACTTTCGGTATACAGAACTGATATATCAGGTACAATTATTTGGTATAGAAGATAAAAAGGGAAACTTGGTAAAATAGAGAAAATAATTAAATCATAACAGTTTATAGAAATCTTGCTGTAATAATAGCAAAACTGCATAAAAACCAAACTTACCTTTTCTGTATTACAATACAAAGATTTCAAAGTAGTGAACAGAGGTGGACACCCTTTGCTGAAGTGTGGTCTCAGGAACTTATCCATGAGTTCTCGAAATTTTTTACCTAGAGATAAAAGCAAGCTGTGGTTGAGTCAATTCTTAAAAAACTGAACAGATAAAGTTCCTTCAGAACAAGTATCCTGCAACCAGATTTAAACCCCAAAGTCAGCACTATCTTGTCACATAAAAAAGCATAATAGCAATGTTTCAGTTGATATTTCCCCTAATTTCCATTCAAAGTACCTTCAAGGAATACTTCAGAAACAGGTAAATGAAATGATTATGCAGTCTTAAGTATAATTGACTGACTACTTGACTATAATCATAAGAGCAACTAAGTAATCTTCCTAATCCCTCCCCAACACATAAACTTGGTCTGAACTCCTGAAGACAACTGATACGGTGTTTGCCACATACTCTATGACAGGTACTACATTCAATAAATAACCAAATTATCTTCTTGAACACTAAAGTGGTATCAACAAATTCAACATCTGTTCATTCCTCAATCATATATCAGGCATCCTACTACACCCTAGCATTATTTCAGGTACTGGTGGTACAGCACCGATTATACCAAAAATTTAAAAATTTTTACAACAGAGAACATCTTCTAGAGAATAAGAATGACACCAAAAGAATGTTACATGTTAGACTGAACTAAGGCACCTAGCCATGAAAAAATAAACACCCTTTTTGCAACAAACAAGTACAATTCCTATTACTGCTACCTGTAACAAAAATTTCTAGAATCTTTGGTTGTTTTATGAGACAGAGCTTACTGTATCTCAGGTTGGCTCCCACCAACCTTAATATCCTCCTAACATCCTCCTGCGTGCTGTGATAGAAGCAACTTTTTTGTAAACAGAAACATTAAAAGGGGGTAGAAATCTAGCTCAGTTGGTACAAGCGCTCCTTGTATGCACAAAGGCCTTAAATTCTATCCCTAGCACCACAACAGAGAGCTGTGGTGGTGAATGCCTCTAACCCCAGCACTAGGGAGGTGGGGGACAGAGAAGCAGATATTCACAGCCATCCTTAGCTAGTTGGAAACAAGATTGGGATATGTGAGACCCATCAAGAAGAGAAGGACAAGGAAAAGGAGAAGAAAAAGGCGGAACAGCAGAAAATGAAGATGATGGTGAAAGGGAGGAAATGGAACTAAGAGGAGGGAGAGAGAAAATACTGAATGAAATCTACTTCTAAACGAAGGTATGTAAACGTAATGACAGTAAGACTTGAACTTATTCATTCATTAAAAGACAAAACCATGGGTCAGCAAGATTGCTCAGTGGGTAAAGGTGCATGTTGCCAAGCCTAATAACCCAAGTTCAATCTCTGGAACCCACATGGTGGAAGGAGAGAACCAACTCCAACAAGTTGACCTCTACATGTACACTATAGCACATATACACAGACAACCCTACCCCACACCCATCTAACACACACACACACACACAAATTAAAATTTTTTACAAGGTATCATATGCCAATATATCATTTAAATGTTTTCCTAAGTTTCTTTATGAATAGTAACACTGCACAATAAATCCCAGCAATCCCAAATGAATAGACTAGACTGGTTATTTAGTTGAGCTGACTATACTAAGTAAAATGCACATGAGCAATATCATTAAGTAATCAAGAAAATGAAAGAAAACTTTACTATTTTTAGATTTCTAATCTCTTATTAAACCCTATGCATTCATCCTTTAAAAGCCACAAACTAACATAAACATTAACACTTAGATCTGCACTTCCCTTAAAACAAAAAATAGTTCTACCTTCCCAGCACTTCCTCAGGCACACAGAAGAGTTAACAGTATTATGGTAAACAGTAAGAGGCAGTTGCTTAAAATATGCATGTTTCTACTTTGTGTTTGCTCTTGAACTGAGTCCACTACACTCAGTTTCTTCATGTAAACCGACACTACACCAAGTAGTATCAAAGCATTACGGTATGGCTCAAACAAGTGTGGTACACTAACAAGTTAACTTGGTAGTCAGTGACAAAGGCAGAAAAGAAGACCACTTATTCTTTTATAAACAGACTATTTTTACTACTTACTCATTTTACAATTATCTCTCTTCTTCCTAGTTGTCTTATAATAATCACTTTAAGGAGAAAATCAGACTATTTACTACTACATGTCTGCTTGACTAAGCCTACCTGACTAAGAACTTGAAAGAGTGAGGTTATTCAGCAGTTAAGTCTCAGAGGCTGAGACATTCTAGGCTTAGATAAGATTCTATGAAGTCTAGAAGCTTCCAGGACTAGGACTACATTAGCAGAGGAAGGCAGTAAGCCTCAGAGATAACAATCAGGAGAATAAAAATTACTTTTAAAGACAGACAGACATAAACTCTAGAAGAGAAAAATACTTAAAACACTAATGGTATCCATTAATTTCAAAAGTATTATTAGCATTACAAAGATAACCTAGTATTACCTGGAACAAAATTCAGCGGTAATCTTCTTGGTGAAACTGCTTTGGGGTGCTGCTTACTGATTTCTTCATAAATCTGAAGCCTCTCGTCTAAAGAACCTAGTATCAGTAAAATGTGAGATTATAGTATCATAACTTTTATTTAAAACAGTAAAGAACTTTAAGACAAAAACTGCATTGTTGGTATCAAAGCTGTTCACAATTTTATAAAAAAATTGCATTTAAAACTGTGGTGGTAAAAATACTATAATCAGGAAATCATCATCCTGCATGTATGATGTGTAGGGTGGGTGTTGTTTCCTGGTTTGTTTGGTTTTTTTAAACAGGGTCTAAAAAACCATACACATAACCCTGGCTGGCTAAAAGTTCTCTATATAAACTAGTTCAGCCACTGAACTCAAGAGATCCACCTGCCTCTGCCTCCCAAATACTATGATTAAAGCAGGTGCCACATCTTAAAATTATCCTTTGAAACCAAATCTCCAGGAAAAACCAAACCATCTTTCCTTGACTACAGATTCTACATCACTAAATAAACTAAATCACGTGCATCAAGTCACAGAGATGCTGCATTTCTCTTCTATTCCTTAGCTACCAAACCATAAGAAAGAAAATCATTTTTAACACTGTTTATAATATGCCTTATATAAATGCTCTAAACTAATGGGGCTTCCCCCTAAAGGTCTACAATAACTATTAAGCTTAAATAACAGTTTTAGGATTGCAGTCATAAATGTTTTAGTTTAAAAATGAACTATATTTTCTCAATTTCTTTGACACTTTAAATCTTTAATGAAACTCCATATGAAACAAAACAAAACAAAAAAACTTATTTAAAGAGATTCTTTAGAAGCAACAGAGACGGCTCAGCCATTAACAATACTTGTTTCTCTTGCAAAGTACCTGGGTTTAATGCCCAGCACCTGCATGGTGTCTGTAATTCTAATCCAGAGAATCCAGCACCCTCTTCTGGCCTCTTTGAGCACCAGGTACACACATATATGCAGACATTCATACACATAAAATATAAATCAGTCTAAAACACAACAACAACAACAACAAAAGAATAGATTCTTTAAAATGGAAGCTATTTCTCCCAAATAACATACAGATGTGATAAATTCCATCCAAGAATCATTTAACTTTTAGTATCATAAAGAAAATCCACACAAGAATGACATACTATATCCAGAATAGTAACAGTACAATTCCTGCATTATTTATAGAGATACTATCATGTATAAGCAATCAGACTACCTATAGTAATGTTTTAAGGAAAAATTAAACAAATATACTTAAGCTATAAAGTTTTAAGTATATTATAATTCAGATCAAAAAATGTAATTTTTAAGAATAACCCATAGTCCCAGGCATGGTAGCACATTCCTTTAATCTCAGTACTAGGAAGGCAGGAGCAAGTGGGTAGCTCTGATTTCAAGGCTAGCCTTGGTCTACACAGGAATTCCAATACAGCTAAGGCTGTACTGGAGATACTGTCTCTGAACAAACAATCAATCAATCAATCAATCCTTGGTACATGCAAATAGGTTATCTTCACAGTAAATGAACTGTTTGTATCAAGACTATAAAAGATTGTATTTGAAGAGTTAATGTGGTAAGATTTGAGTAATTTGAAGAGGTAATTCATGTAGACTCATGTCTTCCCCCTGTACTATGTTTTGGAGTGCCAATATGGTTAGATTTTTAAAATGGGGATCTCTGAAGAATATTTTTTTCATATTCTGTTAATAATTTAGAGACTTCATAGAACATTAAGGACCTTTACCTAAAATACATAATGAAGACTACTAAGTATATTAAGAAAAAGAGGTATCTCTGCATTGCATTCCAGATAAAACAAGTCTTATCTACGTAGTTAAATTAGTATTAGGATATTAATATTTTAACGCCCTACTTGAAGTAACAAGTTGGAACTACAGAAGTTACCATGGGGGACATCTGAAAGAAATCTAAAAACAAAGGTAGTATAAGTAGTTTTAAAAGCTATAGTTTATACTATCAAGCACCTTAAAATGTGAACTATGGTGCACTTATTTTACTAAAACATTTAAGGACTTTATTATTAATTGCTATGTCAGTGTGGTGGTTAACCTTCACTGTCAACTTGAATAGATTTGGAACCATCTAAAACAAACCTCTGGGTCTGACTTCAAGAGCATCCAAAGAGGTTAAACAGACAAGGGAAAATCCAGAGACTATGAGTAGCACCATCCCATGGGTTAGAATCCAAGGGTAGAATAAGAGAGACAGGGAAAGCCAGCTGAGTACCCATATAAATCACCTCTGCTTCTGGTCACTATCCACTTCATTGTCCCACCCCCATGCCTACAGCGGGCCAAAATAAACCTTTCTTGTTTTTGTCTAGTGACTAGGCATTTAAAGATAAAAGTCATAGTTACTTTAAATTTCCAACCTCAATACATGTAACTTTTGCCTTTTTTTTTTCAAACAATATTTAGTCAATATTTTAATTTTAATCATTTTTCTAAAAAGATCTATTTAGAGAAAATTTTAAAAATGTTGTACCTATCTCAGACATACTTTTTATAAATAAATAACATTTTAAGTTGGGCCTGGTGGTATGTGCCTATAATCCTAGAACTTGGGATAGAAGAATAGAGTTCAAGATCAATCTAAGTTATACCAAATTCAAAGCTAGCCTAAGCTACAAGACCTTGTCTCAATAAAATAAAATGAAATAAAATTTTATCTATGATTTTAGGAATAGTAACTGCTCCTATCAACATTTAATTCTGCAAATTTTAGATAAAATTTAGAATAACAATCTCAGGAGTTCTCAAAATCATCACAGCTATCTAATTTCAAGATACATATTTTTCATTCTCCACAATTTGTTTTGGCTTGAAAGTAAGAGAATGATTTTTATATTGCCTTTCTATACTATATAACCTCAGTGAGCATTCTTTCATTCAATCATTATATTTAAAATCTAAGATAACAGATCTTTAGTGATATAATAATATTAATTAAACCATTTTCCAGAAAGGAAATGCTCATTTTCTTCCTCACCTCTCTAGTTAGCTTTTCTGTGGTGTGTGTGTGTTTCTGCATGTTCATATAAGTAAGTGCAGGCATGTGCATGTCATGGTATCTATAAGAGGTGAGAGGACAATCTCACAGATGTACGTGAGTTCTGGATATCTGACCTCAGGCTCTCATACTTCCTCAGCAAACACTTTATACACTGAGGCCTCTTTCCAGGCCTATATTTGTTTCTGAAACAAAGTCTTAATGCTCAGACTACTCTTGAACTAGTAAGTCTACCTTAGCTTCCTAGGATTACAGACATGTATCACCATGCTTGACTCTTGTTTCCTCTAGAGATCCTGAGTAATACAGACTCTAATATGAATTTAAAAAAAAAAAAAAAAAGATTTTAAATGAGTAAAGGAATCTAAAAGCATCTATCAGCATTGCTATTTAAGTATGAACATTTTAGTTAATTTTCATACCCACATATAATCTGTAACTTTACTACATGAAAACACAACTATTAATCTTAAAGATTAGCACAGCCTTCCTTTTCACACACTTCGGAAGACCGTTAAGGGGTGGAGGAACATGACGTACGGAGCTGCAACGCCTTTTCCAAGCCTTCATAGTAACACCAATTTTCTGCGTTCCAATCAATCAAGTTTCTGAATACTTCACTGGCTTCTTTTAGTCTTCCCAATTTCAACAGCATTTCCCCTAAAATTAAGTTTAAAGATACATTTTACTTAAACATTACTTTTCTGACCCAAGAGAATTCTCTAAACATTATCAGTAAACAGATATTTTAGGAAAACCTCAATTCTGTGTGCTTCCCTTAGGGCATGTTATATGTTAATTAATGTAGAGTTTGTCTTTAGAAGTGAACCACTTTCATTTTTGGCTCCTTCCCTTTCCCTAAATATACATACAGATACTAACTTCTCAGTTTAAAAAAAGTATCTTTTCTTTATACATATTTTTATGGCCTCCTGGAGATAACTGAAGCAAAACAGTAAAATCCAATTGGCAAATCATCCAAATGAAATATGCCAATCTTATTACCGTAAAATTTAAATGTTATCTTCCTTGATCAGTTCCTGTATTAAGTAACCGTCCATTCTCTTGGTTTTTTTTCTAGATCATTACAATTGTTTAAGTTAACTTAGCACAATTATCTAACTAAACATTATTTCACAGCAAGAAACCACATAAGCCATGTTGACAAGTACACTGTCTTTTAGGTTCAAACCTTTTTACTAATTTACAAAAATCGTGAGTCTGGAAAATAAGGCTTCAAAAGCCCCCAGACACAATGGGAAGTACATTTAAACTAAGGTAAAAGAGGTTTTATAAATGAATATATCACACATTCCTATTCCCGATAGTTCCCATTCCCCAGGAACCAATTTCAAAAAGGAAGGGGGGGCTTTGGAATATCTCTGTGATATTACTTAACATTCATCATACTGGGGCTGACAGCATATAATTTATTCATATTATTTTTCCATTTCATATAATTAATTTCCAAAATAGCTAGGTATAATTCCATCAAACAAAGCAACTTTGTGAACCTGAGCAAGTAGTTAGGCCTGACACAAAATGGGCAGACGTAACTGTTGGGTAACAGAGAAACAGTAAACATGCCCTGACTCCTGCACTACTATATTTTGCCCCGTCTAATCACTGCCCTACCCATCCTATATATAACTGGCAACAGCACATTTTCACTCCCATAAACATCTGTTATCTGCTACTACCATGAAGCAAATAGTTTAAGTATACACAGAACAAAAAAGTGCACACATATATCAATTAAGTGAAAATCTACTAATGTATACAATTTTTGAATGGATCTTGTAAGCTCTTGATTATAAATGGCATAAATATTGGAATATTAAATGGGTCTACAAAGTTCACTGAAAAAAAATACATAGCCCATCACCTGTATAAGTCATAATGAGAACAGGCTATTTTATTCAAGATTAGAGCTCCCCAAGTCTTTCCTACCAACATATGAATGAATGTGGTAATGAAGCTATTTACCAGATTTTTTTAAATGACACCAATGTCACTGTATCATACTTATTTTGTAATAACTACATTCTTTCTTAATGCTATGAGACAAAGAAAGCCACAGAGAAACAGCTACCTGAGAATTAAGATTTAATCACAAAAATAGCAATAACACACAAAGAAGGAAAAATAATTGCCTTTTTCTTTGTTTCTATCAATTACAGGCAGTAGAAAAAGAAAAAAAGAATACTTAATTATATTTTATTGAAAATTTGAAAAAGTGTTGTCACTAATACTGATACTAATATTAATTATAATAAGTTACTAAGTTAGGTATTAGAAAGCTGGCTAGGTGCTTAAGAGCATGCATTGTTCTTGCAGAGAATTTGAGTTTAGTACCAGCACTCAAACTGAGCAGCTTACAACCACCTACAACTGCAGCTTCAGGGGATTCAATGCCTCTTGCATCCTGACAGCTGCACTCACCTATTATACCCACATATAGACACACACACACAACTGCACAGTTAAAAATAATAAAAAACCAAATCTTAAACAAGCAAACAAGAAAACTAGAGGCTGGAGAGATGGGCTCAGTGGTTAAGAGCACAGACTAGTCTTGGAGAAGACCTGGTTTAATTTCTAGCACCCACACGGCAGCTTACAACAATCAAAACCTCCAAGTCCAGAGGACCAAACACCTTCTTCTAGTTTCTGAAGACACCAGTCATGCACATAGTACACACACATACATGCAAGGCTAAACATTCATATACATAAAATAACTAGAAACCCAAGTCAGAAAAGGTCACACATTAGCAAGAGGACAGCAGCTCCTCAGTTCCCCCTACATCATCAAAAGAATGCCATGGCGATTAAATTAATAATGGTTTAATAACCAAGTGCTTAGCCACCAAATACACAGTGTTACTCAAGTGTTAGGACAAAAATTAAAGGGCCATTAAACAAAACAAAACAATAACAAAACCAAATCAACTTACCCTTAATTTCTTCCACCAAAAGTTTATCACATATCAGCTTCTCATATGTTTCTATATGTTCCAAAGATTCCCGAAATAAATTTGCTTCTCTCATCACTTGATTCTGATACAGTAACAGCTCGCTATATTCATAAGCTATTCTGTTGGGGGGAACCTGGATGAAGAAAATCAAGTCATCTTATCTGTGCAGCTATATAAAATAGTTACAGGTCTTTAATTATTTTTACTCAGAATTCATTTGCAGATTTAAACCAGAAGCAGTTAAAAATAGGTTAGCAAATTAATTCCATCTATAAAATAAAACAGGTTTATAAGGCTAAGTAAAGAGGAACAGATCTTAAATCCAGAAATAAAAGTAGATGACAAACGTCTTAAGGAACCTGCCAAAATTTTTTAAAGAAAAAACAGAACCAATAATGAAATTTAGTAAAGTTTTATACAAAGTTTCTTCAAGAAAGTACTGTGAAGTAGGGCATAGCGGAGTAATGTCAGCACACACAACTGCAATCCAATGCTCAAAGAAGCAGATGCAAGAAAATTCAGAATTTAAGGCCAGCCTCAGAGACAGGAAGGAGGGAGGGGAAAGCTTCCTTGGACACCTCTTTCTAAATTACACGGTAGGGCCTAAAGAGAACCAAAGGAGTTACTCTCTTCCTGGCCTTTAGACTGCACAAGAGAACAGGAAGAACTGAAGCAGTGTTATAAAACCTCTTGTTTAATGTTGTAGGCATGGTCCAACACATCCATACAAAAAAAAAGTAAAAAAAAAAAAAGTAAGTTGGTTTTGGATCAGATCAACAAAACCACTAACTTAACCTGGAATGACTAAAGGGAAAAACAGAAAAACAGTATTAAAATCAGAAGTTAAAGAAACATCACCACAGGTCTTAGATGAGGAGGAGGAGGAGGAGGAGAAGGAAGAGGAGGAAAAAGAGGAGGAAGAAGAAAGAAAGATGAAGCAAAGAAGATTAAAAGAGAATACCACAGAAAATTAAATGATTAAAAAAAAAAACTAAGATAAAATGAACTAAATAAAATCTTTTATAAAAACTGACTGAAGGGGATGGAGAGATGGCTCAGCGGTTAAGAGCACTAACTGTCCTTCCAGAGGTCTTGAGTTCAATTCCCAGCAACCACATGGTGGCTCACAACCATCTGTAATGGGATCTGATGCCCTCTTCTGGTGAGTCTGAAGACAGCTACAGTGTGCTCATATACATAAATCTTTTTTAAGAACAAAACAAAACTGACTGAAGATATAAAAAAATCTGAATAGCAATAGAAAATAAATTCATTAATAAGCATCTCACAAAGACCAGGACTAGATGGCAGCACAAGTGCATTCTACCAAATGTTTACAGAATTAGTGCCAATCCTTGAGAGTGTTTCAAAACAGAACAGAGGAAACACTTCAAAACTTACACTGATTACCAGTATTACCTGATACCAAAAGTAGGCATATGTTTCAAAACCAAAACAAACCAACAAACCCCCTATAGACCAATATACCTTTGCCCAGGGTTGTTGTGTAATTTTGTTTTGTTTTGAAACAGGGTCTCACTATGTAGACCAAGCTAGTCTGGAACTCACAGAGATCTGCCTGCCTTTGCCTTGCTGGAATTAAAGGTATATGCCACCATACCCTGAGATGGTCGGTCAATTTGACACATTTAGAATTATCTGGGAAGAGTCTCAATGAGGGATTGTCTATCACATTAGCCTGTGGGCATTTCTGTGGGGTATTATCTCAACTGATGTGAGAGGATCTCCTTTCCCTGGGCTTGAGAACCTGCACTGTATAAGAGAGAAGAAAACAAGCCAAAGACGTAAATGCATGCATTCATTCTCTTGGCTCTTGACTATAGATGTCACTAGATACTCGAGTTCTTGCTGCCTTGACTTCCCTGTTATGACTGCAACCTGGAATTGTGAGCTTAAAATAAAACCCTTTCTCCCCTAAGTTACTTTGGTGAGGATGTTTTATCACAGCAACAGGAAAAGAAAAGAAGACTTCTAGTATCCTTATACTTCATCAATAATCAGGGAGACACAACAGGGCCAGGGAGATAGCTAGGTGGGTAGGGAGTGCTTTACAACTTAGGCTCAGTTCCCAGGAACTATATGGTAGAAGGAGAGCCAACATCTCCAAGTTATCCTCTAACCTCATATGTTGCACAAATACAAAGAAATATTTAAAAAAAAAAAAAAATCAAGAGAGGTTAGCAAAGCCTTTTATTCCCAGATGTAAAAAAAAATCACTAAATAACTGGCACAAGGTGTCAGCATAATACAGAGAAACAAACTTCACATAACAGTGCTGTTACATTTAAATTAGTACAGCTACTTCACAAGGTGGTAATACCAGATCTAGCACATACTTAGTCACAGAGCTGTTACACTTTTGTAATTCCAGTTTTAGATTTACACTGAAGACAAACACAAAGGTTGCCAAAGAAGCAGCAAACAAGGGTATTTATAATAGCACTGTTTTAATAGGGACCAAGTAGACCAAGTATCCCTCACTTATACAAAGAACAGGACAGTGTTTAAAAAGTGAATAAACAGCCGAAGTTAACATGAGTAAGTCTCCAAAATGTTGAAGAAAAAACTAACAGGTTAGGGAGATGGCTTAGGGAGTTAACTCACCTGCTCTATAGATAGATAGATAGATAGATAGATAGATAGATAGATAGATAGATAGATAGAGACAACCTGAGTTTAGATCACTGGAACCCACATTAAAAACCTAAAGTGGTGGAATTGCATCAGCTGCAATCCCAACACCATTACAAAGAGGTACGTGGTGCAGACAGAACTGTTCAGCAAGTCACCTAGTGTGCAACACACAGCATGCACACACACCTCTCCTCACAGCAAGGTGGAAGACAAGAACTGACTCCTGGGGGTTTTCTTCTGACCCACTCACAACACACATTTATACACCCCAAAAAAAAAAAAAAAATCTATCAGGCTAGAAACAGTGATACATGCCTATAACCCCAGCACCAAAAAAGGTAAGCATAGAGGATCTTGAGTTCAAGGCCAGCCAGGACTACACTATGAGACCCTGCCTTAAAAATAAACAAGCAAACAAAAACTCACATGTAAATTCTTAAATATATAAACAAGTCTGTATCTTTTATAGATTTATACATGAGATAACATAAGAAAAGGAATCTCTGTACTAATTCCAGATTAGTGCTTACCTTGGGAAAGGTACAGGAAAAAATTTAAGCTACTTCTATATATTTTATTGTTTAAGTAAAACCTTTAACAATTATAGAAAATGTTAACACATTTAAATGAGCTAATATGCTTTGTATTTTTATAAAACAGGTAAGTATTCTAGATATTCCAAACATATTAACATAAAATAAGAACACACATACCATTTCCATATCCCCAACTAAAATAATAAATATCAAAGAAACAATCCCCCAACTTCCAAATTCTTTTCATTTTACTATTTTTTTCTAGTTCTGAGGATTGACCCAGGGCTGTGCACCCATAATACAACCTACGAGACAAGCACTCTTCCTAAGCTCCATTACCAGTTATCGTATTTTATTTCTTTACCTATCAGAATATTGAAATTTACTGCCCATAGAACTTAAGGATTGGTTTATTTTATACTGGGAATTCTACACTTTAAACTTTTCCTAATTATTTTGAAATATTTTTCAATTTTTTTATAGTTTTCTAAGAAAATTTTAAAGGTAAAACCCAACTATTTTAGTGTGCAATATTAAGAAAAAATGTTAAAGTTCTTACTTGCTGTGTTTGTCTAAATTCTTCTAATAGTTTTAGCGCTGTATCATAATCTTTCAGCAAATGGTAAGCAATGGCATATCCGATCCAGGAAGCACGCTGTGTCGGGCGCAACTGAAGAAGTTGGTATCTTGTCTCCTGGGAAAGAATTTTTTCTCTTTTTAAGTTCTTTATTTATCTAACATGTTTACATTTCATCTGAAGTTTAATAATCTTTAATAACACTGTAATTAATTCAATCAACAAGTATCAGTTCTAAAATGTGATAAAAATGTGTTTCACATTTCTAATCTAAATTAAGTCTCTGTGCCTTATAGTCCTTGCTGTGAGGCTGTTATAAAATTAGGATAGCTTTTGATTATACTAGTTTTTTAAAATATTATATGAAATTAGCTTATTTACATTGTTGTAAGTGGTCTCGAGTACAGGATGGACACAAGGGAAACACTATGGGGCTCTTCCAGTGGAAATGCCCACTGCCAATATGAAGCAGCTGAATTTCTGTAATACTATGAATAAAATAATATCAGGATTCTTCCATGGATACCCTAGAAAAACCAAGGTTGTGTAGCAGAAAATCTAACTTCTCCACAGAGACCCTACCTCCCAAGAGTGACTCATTTCTTTCTCAGTGTTTTCAGCAACTGAGTCTGGAAAATGTCTCTTTAACTTTGCTGACTGTTCCTGGTCGCAAGTGGTGCCAAAGGCGGCAGTCCTTTCCAGGTCCGCTTAGCCATGTCTGGTCCCTTTTCACAGGACACCCAGTTACATCATTTTATCTTACTTTCACTCTTGTTTCTGTCACTCACTCCTTCATTAAAGTATGGGTCAGTTTTTCTCTCTGGCAAATACAATACTAATGTGGGTCCAAGCTCAGTTCCCCGGACTCACAGCGGGCAACTCACAACTGCCTACAACATTAATTCTATGGAACCCAGTGCTCTCTTGCAGCCTCCACAGGTTAGCACCTAACACCTATGGACAAAGAGACACCATACCATACACAGCAGTGAAGAGAAAAATGGGTCTCCATGGCAATTCTTTCCATATTATTTTATGCTTACTAACCTAATAAAAAAAAGCTAAGTAATCTTCAGATTTCAGTAAAAGCTGAATGTCAAATCTATTTTCAGTTCAGCAAAAAAGTTAAAACAAAAGACATCAGTATAATATTTTTACACCAAAGACAATCATTTCTTTTAAAATTGTGTGTGTGTGCATGTGCATGCATGAGGGAATGTATACGTGCCACAGTACACACGTGGAAGCCAGAAGACAACTTTCAGAAGTCTGTTTTCTCCTTCCACAGTTTAAGTCACAGGGATGCTACTCAGGTCATCAAGCTAGGTGGCAAGTGTCTTACCCATTGAGCCATCTCAATGTACCCTTATTTAATGCTCAAGTATGAAACTCTGTAACTATTATCACAGGACAGTCCAAGTGGGTATAACATCTTGCCTTAGGCTTACTGTATTCTGAATGCTATTAAAAATTTAATCTTTACACCAAGTGTTGTGGCACATACCTTCAATCCCATTACTCAAAATAAATAAATAAAATAAATAAAAGCCCTGTATTTTAAAAGTACATTCAAGACTACTTACTCGATAACCTTCAAGATCTCTCATCTGAATCTGCAATAGAGAGAGATCCCTCAAGATTTGCAAATTATCTTTATCTAATTTGAGGGCATTTCGGTAGCACTTAATAGCTTCATCATACTTCTTATCAGAACGTTGCAGGAGGCCGTATACATGCCAACCTATCAAGTTAAGGACATACAGACACCCACAGACACCGACATACTATGCAACAACCTCAAAAGTATTTCATCTGGAATTTGTTTCACAACGATCCAGGATCAGAGGGAAAGGATAATCGGAAACAGGCAAATAAAAACCAGTCAAGTCTTGACTATTCAAGGCAGGTGATGAGAACACGATGGTTCAACATTCAATTTCTCCCATTTTGTACATGCTTGAAATTTTCCAAAATATTTGTAGGTAACTTTAGAAAATTCTTGGCAAAAATTTATAACATCTCCTACATTCAATTCCCTTGCCTTTGTAACCAAACAGTCTCAACACTCACTTATATAAAGTCTGTCATTATTCTCTAGATAAGTTTAGATATTATCCAATTCTAAATAATATGGCCACCATTTAATTCACTACTAACATTAAAAGACACAAAATTAAGTTTTATCCTCTTAGCTTATCGTATGCCAAACCCCCAAAACTATCATACTTATACGCCTTTCTCACACTGTAGGGTAAACTCTGGGATAAGAAAATAATCCTTTAGTATTTGGAGAGACCCCCAAGTTAAATATGTGAAAGTATGGAGACTGTACATGGCAAATACTAGACATCTGTTAGATGAATTAAATGTCAGATATACAAGGATATACAAGGGCACTATGTTAAAAGACGAAACACGAACATGGGAAATGAAAAAATTTCAACAATCCATCTTTAAAGGTTTTTTAATTGGTTTACATGTTGAAATACTAGCAAATCAAAAGTACTGTAAAGATTCAGTAAAGTAAGTGTTATGTCTCTGTTAATAGAATTCAAGCTAAAGAACCAGTTTTTCCTAACACAAAATAAAACCTGGTTTTCATTTGCTAGTTTTGCAATGCCAGGGGTTAAATACCCAGGATGCCTTGCACACGCTGAGCAAGGACTCTACTACTGAGCTACAGATCCAGCTAACTTGTTTTAAAATAGATTTCATCTAAATTAAAAATTTCCTCTAAAACTTCCAAAAGAAAATTCAAGAAACACAAATATTTATATAAATTAAAAAACTAAAATTCATTTTCTGAAATAGGGAAATATCAATTCATGGATGTTTAAGGAAAGAGCTGGTCTCTGTTTCTCTATGAAGATTTTCTTTAAAATACTTCAAAAAGGATTAAGGAACAAAATATTGCTAATTACTGATGATGAGTAATGGGAAGATACTCAGACTTCAGTAAAATTCCTATGATTTCAATGTTTCACAGAAAAGTTGTAAAATCTGAATTAGAAAAGACAAGTAAATGAATGAAAACAAAACCATGAAACTATGGCAAAAGGATACAAACATGACTCCTGACGTCACTGCGAAGTCCTTTACGAACAAATTCATATGCTTCTTCTCTTTTTCCTAAACAGTTCAACGTTAATCCTTTCATAGCCAAAGTCTCTGAAAAATAATTTTAATCCGTTTAAATCAAAGATGCGAGTTACTCTCCTAGGCCTTTGTTAGTAGCTGAGCTCCAAAGTACTAAGTACTCTCACCCCAGGGCTTTTATCTTCATCATAAAGGTACAATGATAAAGCAACACTTTCTACTGGCTTGAAGGTCTCCCCACCCCACTAAAACCAATTTTAACTACTCGTAATCCAATTTATACCTCACAAAAAGACTGACTACCTAAATATATACACTGTAATCATTATCACCATACTCAATATTGAGCAGATTTTCTTTAACCTAAGTCCTATTCTAAAACGACTTAGACTGGAATAGAGTTCTACCCTTTAGAAGACTCTCTATGGAGGGATTTATATTATCTTCTGAAAAATTTAATAAAGAAGGCATCTCAGTCCTTTTGATTTAAATTTACAGTAATTCTATACTTTCTCAAGGACAGTTCGTGTCTTTGTGTGTGTGTGTGTGTGTGTGTGTGTATATGTTTATGTGTGAGTGCAGGTGAATACATCAGGAACACATGTGGAAATCAGAAAACAACCTCAGATGTTATTCCTCAATGTTCACTTTCTTTATAAGGCAGGATCTCTTTTTGTTTTTCACCAGGCTGGTCCATGAGCTTCCAGGGATTCTCTAATCTCCACCTCCCAGCTCACTATAGAGGCACTGGAATTACAGACCCCCATACCTGGGTTTTACATGGGTTCTGAATATGTGGATGCAGGTCTTTGCAGTTGTTCAGAAGCACATGGCCCACCAAGGATTGCCCCACCCCACTGAGACCAACTCTAACCAATCACAATCTAATTTTTGTTTGTTAATTTAAAACAGGGTTTCTTTGTGTAGCCCTGGCTATCTTTGAACACTCTCTGTAGACCAGGCTGGCCTTGATTAAAGGAATTCACCGCCAATGCATGATTCATAATCTAATTTATACCTCACAAAAAGAGTGACTCTACTTAATTAAAAATATATGTTGTAATCATTATCACTATACTCAATATTGAACAGATCCTCTTATTTTAATAATTCTACTTAAGCTAATTAACACTAGTTTGCATTTGGAGAGGATAACATTGTGCTACAGATGAGCAACCCAAGAAAATGTCAGGAAGTTAATGAGAGATGAAGATGACTTATAATAAAGTGTTCCCTCAAAAGTCCACAAGGACTTAGATAGTAGCAGCGATTTTCAAACTGATTTCTGTAAACTGTATAGCTGTCAGAACAGTGTTCCATTTTACAAAGAAATCCTGTCTTAAAAAACCAAAAGAAATAAAAAATAAAAAGTTTAGGTTATGATTGGTTAGAATTGGTCTCAGTGGGGTGGGGCAATGCTTAGTAGGCTGAGCAACTGTAAAGACCTGAATTCATATATCCAGAACCCATGTAAAGTTTCATTTTCTAAAACTTCATAAAATGAAAAGTTACATTCCTTCAAAAGATTATCTAATAGTTTTAGAAAGGTACACAGTATCAGCCTATTTTCCTAATTAAACGGTCTTAAAAGTTGTCCAAGTCTACTGTTCTAACGGAACTTAATCAGCTATGTTATGTTATGGACCATAATTTTCCAAGACCAATCTGATCTTCTCAACAAACAATCCCACCTGGAAAAAATGATGAAAAAAATAAATGTAGACTTTATTAGGAACAATTTTTTAAACAAAAACCCTTAACAACCTAATTATGCATCGATGGTAACATATTTATAAAAGACGAGGCAAATAGGAGCCAGCTACATGGCTTAGTGAGTAAACACTTGACACCAAGCCTGACAACCTGAGTTCAACCCATGGGACCCACATGGTAGAAGAAAACCAATTCTCTGAAGTTGTTCTTGGGCCTCCACACATGTACTGTGTGCATGCAACCAGTACACACACTCACACATGATAAACAAACACAGAAATAACAAAAACAGCATCAAAGAATAAAATGTGTGTCTTTATCTTCACACTATTCTATACTGCAAACAACAGCCTACTTTTATATACAAGAAACTGAAGTAAGAAATTAGAGTCTAGTCAGAGTGACAGATGAAAGAAATATAACCTATAAACTGAGCATTCCTTGTCCAAAAGTCCCAAATTCTAAATGATCCAAGATTTGAAAGTAGAATTTCAAGATTTTTTGAATTGGTGTGTAAAACTGATAATCTAAACAATTAATCCAAAATTTGAACTCATCTGATATCTGAAGCACTTCTGAAGGGGGATGTTAACAGGCACATAACCTCATCTAATTGTCTCTCATCGACTTCCTCATCTAAAAATAAAGGCAGTGCAAATACTAAAGCATGAAACTAGCTCAGCATAAGATTCACTTGAAACATAACCAAAAAATGCTAAACATTCATTCACTGAGCCACAGCCTTAGAAGCTGAGTACTCTTCACTGTCAAAAGCCCTTCCTGGTTTTAGAACTATATTCTCCCAAAGCAACATTGCAACGGATGAGACAGTACCTCCATGTTCAGCAAATTTCGGGTTTGAAAGGATCATCTTGCAAAACTTGAGGCCATTTTTGTACTGCTTCTGTTCGTAACATTTCTAAAAGGAAACAGATTATTTTATAAAATAATGAAGCAATTTTCATTATATCATATAAATTCAAGATCCAAAGTCTAAAACGTGATGACATGCTTCTGTTTATATTAATCACAGCATTAAGAGCAGTTATATGCCTTGACATATAGCATTTCCACTATTATTAGACATAAATGAAGAATAAACTCAATAAATGCACAATCATGAACCAACACTGACACAGAATAAAGAATTTTAAAGCCATATAACTGTGACTTAGCTTGGTTACACATGAGCCCTCGAGTCCCTGAAGTATCTGTCTATGCCTGGCTTATTTCACTTAACATGATGTCTAATTTCATCTATGTTGCTGAAAATACTATATTTTCATTCTTTCTAGCTGATTACTATCTCATTGTCTGTGCCACGCTGTTTTATCCATTTATCAGTTGACTGTTTCCATTTACTGGCTATCATGCATGATGTTGAATAGTGCTACAATACACACCACAGATGGCTCTTCAACAGGCTGATCTCAGTTCCTTTGGATATTCCAAGCAGTGGGATAGTGGGATCATACGGTAACTCTATGGGTATTCTTATTTTAGTTTGATTTTCTGTTTGTTTTCAGAAACTTAAAGAGAGTATGCCTGTGTGTGTAGATCAGAAGACAATTTATAGAGTTGGTCCTCTTTTTCTACCTTTCCACAGGCTCCAGGGATTGGATGCTGATCCAAGCACTTTACCTGCTAAGCCATCTCACTTCCCCACCATACTGTTTTCTATACTGGCAGTACTGACTTCCATTAACAAAACAATATGCAAGGGTTTGCATTTTCTCTACAACCTTACCATCAATTCTCTTTTGTCTTTTTAATTTTATTTAGTTCTTATAAACATTCCTTTAAAGTGGTGTTATTATCTCGCTTTACTAATGTGGAAAGTGAACCTCTGAACACAGATACAAACCTACCTTTGTGCAAACTGTGGTCCAGCTACAAAAACTATCATTCATCTAATGCTAGCACAAAAGGCATCTTTACTCCCAAATCACACGTCAGGCTCCTCAGCACTTTCTCATCAATTATACTGTTCAGACTAAGTGTCCCATCCCTCGGTATTCAAGCTTTCCCTGCACTGTAGGACCTCTATCTTTTGTTTAACTAAAATGTTCTTCCTTCCATCTTTCCTTGGCTGTTCCTTATGATCTAAGCTATTCTTCCCCTACTTGACCACGCTACGTAACTGCCAACCTCCCACCTTCTGTCTATCCATACTGTCTGTCACTCTTTCATCTGCTACACAGTGATATCACTCTATTGTCTCTGACATTCTTATTTATTTACTAGCTTCAGAACCATCTTGTGAACTCTTGGAGGAGGAATTCTTTAAAAAAAAAAAAAGATTTATTTTATTTATGAGTTCACTGTAGCTGTTTTCAGACACACCAGAAGAGGGCACTGGATCCCATTACAGATGGTTGTGAGCCATGTGGTTGCTGGGAATTGAACTCAGGACCTCTGGAAGAGCAGTAGGTGCTCTTAATCTCTCCAGTTCCCAAGAATGAATTCTTGTCTAGGCTTCTTTACGCTAGACAAGTGATCAAGAGCTGTTCAATAAAACCATCCTCCTAAATTCAAAGTAAACTGGCACCAAGGGCATAGCTAATTCTCACAGCAGATTTTGGATGTGGAGGTGATAATTTGAAAGTCTTCATTAAAATATATTTAAGTTGAATTTTCTTGATTGGCTCTGGGAAGATTACTAAATGGTTAGAAGACAAAAATAACAGAAAAAAAATATTGAACCATATGAATAAATTAAATAGCTATGTGGCCAAGCCTGGTGGCTCATTCCCTCTAATCAATCAATCCCAGTTCTTAGGAAGTTAGTTGAGACTAACAGCCTGCCATGAGTTCTAGGCTAGCCTAGATTATACAACCCACTGTGGGATAGAGTGAAACTCTGAAACCTAGTCTCAAAGTAAATAAAATATAATAGGGCCAGTGAAATGGGTCAGTTAGTAAAGATGCTTTGCACCAAGCCTGACAACCTGAGTCTGACTGTGGGAGGAGACAACTGGAAGCTGTCCTCTGATCTCTGCACACATCATGGTGCGCACACATGCACACAAATAAAATGTAATAAAAAATGTTTAAAGGTCCAACTTCAACTACAGAGGTTCCCTTGACAATTAACAAAGACAGTGAGATATAAGCAGAAGGAACTACTGAGGAGGAGTATCAAGGGTTCTTTAAATAATACTGATCTTTGACAGCTACCAAAGGAGTGAACACTTTTGTCATTTATTTGCCAAACATGCTTCTCTACTAACTGTATCAAACTGAGATTTGAAATATTCATCCCAAGGCTAGATATGGTATCCAGAACTGTAATCCCAGCACTCTCTAGGCAAAAGCAGATGACGAGTTCAAAGGTTATCTCTGGCCAACCTGAGATATATGTCCCCCGTCTCAAAAAAAAAAAAGTCTCCCAGTCCACTTGCATCATTGATCACAGTTAACATTCTCAATACTACACGTCAAGTTTCTGTTGGCTTGAACCAGTGCTACTGTAAATTGCTGTCAGGTGATGATAATGATCAGCTCACCAACAGCTAACTGCTCTTCAGCCATGTGCTCTCAATACAAATTCACCCTGAAGTCTAAAAGCTTGTCCTGCAAGTACCACATTCTCAAACTAAAAAGGCAGCTTAGAAAATACAGCTATTTAACTCATATTCTTTTCTAAATCTTAGAGCCCCAGGGCATACTGAGAAGCATGTCACTTCTCTACTCCTTGAAAGGATACAACCTGGAAAACGGTAACGGTGCCAAGGTGGCACCTTTGTCTGGGCATAGTGGCAATGCCTTTTATCCCAACACTCGGGAGGCAAAAAGAGCAGCTCTAAAATCTAGGCTAATTTTGTCTGCATAGAGATCCAGGTCAGCCAGGGCTACAGAGCATGTCTTAAGTAAAATTTAAAAAACGTAAAACCGAACCTCTTTTAGCTTAGCATGGGTTTGACATGACCAAGGCAATTATTATTATTATTATTATTATTTAGGCTTGCTTCAAAGCCACGTAAATGATCTCAAGCGCAAAGCCAGTCTCTGCAGCTTTCATCACAAGGACGAGTTAGAAGCAAGTTTCCGGCAAGTCACTTCCAAAACGGGGCCACCACAAACAATGCAAACTCTCCCACACCGAGGCATGGGCTCCCTGGGATCGCGGGCTCGATTTCCCCGTACCCCCAAGCAGGGGTGGCTGGCCCAGCCTGCATCCGAAGCAGCTTTGACTACCCTGAGGGGCTGACAGCAAGAACGCGCTGAGCCTAGCGCCGCAGAACGCACCCAGCCGCCGGGGTCCCAGCGGCTCTGCCAGGGAAGTTTCTGGAAAACTCCCGCAGTGGAGCCAGACCAGCATGCTACAGAGTCTAGGAGGGAGCGCCGCAGGGGGAGAGAGGGGGTGGTGGAGCGCCGCGGGGGAGGGAAGGAGAAGCAGCCGGAGAGCCGGGCTCCGAGGGAAAGAGAGCGCGCAGAGGTCGGGTGGGCCACCGCTCACCAGCACGCGCTTGAAGAGGGCGCTCTCTTTGGCGGGCAGCTGCACGCAGGGCATCACGGCGATGGGGAGGCCTGCTGAACCGACCAGCCAGTACCCGGGCCGCGGGCTACCTCAGCAGGATGCCACGGGAAGCGGAACACAGCGCACTCCAGTGGGCGGCCCAGGAGGAAAGCCCGCACGCGAGCCAAGATGGCGTCCAGGGCCCGCCCCCTGCGGTGCGCATGCGCAGTCTCACGCCCGCGAGAAAGACTAGAATTTTCTCCCTGGGGAGGTCTCCAGGTCGGTGCAGGGCTATGGCTCCTGTCACCTCTTCAGCGCCAAATCATTCCGGTGCTCTATAACTCTGTACGCTGTTCGTCTCACGCTGGTTATTAGGTTTCTGTCCTAGATGTTGCAATTTTTTTTCCGAGTTAACTTTTATTCTTTTGTGCAGTGGAAACCCTGCTTGATACAACGAAGACTCAAGATTTTGAATCCATTTTTCCTTTTGCTGTTTTTAAAACGACTCTTTTAAAAGAAGCCTTATCTTTTCGGCGCATATCAAAGTAGTGATCAGACCTTGAAATGATGGAATTGGTGTGAAAGCCCCTTTAGGGAAAGGGTAGGAAGGAGAAAGAAAAGAAACTCAGTGTATGGGACCCGACATTTTCAGTAATAATTGCAGTATTTTTATAGGTCTACTGATTCTCGAGTCTACTGCCTCTTTCACCACATAGGCAACCCAATAATGGGAAAAAGCAGGATACAATCCTAGAATGTTCTAGGGGCGATTTCTCAAAAAGCTAAAATGTACTAACAGCAGGTAACAACATACAGATAGATATCTGTGACAAGAAGGATCACATACTTGATGTTGGTGTAGTATTAAAAGATGTATGTAAACATATATATATGTATTTATATACATTCTGAATTCTAATTTCTGCACGTGCCTGTAATAATAGCACTGGAAAAATCAAAGGCAAGAGGATTACAAGTTCAAAGCCAGGCTAGGCTATGTAGTGAGAACCTTTTTGATTTTGTTTTGTTTTGTTTTTTAAAGGGAACGGGGAGGAGGCTACAGGCAGCAGGAAATGGCTCAGCCTGTAAACCTGAGTTCATTCTCCAGAACCGTTTTGTTTCGTTTTTCAGAGCAGGGTTTCTCTGTGTACCCTAAGCTGTCCTGGTATTCACTCTGTAGACCAGGCTAGCCTCAAACTCAGAGATCTGTATGCCTCTACCTCCCTAGTGCTGGGATCAAAGGCATGCATCACCACTGCTTTTCTTGGAAGTTGACCCAAGACAGGGGCTGCCTGTATCAATCACTTGCCAGAGATGACTATAGGTAATAATTCTACATGAGACACCACATTGAAAGATGAAATGTTTGCTTTCAGGTGAACATCATCCTATCCCCCCCCCCCATTTGTTTGCGAGTGGGTTGTTTTGTTTTGTTTTGTTTTGTTTTGAGACAGGGTTTCTCTACGTAGCCTTGGCTGACCTGAAACTTGCTCTGTAGACCAGACTGGCCTCAAACTTTTAGAGATCCACCTGCTTCTGCCTCCCAAGTGCTGGGATTAAAGGCATGTGCCACAGATGCTTGGCCTGAAACAATGTTTTTTGTTTTTGGTTTTTTGTTGTTGTTCATTTGTTTGGGTGTTTGTTTGTTTTTAAAGAAGAATAAGAAGCTGGGAGGAGCTAAGAGATGACTCAGCTGTCAAATGCTTCTAGCTCTTCCAGAGGTCTAGAGTCTGGTTCCCAGCACTCGCCAACCCCCCTCTATACCCAGAGTACCTGCCTTAGCCTCTGTGCATGTTCTCTCTCTCTCTCTCCACAATTAAAAATAAAATAAATCTTTTTTTTTTTAAAGGAAAAAAAATACATGGTGGCACACATTTGTAATTTCAGTGCTGGAAAGTTGAGAACAAATCCCTCCAGGCTAGCCTAACCTATCTGGTGGGCTCTGTCCTAGTAAAAGACCCTGTCTCAAAAACCAAGGCTCCTGAGTTATTAACACTTAAGGTTGCTCTCTGGCCTCCACACACACAGGTACACCCACATGTGCGCTCGCTCTCTCTCTCTCTCTCTCTCTCTCCCACACACACACACACATACACACACACACACACACACACACAGAGGTACACCCGCATGTGCATATACACACATACCTTAGTTGTTTAGGCTATGGTGAAGTAAAACAGGAGGGTAAGAATTCAAAACAAAACAAAATAAAAACCCCCACCAGCTGTGCTGCTGGCAGTTTCAAGCCCAAATCTTAGACTATATAAAAGACACAGTGTCTGCACAAACAGAACGCCTAAATGAACCAGCAGCTGTAATTTTATTACCGCCTTCCTGTTTTGTCTGGAACAAAATGTATTTCTACCTTTCAACAGGAAATGAAGTTATAACATCATTGTGATCTGCTTTACAGCAGGGTTGTATGAATGTAATGCTTAGTCATTCCAAAGCCAAAATTAAAAGAAAAATGTTATGTAAATCAAAATGCAGTGTTTCTCAGAACAAAAGCCAAATCCTGATTGGGAGCATCTGGGATTTCCAGCTAAACATTCCTTCCAGGCACTAGACAGGCTGTACCTCCTTTAGAATCGTGCATTAAGTAAAATAACAGTACAGCCTCATACCTGTTTTATATAACTAGCTGGCACAGTAAAATCTAAGAGTTTGTTATTATTCCCACGGCCCATTTAACCATTCGACTAAAGGCTGTTGAGAAGACAGCTGTGGTGATTTGAATGTGAATACTTCTATGGGCTCACGTATTTGAATGTTTGGTCACCAGCTGATGGAACTGTTGGGGAAGGATTAGGAGGTGTGGTCTTGGAGGGGAAGGTGTGTCACTGTCACTGGGGGTAAGGCTTTGAGGTTTCACAATATGATGGCGTTTCCCAGTTAGCTCCCGCGCTGCCTCATAATTATTGCCTCAGCATGTAAACTCTCAGCTACTGCTCCACCGCCATGCCTGCCTATCTGTGGCCATCCTCCCCAACATGGACTCACCCTCTGAAACTATAAGCAAATCCCCAATTAAATGTTGTTGTTTTTTTTCTTTTTTAAAAAAAGTTTTTTAAAAGACACTTGGTATCTCTTCACAGCAATTGAAAAGTAATTAAGACAACTTATTAGATTGCATATCACATTCCACCCAGGATTCTTGGGAATGGTGGAAAACTTTGGAGGAAGTTAGATCAGAGGGGTATATTCTAGAAGGAGATACTAGAGTGCTGGCACCTCTTCTCATCACTTTACTTCCCAGTTCTTATAAGATAAACAGACTTAACACCATGTTCTGCCTTGCCA
Source organism: Rhynchomys soricoides (assembly GCA_019843965.1). Classification (NCBI taxonomy): domain Eukaryota; kingdom Metazoa; phylum Chordata; class Mammalia; order Rodentia; family Muridae; genus Rhynchomys; species Rhynchomys soricoides. Next base: position 7,224,250 of record JADRCH010000099.1, on the reverse strand, counting down.
AAGGTCCCAAAACAAGATGTCCAGGAACCGAAACTTTGGCAACCACAAAGAAAGTATTTCCTGTTTTATTTTGTTTGGGGTTTTGGGGTTTTGTATGTTTGTGGGTTTTGTTGTTGTTTTTGTTTTTGTTTGTGGTGGTGGTGGTAATGGTGGTGGTGGTGGTGGTTTGGTTTGGTTTTTAGAGACAGGGCTTCTCCTTGTAGCCCTGACTATCCTGGAACTCGCTCTGTAGACCAGGCTGCCCTCAAACTTACCGAGATCCACCTACCTTGGCCTCCCAGGTGCCACCACGCCTTGTAACACATTTTTAAAAAGTTTCAAGTGTTTGAGTGTTTCGATGCCATCTATGCATGCCAAGTATGTGCAGTGGAAAGACAGAAGAGAGCATCAGATTCCCTGGAACTAGAGTTATAGATAGGTGTGAGGCACCACATAGGTGCTAGGACTGCAGCCGTTTTCTGTAAGAGCATCAAGTGCTCACACACACTGATCCATGTCTCCAGCCCTAACATAGTTGAAAAGGCTTTAAATTTACTCTTTCAAGTGGGGTAGAGGGATGCATGTTTGTAAACCCAGCTCTTTGGGAGGTAGATGCAGGAGGAACAGAGACGTTCAAGGTCACTCTTGGCTACAATAGCAAATTCAGGGACAGCACAGACTATGTGAGACTCTATCTCAAATACGGACTAAATAAATATGCCTTTTCAACTACATTGTGAAGATCTCTTTCTGCATTAATAAACATGTACATGCCACATTGTTTTCTTTGTTTAAAAAGTTGCCAAATAAAGCACTAGACTTAAAACTGAGTGCAACTTGGCTTCAGGGTTCTTTTTATGTTGAGGAATAACACAAATAAAGTACATAAAAATTAATTTATATTTTAAATGTTCTACATATTCATCAGTCTAGTCAAGATTTCATAACAAAATACCGTAGACTGGTGGTTCAAATTCCTTACAGTTTGGAGGTCAGAAAATCCTAGCTTGAGATAAGTTTCACCCATTGGCTTGTGAGTGGCCACTTTCTCACTGTGTGTTCACATGACTGTTTTATATGACAATATTCAAACTGACTCCCACAGGTTCTCCTCTGATTTCCATTTGAGAGTACACTACACACACACTAAAATAAATATTTTCATTATTTTTGAATTGTGTGTGTGTGTCTGTGTGTCTGTGTGTGTGTGTGTGTGTGTGTGTGTACATGTGAGTATGGGTGCTTATAGAGACCCAAGACATTGGATTCTCTGTAGCTGGATTAGATGCAGTTGTAAACCACCTTCTGTGGGTCCTGGGAACTGAACTCAGGTCCCTTGGGAGAGCAATAAGTGCTCTTAACCAGTGACTCATGTCTCCAGCCCTTAGTTTTGTTTTTTGAGACAGAGTTTCACACATTGCATGGTGGCCTTGAACTCACTATATAGCTAAAGATGACTCTGAACTTCTGATCCTTCTGCCTCTACTTCCCAAATGTGACTTCAAACCCGCCCCACAATTCCTGGCTTGTGCTGGAGATCAAATTCTTAAGTTTTTTATGTATTCAAGTGGGCTTGAGGATTTTGAGACAGGGACTCACCATTGCCCAGGTCGGTCTAGTACTCTGAAGCCCAGGATGGCCACTAGCCTCCTATCTCAGCTCCTGAGTGGTAAGATTTCAGGTGTGAGCCGTCATGCTTGCCTCCCTAAATGCATTGTGCTTTCGTTTTCTCTTCTGCAAATGAGTTTTTAAGATTGTTATAGAATAATAGGTTTAAGGCATTTAAACTTGTGACTATATGTAAGTAGAAGTAACTACCTTGTAGTGCATACTAGTAAATGTTAAATATAATTTCGTTGTATATTAGTTTCTATCTTTTTCTCTCTTTCCACTGTTTTTACTCTCCCCCCCCCCACCCCCCTAAAACAAGGTCTTGCTATGTAGTCTTGGCTGGCTTTGTAACTTAATATGTAGCCCAGACTGCCTCAAACTTGTGAAAGCCTCCTCTGCCTCATCCTCCTGAGCACTGGAATTACAAATGTAAACAGACTTCCAATTTCTGTTTCTTTTTGTGTATATGGTTACAATTTAAGAAAATATCTACTAAAGCCAGAGATATGGGATATATTTATCTTCACTTTCAAGGGGAAAATTGAAGCATAAAGAGATCTTATTACCTATAAATGTGACAGCTAAGAACTGTATCCTACTATGTTTGCATGTCTTTACAATTGATTGGACTTTTTCTTTGCTTTCTTGCCTTTTTTTTTTTTGTTTTGTTTTGTTTTGTTTTTGAGACAGGGTCTTGTGTCTCTAAACACACATGCAAGCAACACTACCTTTAAAAATTCTAATTTGTAGATATAGTTACCTACCTTTTGGGTCCGGTTATGGTTTTTGAAAATACAAATGTATAGTTTTCTTTAGTCGTTGTTTTAAACAATACTGGTTGAAAGTGTGACAGTTATAATTCAGAATCTCCTACATTTTTTAATGATTGGGTGAAAAAAAAAGTCCCATTTAAAAGACAAACCCCCAAGTCTGTGTATATAGCTCAATGGTAGAGCTCTTGTCTAGCATGCATGGTCTCTAGCTTTAACCTCCTGCATTCTGGGGTGGGGAGTGGGGTGGGGGAGCACAATAACTTAGAAAATACTGCTTTAAGGGTTGGTAACACCTAAAGAAATTCTTGTGATTTCACCTATCACATACTGTAGAATTTGATATGTAAATTAGGAAAAAGTTTCGCTTCTAGGTTTGCAAGTAACTGAAAAACCTAAATTTAGGAAGAAAGATGGAGCAAGGGGGCATGGGGTGGGAGCAGGGAAGCCTGGGGAAGGATAAACTACAACTCCCAGGATTCCTCAGGGCAATAGGAGAGGGTGATCCGCTCGCTTTGGACATCACGGCTCCAGGGAGTCAGCTCCAAAAAAGTTTCTCGCGTGGTCCTTCCAGAGAAGTCTCTTCCCCGCTTCATCATTTGTTTCTCGTTTACAGTTACAGACACCTAAGGACCATTACTCTGCAAGAAATGTCAAAATGGAGGAGGAGCCAGGAGCAAACCATAACCCGGAAGCAGTAGCCTGGAAATGATCTTGCTTGCAGTACCTTGCGCTGAAATGTTGCTGGCACAGAAGGCTCAGTTATCAGTAAGAAACGAGAACGTCAATTTTCTTCTTTTACTTAGGTATCACAATTCTTTCTTGGCAGTAAGAGGGCATTTCTTATTTTATTTTATTTTTTAATTTTCCCACTGCCCACTTGTGTTACTTCCGTATAGAATCGATAATACTGATTTACACTATATGGTTTTCACATTCTGCGCCTGGTGCCCATTTAGTGTCACATTTAACACGCCAGAAACTGAGAATTGTGCTTAAAATGTGGAGTAATGCTGGGTTGTGGGGGTGATGTTGAAGCATTGCTCTTTCTAGGTTTAGGTAACTTTAGAAAATAACTAAGATTTCTGACCTCGATAATTACTTATTCCACAGCTGCTCCTAAAATGGAAAATTTAGCCAGAGCTATTATTACTAAAATCTGCCATCCTTTTATTCTTTTCCACCGTCAAATGAACACTCCGGATGTACTCAAGGTTAGATATAAAAGTTGCACAGAAACTTCTGGAGTAGTAACCTTGTGGCTGCTAGGCATTCGCAAATTCTTTCATAGTCCAATTCCAGCTGTGATTTGTTACCTGACATTTATTACTAGAACCCAGTATACGCTCAATCTTCTGAATATTTAATTTTTAAAATGATAATGAGAAGTTAGATTTAGCAAGACTAACGGGGCTTATGTATGAATGTGTTGCCAGGCACAACAACAAACAACAGTTGTAGTAAAGGCTGCTTCTGGTAATCTGTTGTGCTAAGGATCAAACCATAGGTTTTGAGCAAGTTGGACAACTGAACTACCACTGAACTATACCCCCAGGCCATTCTGCTAAATTTTGACCCTTGTTTCCATTTTTAATCAGGAGGCAAAACATTTTCCCTCTCTTGCCTAGTAAAGTCATACTATTCTTAGCTCTTATCTGAGGGAAGAACAGATAATTATTGTGTATAGCCAATTTCACCTAATCTGTCATTTAAAAAAAATATTTTTGTATGTGTAGGGTAACTAACTCCATGTATGTATGTATATCACATGCATGATTGGTGCCCAGGAAGCAAGAAGAGGGTGTCAGATCAGTCTCCTGGAACTGAAGTTAGGGACAATTTGTGAACCAAAGTGCAGGTGCTGGTCTTGGTCCTCTGCAAGAGCAGCAAGTACTCTTAACTGTTAGATATGAAAATAATGTGCACTGTTTAAAAGACATGGAAAAGTAGGAAAACTTAAAAGTTTTCTGTAATCCACAACTAAGTAAAAAATGACTTACTTAGTTGTACCATTTTGATGGGTTTCTTTTGTCTTCTTTTAAAATATGTGTGATGGTTTGAATGAGAATGACCTATGCCCCCCATAGGCCTATATATTTGAGTGTTTAATTCCCCAGTTAGTGGAAGTGTTTGGGAAGGATTAGCAGGTGTGGCCTTGTTGGAGGATGTGCACCACTTTGAGGTTACAAGAGCACATGCTAGGCCCAGTCTCTGCCTGCAGCTTACAGATCAGAGGTGAGCTCTCAGCTACTGTTCCAGCACCAAGCCAGTCTGCTACCACATTCACCACCATGATGTCCATCGACTAACCTAAAACTGTGAGCAAGCCCTTAATTAAGTGCTTCTTTTTATAAGCTGCCTTGGTCATGGTGTCTCCTCATAGCAACAGAACAGTGACTAAGACAGTATTCTTTATCTGCTTTTTCCTATATATTGTAGTTTTTTTTTTTGAAAACAGAGATTATACTGGCTTGTAATCTGGGTTTTTTGTTGTTGTTGTTGTTATTAAAATATCATCATTGTCCTGGTTTTTTTTTTTCTCACCAGGTCCTCCTGGTGTGTTAACTTGGTCTTTTAATATTTGAGGATCTCTTCCTTTAGGTTCTTGGCTAAAAGAGAAACATCCTTAAGAAGTGATCACAGGGTTGAGAGTGAGAAGCACTGATCTTGGAATAGACAAGCTGTTCTAATACAAACTCTGCCTTTATCCTGTGAGTGAATACCTGAGATTAAGTTACCTAACTTTCTTTGGCTTCTGCATGCCCTGAAATTAAATAATAAACAAAGTGCTTGCTTAGCACATGTAAGGCCCAGGAACAATCCCTAATATCTCTCTGTCTCTCTCTCTCTCTGTCTCTCTCTGTGTCTCTGTCTCTGTTTCTCTGTCTCTCTCTCTCTTTCACTCTCACACAAACACACTACATACCCTGTCTCTTCTCTCTCACACTCTCTCTAATAATAATACTTAAAAATAAATTAATAAATACCATAAAAATTGCTGACTGAAGTTTATCCAGACATGTTGATGTACATTTTTGATTCAGCATTTGGAAGACTGAAGCAGGAAGCCCCCAGTTTGAAGCCAGCCTGAGCTACATAGGAAGACCCTTTTGTCAATTAGACTAGATAATAGATGAGATGTTAATATTTTCCTCGAACTTCATAAATATGTGACTATGAACCACCTAAAGATGCATCATTATTTTATAGCTGTTTTTGTTTGTTTGTTAGTTTTTTGAGGTTTCTATGTATAAGCCCTGGCTGTCCTGGACTGGCTTTGTAGACCAGGCTGGCCTCGAACTTACAGATGTCTGCCTGCCTCGCCTCCCAAGTGCTGGGATTAAAGGTATGTTTTATAGCTTTTAAGTGTATATTTATACACTCATTTGAAGTTAGAACTGCCTTAACCCATTCTAGTGTTGTATTTGTTAATTATACTCCTACACACTTGTCTTAATTGTATATATAAAGTTATTCTTTTTTCTTTTTTCTTTTTTTGACAAAATTATTTTGTGTACACATGGGGGTGTGCAGGTCAAAAGCTTTCAAGGATCAGTTTTCTTGATATCAATTGTGTTAGCCAGGTAGTGGTGACGCGTGCCTTTAATCCCAGCACATGTAAGGAGAGGCAGGAGGATCTCTTTGAGTTTCAGGCCAGCCTGATCTACAGAGTGAGTTCCATTACAGTCAGGGCTACACAGTGAACCGCTGTCTCAAAGAAAGAAAGAACGAAAGGAAGGAAGGAAGGAAGGAAGGAAAGAAGGAAGGCAGACAGACAACAATCCCAGGGATTGAGCTCGGATGTTGTCAGAATTGCCTGTAGGTACTTTTATTCTCTGGGCTATTTCGCCAGCCCCTCACTTGTTTTGGTTGTGTGTGTGTGTGTGTGTGTGTGTGTGTGTTCTTTTGTTTTGTTTTGTTTTTCAAGACAGGGTTTCTCTGTAGCCCTGGCTGTCCTGGAACTCACTCTGTAGACCAGGCTGGCCTCGAACTCAGAAATCCGCCTGCCTCTGCCTCCCAAGTGCTGGGATTAAAGGCATGCGCCACCACTGCCTGGCTCTCACTTGTTTTAATATACTATTATTTAGAGGTTTTGAGGATTTTCTGGTGGCACTTCCCTTTAATTCCACCATTTGGGAAGCAGAGGCAGGAGGATCTCTGAGTTTTTGGCCATCTTGGTCTACAGAGTGAGCTCTAGGGTAGCCAGAGATAAATAGTGGGACTCTGTCTATAAATAAATCAATAAATACTTAATATGTATGTATGCATATATATGTATATCTATGTGTGTGTGTATGTATCTCTGAGTTATTGACCATCTTTGGAGCTAAATGAGGCCGTCAATGAAAGGGTTCTCTGAAACTCCATATATCTTTAGAATTGATTTTCTCAACTCTTTTTATTTTATATTACAGCTGCTGAGATGAGTCGTTACCTGTGTATTTGGCTTTTTCGGAATCCGTCTCTCAGTGCGTGCTGCCAGAGACATGTCTTCCTCAATTGTCAGCAATTTAGACAGATAGGCCTTGATACAAGGCTGTGGAATTTTAGACAAAACAAGACTCATGTTCTCTATCAGCTCTTAAATAAGAGTTGGTCTAGGGGCTACTGTCATCAAGACACAAGGAAGCTTTGGAAATATCAAGCCTTACAGAAGTATATGGAAGACCTGAATAAAGAGTACCAAACCCTTGACCAGTGTTTGCAGGGTATCTCTGAGAATGAAGGAGACCAAAGGGCCTTACACAGAAGACATGCTGAGTTGGCACCACTTGTGGCTGTTTATCAAGGAATTCAGGAGGCCGAACAAGCCATTGAAGAGTTAGAGTCAATGTGTAAAAGTAGGTAAAGGATGTATATGTGTATATAAGTGTGGCATTGATAAAACTTTGAACTCTGTCTTTTTAAAAGCCTACCACTAATAAGCTCAGTTCTGGTAAGAAGACTATATACACACTCAGTGTTTGACAAATTTCAGTTACTACGGGTCTGCTGAAAGTCCAGGCTCTTAATGGTACTTACCTAGAGGTTTAGAGTCTAGGAGACTTGATATCATCATAGGTTTTACTTTACTGAGCACTGTTCTACATACAGGAATACAGAAATGATGGTTCCTCTTCTATCCAAGGGAGTAATGTGGCACGTGTACTTTATAGCCTGGTGACCTCTATGCTATCTCAGTGAGAGACCACAGCAGATCCTAGGTCCTTAAGCTATACAACCCATCTTCCTGGTAGAGACCATCAATGTAGTCACACCTTAAGCTTTGTTGTGTACATGGGATTGGGATAATTGTTACCAGGAAACTTTTTTCCAAAATGGTACCGTACTTAATTATGTCTAAAATAAACTAGACTGGTGTTGGAATCCAGAACTTGGAGCTAGCCTGGCTAACTAAGTCGTGCTGAACAGGACTTCCTTCTTGCCTCTCATCCCTTGTTTCTCCACCAGCCACAGCATTCAGGTTCCCCCACAGACAGGGTCTTAGGAGACAGAGACCAGAAGACAAGGAGGTCAAGGCCAGCCTGGACTAGGTAGTGGAACTCTGTGTTAGACAAAAAAACTTTGTGGACATCGATGAGGTAGTTATTTAATACTTTCTCTGTAAGAATTTTAAAACGTTTACTATTATCCCTGTTGCTGATTTTAGGTCTAAATAACCAAGACGAAAAGCAGTTGCAAGAACTTGTGTCAGAAGAAAGGCAAATCATTGATCAGAAGATCAACAGACTGTATAGTGAGGTATGCTCCAGGCAGGAGACTAATCTCAAAAGTGCTAATAGGAAGGACTAGTATTCTTCCTAGAATATGCTTTGATGTTCAAGATAACTGCCCCAACAGTTCTTTTATCACAGCGAGGAATTAAGCTATACTTAGAACAGTTTGCTGAGGGACAATTGGAAGAGAAATTGCAATGTCAATGAATGGGACTCCAGAGGGAGGGAAAATCGTAGCTGAATCTATTGACTCTGTAGACAAGCAGACATGATCCTGTAGGAAGGAAAGTTAGGGGACCAGGGAGGTGGCTCAGCAGATAGAGGAGATGCTATGCACTCCTGTCCTACAACCTGAGTTCCAGTGTAACACACAAGGTGACAGGAGAGAACTAGCTCCCATCAGTTGTCCTCTGACCTCCCCATGGCGCGCGCGCGCGCGCGCGCGCGTGTGTGTGTGTGTGTGTGTGTGTGGTGCAGTGGGGACACACACACACACACACACACACACAAATAAATGAGTAAAACTTTAAAAAGAAATATAGTCACCATGAGGACAAGTCAGATGGTTTTAAGTGTGAGAAGGGATTGGTGGGTCTGTGGTGGTTGTGGTAGATTGAACACGTGCATGCTGAATATGGTGGAGTGAACCCGAAGGGCAGGGGCAGCTGACTGTTGCAGGTCTTTAATTAGAACTAATGAGTCTTTGGCATGCTGGGGACTCTCAGGCTTCATGGTAAAATGTCAGCTTTAGCTGGCAATCTAGATATGCAATCTAGAAGGGCAAATTCCACAATAATGATCTCTTTTAGTTCAGTAGGTGGTTTGTTTTTAAAGACAATGAAGACCATAGCACTGTGCACCATGTTTCTTTCTGTTGTAATCACCATTGTCTCTTCAGCTTTCTTACTGTGGGATTTAGAGAGGATGAATAGAGATCTTACCTATTGCACCAAAGGCAAAACCTATCTGACACTTAGTCTAGCGGGAGAGAAAGTTAGGTGTTTCAAGAAGTGGCAGCAGGGTGGAGGGTCAGAACATGTATATGTTTAGTTTGATTCGAAAGACCTTTTAGTAGTTGGGAGGTTGTTTCCTATTCTTTCTAAGAGAAAAACTTTATTAGGAACCTAGGAATCCCCCCACCTTTTTTTTTTTTCTGTCACATGAGAGAAGTTATTTGAATCTTACTTTGAGTCTCCTTAATATAGTCTTTAGACAGAATGACCCCGCCAAGAATGCAAGGTATGGTATAGTGCTGACCATCATTTATAGCAAGGGAGAGTCTGTAATTATATGTCAAAAGTCATTTGGAGCAAATGAAGAATTTCAAAGGCTTGCTTCATTCGTCAGATGAAAGATGCCACTGTGTAGAGCTAATTTTAAGAGACAAAATCTGAACAAAGTTGAATGGAAGTCTGGACTTTGATCATAATTAAGTTCATTTTAGAAATTAAGATAACGTGATAACATTGCAGAAAATGCTCAGATAAGTAACTTCATTGTCATATGAACCGACCGTCTAATTAGATGTCTTAGGGTTTGGTTTGGGGTATTACATGGTTTTGTTAATTACTGACTTAAAAAAAAAAAACTGTTTTAAGGGCTTTGATTTAATTTCAAGTAATAATATACCAAGGAAAATAAACCCATCAGCAATTGCATTTTCCTTCTTTTCCAGCTTTTGGAGCACTTAGTGCCCAAGGAGAAGTGTGACTGGAGTGACGTCATTCTAGAAGTGACATCTGGAAGAACTACTGGAGGTCAGAAAGTCAATGTATTATGAAAGAGTTTTGAAAGCCGAGTTTGACCTTGATTTGACATCACTGTCCCTTGAGAAGCCCACTGTATGTGTTTAGTTTAGGAAATGCTCATTTCCTGAGTGCTCACACCTAAGGATGGCGCTCTTTAATATATGTGCTTACTGAATAGTTTGTGTATTCTTTTATAGGTGATATCTGCCAACAATTTACCCGAGAAATATTTGATATGTACCAGAATTATTCCTACTATAAACACTGGAAATTTGAGCTGCTGAATTATACACCAGCAGATTATGGTAAGCATATGGATGCAGAAGCAGACAAATCCCTGAGAGTTTGGGGTTAGCCTGGTCTATATATTCAATTCTAGCTTAGGCAGAGCTACAAAGTGAGATCCTGTCTCAATAAATAAAAGATAAATAATGAATAAATTAAAACTTTGAAAAGTACACAAAAACAAAAAAACAGTCTTCTAACAGGGGCTGGAGAGATGGGTCATGGGTTAAGGGCAATAGTCTCTCTTTCAGAGGATTAGGTTCAGCTCTCAGCACCTAATGGAGATTCACACCTGAGGGCACCAGGCATGCATGTAGTATACAGACAGACATACAGGCAAAACACCCATACACACAAGCTTTTTAAATTTTAAAAATAATAGTACTAAGAAAATACAATCAGAAGATGACCCATACATAGGTTCTGTCTGCTGGGTGACACAGAATTATACCATGGTAGACAGCCGGGTAATTAGTGATAAACTAAAAATCAATGTGGGGTAAAAGGACTGGTTAGGCAAACAGCAGAGGGAACTCAGTACGCAGCATTAGTAAACTGGTTGGTACAAACTGGCCAGTCCAGTGGTACATCTTTACTACCTTTCCCTAGGGGATATCAGCTCTTCAGCCATCTTTTGAAATGTAGGCAGCAGGGATCTTTGTTAGCCTTTCCTTCCAGATGCTGGCATATTGGTTGGTCCAAGTGGCCAGTGGATGATCTGTTTCACAGCTAAATGTCAACATTGTATTTATTGCTTTAAATATGCTTCTGTTTTCCCCTGCAAAAACCTCTTGATAAGCAGATGAACTGAAACATGTGTCATACTCCTTTATGTGCACTGTCAGATAATCAGTATGAATAGCTCCTCTTTTATCTGTGTAGCACCAGAGACATAGGTGGGGGTGGGGTGGGGGTGGGGGTGGTGATGGTTTACAAATAAAGGAACCAAAGCATGGGTGGGTTATGTAAGCTTGCTAACTGCATATAGCTAGGAAGAAAGGAATTTGATTGAAACTCCGTCAGCCTGATACTGGTTCTGTTAATTTATACAGGAAGTTGTAGGATTCTCCAGTTTATATAAATTCAAATGTTTGCATTCAGCATGAAGTAAAGAGCGTGGGAGGGGGAGAATAGTCTTTCTTTCTTTCTTTCTTTCTTTCTTTCTTTCCATCCTTCCTTCTTTCTTTCACCTTTTTAGTTCTCACTACATAACCCTACCTATCCTAGAACTGACTATGTAGACCAGGCTGGCCTCAAATTCACAAAGATTAAACTGCCTGTCACTCTGGAGTGCTGGGATTAAGGGTGTGTGCCACCACTCCTGGCAAGGGGAATAATTTTAAAGAGTGTGAAGTTGAGATAGAAAATTTAGATATCGTGGCTTCACTCTGATTTAGTTCCTGGGTATCTTTTACAGTATCTATTACAGGGACAGTTAATACATGGAATGCAACCATCACAGTTTTTATGTCTATTAATGCATATCAGCTTCTCCATCCGGTAAAGCCACTGGCTGCACAGGTCTGGAGGCCTGAGGTAATTGGAGAGAACCTACTCCAAGAAGGGTTCCTCTGACCTCCACATCAGTCTCTTTGCATGATCACTCTATACATGCACTATTAATTGTTTAAAAATAATTGATTATTTTCAGATGGTTAAAGGGACCTGATTCACTGTAATTTTTTAAAGTACTGTTATATTGGCAAGACTAGTAAAGGACCCAGTCAAGCATTTAGCTTTTCCTATGTAACTGTGCCATTGACTAATCAAGGTGTAGATGGGGAAAGATAGGTGTATCTTTTGTTTATTTTTTTATTATTGTTGTTGTTGTTGTTTTAATTTTTAAAATAAGGTCTTATTGTATAGCTTTGGCTGGCCTGGAACTCCCTATATAGACTAGGCTAACCTTTGACTCATAGAAATCCACCTGCCTCTGCCTCCCAAGTGTTGGGGTTAAAGGCATGTGCCACCAGACCTGGCAGATGTATCTTTATAAACAATCTATTTTAATTGATGAGTAAAAAAAGAAACAATAAGACTGTTTTATAACCCTTAGAAATGCATTAAATGTGATAAGAAGCTGTCAAGACCATATGTTTGCAGAGGGGGTGCATGTGTGCTACTGTGTGCATGTTGGCATCAGAGGACAACTTGCAAAAGTCAGTTCTCTCCTTATACTGTGTGGGTCCCAAGGATTGAATTCAGATCATCAGCCTTGATAGCAAGTGCCTGTACCCACTGGGTCATCTCATTGACCCCATGTACCCACTGGGTCAAATCATTAACCCCATGTACCCACTGGGTCAAATTATTGACCAAATCTTACTATTAAAGGAGAGGTATCAGGCATCACATGTCTCCTGTAATCTTGTCAAGGGCCCAAGCTAATGTTTGATCCAGTCTCTGGACCCCACTGCCAAATCTCAGCAGCAGAACAGGTTGGCTTGCAGCAAGAGTATGCAGTTGGGCTGGAAAGATAGCTCAGCAGTTAAGAGCACTGGCTGTTCTTCCTGAAGACCTGGGTTCAATTCCCAGCACCCACATAGCAGCTCACAACTGTCTGTAACTGGATCCAGTTCCAGGTGATATGACATACAAACATACATGCAGACAAAATACAAATGCACATAAAATTAAAAAATAAAAATAAATAAACACACACACACACACACACACACACACACACGAACGAGTATGCAGTCAGCAAAACCCAACTACTACTGGGACTTCTGTAGGTCAACCTGGGGATTAAGAGACTTAAAGGACATATCCCCTGGGGCTGGGAGTGATGGGCATTGAACCGAATACCTATTGCATGGCAATAGCAAAGCATGAGCTTTGCTACTGAGCTACTAATTGCTTTTAAACAGAAACAACTACTCTACAGTGTCTAGGGAGGACTTTCAGATAAATACAGTAATGACGAAGAAGGTAGTAAAGGCGACCATGTGCCGACTCACCGTAATGATGAGTGTCAACTTGACACATCCTAGAATCATCTAGTAAGAAAGTCTCAATGAAGGACTGTTTAGACTAGACTGGCCCATAGGCTTATGTGTAGGTAATTATCTTGAGTGCCTTAGCTGATGTAAGAAGACCCAGCCTGAAGGTGGGTAGCACCATCCCCTAGTTTTAGGTCTTGGACTTAGAAGACTAGAGAAAGCCAGCTGAACAGTGGGCACATGTCTATTTTTCTCTCTGCTTGACTGTAGATATAGTGAGCTACTTCAGATCCTACCTAACCTTCCCTGAAATGATGGACTGTAATGTGGAATTGTGAGCTAAAGTAAACCCTTTCCCCCTAAGCTGTTTTGCTTTCAGAGTGTCTTATCACAGCAACAGAACTTAGACTAGGACCCTCATAGGAAGGGTAAGGATTGGGCCTGAAAGGGACCTGGGGGAGGGACGGGGGAGCGGGTAGTTATGGAATCACATATTTGAATCTCTGTATAATCCTGGAGTTGTTTCCCTCTTTTACATTTATTTATTCATTTATTGTGGGAGGAAGGGCGCATTTTAGGTCCATGTAGAGGTCCGAGGACAACTTTCAGAACTTAGAATTCAGGTTATCAGGCTTGGCAGGAAGTGCCTTTTTATTCTGAAACATCTCATTGACTACTGTATAACTTCTTATATCATAAAAATGTTTTTAAAAAACTATTAGATAAAAAGCTAAAACCTAACCACTAAGATTTTTTTTTATGTGTGTGTAATAATCTTTCCACACCACAGATAAGAATTAACTTTTAGTTCTTGAAATTTAGAAAGGCTAAAAGATATTCAGTAGTATGAAACTGTGTTATGGAGCCTGTTCTGATGTATGGCACATATTTGCCTAAAAATTTACAGATAATTCAATGTAGCAAATGTCCAGTATTCCTTTTTTCTTAAATGGTATTTTTCTTATCATTACAAAGTAAAAGTTCTTTATAGAAAAGTTGGAATCCAAAAAGTACAAGCCAGTTGTTACCTGCAGCTGTATCTCAAATCCCAGCATTCGAGAGGTTGAAACAAAATTGTGAGTTCAAGGCCAGCCTGGACTACATAGCAAGACCCTATCTCTAAACAAATAAATAAGTAAATAAATAAAAGGTAGATGAAGTAAAACATAAAATGCACTGTTACCTCCCCAGAGAGGACCATATTCTTGACCTGTTTAATTTTACATATTATTATATTCTATATTTGGATAATATAGCTTATTTATTTTGGGTTTCCATTTCATGTGCTATACTGACAGACAGGCCTTAGGTTAAGGATAGTTATAATCCTAATCTTTTTCAAAGTAGATTGCACTAGTATTTCTGAATCTTTTTCCCTAGGTGGACTACACCATGCAGCTGCCCGGATTTCCGGTGAGAGTGTCTATAAGCATTTGAAGTATGAAGGTGGAATCCATCGAGTTCAACGAATCCCAGAGGTGGGCCTGTCATCACGGATGCAGCGTATTCACACGGGAACAATGTCAGTTATTGTCCTTCCACAGCCAGATGAGGTAACTTCCCCAGGACATGTTTAGTTTATTTGTATGTTCTGTCTGCATGTACATCTGCTTGCCAGAAGAGGGCATCAGATCCCTTTATAGATGGTCATGAGCCACCATGTGGTTGCTGGGACTTAAACTCAGGACCGTTGGAAGAGCAGCCAGTGCTCTTAACCTCTGAGCCATCTCTCCAGCCCCTGATCCCCTTTTCAAATAACATTCGAGGAGTTAAAATGTGACCCGCCAATAAATGCATACACACAGCAGAGAGGGGGAGGAGGAGAAAGACCACTTAGCCTTAAGAGCAGTGGTTAAGGATTTACTCAGTAGCTCAGAATTTACCCGTTCATATACATAGCTCATGTAGATTCTGGTCTTAAATCTCAAAAACACTTGCTGGATTCAGTTTTCTTTGCTTTATAAGGGAGAAAACAAGTCTCAGAAGAAGTGATTAGCCTGAGGCTGCTCCACTGAGGTTAAAACCCTGCATAGCTAACCTCAATCAAAGCTCCTTTGTCCTGCACTGCTGTGCCCCACCCACTCTATACATCCTGTGGTTGTGTGACAGCTGAAACAAGTAGGTAGAATGTCACCCTGTCTGACTGTGGCCAAGAACATGAGAATGTGGAGCAGCTCACGGGTCTCACTGTGCGTGTGGCATGGGATACAAAGAGATCTTAGTGAGTTTCTAACGGGATCTGGTGACAGTGCAAATCAATAATGTGCATTATAGACATTTTTATGGTCTACACAATCAATGAGATAATGAATGGTGAAACTCTTCAAAGATTATATAATTCAGTGATCTCATACCATTCTAAGTCCGTACTTAAAAACTGCATCCTTTGAGCAGGGTGAAATTCAAAGGTAGAATGCTTGCCTAGCATGCATACTGCCTTGAGTTCAAGCCTCATTACCCCCCAAAGCAAAATCGTATCTCATTGAAATCGGTTGTTTATTTAGCTGACAGGTGGAAGCACATGCCTTTAGTCCCAGCACTTGGGAGGCAGAGGCAGGTGGATCTTTGGGTTCGTTGAGTTAGAGCCAGCCTGATTTATAGAGTGAAGTCCAGGACAGCCAGAATTACACATAGAAACCCTGACTCTGCTGAGGGTCAGGTGTGGGTGGAAGTAAGTCCTTAGCTTTTTTTTTTAATTTTTTTATTTTTTTTTAATTTATGGTTTACTTAAATAGTTTACTTTAGTTTGAAAAATCTCAGAATAAAGTGTGTGTGGGATTGTGAATTTACTCATGCTAATTTTTTTGTCCTAGGTAGATGTGAAAGTGGATCCCAGGGATCTGCGAATAGACACATTTCGAGCCAAAGGAGCAGGTGGGCAGCATGTTAACACAACAGACAGTGCTGTGAGACTTGTCCACATCCCCACAGGTGAGCAAGTCTTTTGCTTCTGTGTTAGTTACTTTCTATTGCTGTGATGTGATAGGACACTGACCAAGGCAACTTATAAAAGAAAACATTTGATTCAGGGCTCTTGGTTCCAGGGGGTTAGAGTCCATGGCCATTGTGGCAGGGAACATGGCAGCAGGCAGGCATGGTGCTGGAGCATTAGCTGAGAGCTTGTGTCTTGATCTACAAGCACAAGGCAGAGAGAGCTAACTGAATGGTCTGGGCTTTGAAATCTTCAAGCCCACCCCCAGAGACAAGCCTCCCCCATCAGGCCACACCTCCTAATCCTTTCTAAACAGTTCTACCAACTGAGGACCAAGCATTCAAATATCTGAGCGGTGGGGGCCATTCTCCTTCAAACCACCAGAGCTTTCTTTTTTTTTTTCTCCCCTTTATGCACCAACTAGCTAACACTCAGAGGGTGTGGTCCTGTGGTAGTTTCCAGTTCTTTCCACAGTACTTTTACAGATGGCAATGACGCTGTGGGTCTGATGTGCCAGTGGTGTTTACTTTCTCCTGTTTGGAAACAGTTGCTCTTCTGAAGGATGCAGGTAGTAAGCATATCTGTGCAGGAAAGGTGCTTGGATATACCGGACAACCGTGGCTCCTGGAGTAGTGCTCCAGTCCAAGTCCAAGGGGAACAGGGATACAGCACAGACATGCCATTGCTGTGTGGCCTTTTTATCTTGTAGATGAACTGCCAGTGTCATGAGGCACTACTGTATTAGTGGGGTCCAGAATACCAGGACACTTGGTCACCTTGATACATTATAAGGTTTTTTTAATATCCATTAAGGTGCTTTTACATACATTCTTTCACAGCAGTGATACACTCTGAGGAATGTATCATCACACAGGTTTACCACTGGGTGAAATGGTAAACGATGGAAAAGGTCTCAGTCCGCAGTAAGATTCTGTGGAACAGCTGTTGTAGATGCAGACTGTCATTAGCCAACTTATGGTAGCATCACTGTTCAGACTAAAACAATTTTTCTTTTTATATTTTCATTTCTTTTTTAAATTACTAAAAAAAGTAATTGTGTGTGTGTGTGTGTGCGTGCGCGCACACGCGCGCGTGCACGAGCGTGTGTGTCTGTGTGAATGCTTGCATGGTACAAGTCTGCATACATGAAAGCCAGAAGGAGATCCCAAGGAGCTGGACTTTATAAGTGTTTGCGAAGTCACCTGACTTGTTATGTGGCTCCTAGGATTCAAACTCTGGTCCTCATGATTGATCAGCAAGCACTGTCAAATGTTAAGCCAGCTAAGAAATAACTGGAGAAATAGCTCCGGGTAAGTAAGTTAAGATCACATACTGAAGTGCAGTTCTTAGCACCTACATCAGGCATCTCCCATCTGCCTCTAACACAAAGGCCTCCACCACATGGGCAATGCGCTTGTCCTTTTGGTTGGTGATACAGAGTTGAGTGGTAGAAGTAATACTTGCTGGGGTTCAGAAATCAACACTCAACCCAAACACTGACCTCAGTTAAGCAAGACTAATTTATTGACTGCACACCATAATACTGGATGTCCAGGACTGCAAAAAGGACTCAAGAGACTAATTGCAGATCTAGTCTACTCTCGGGGTAGGCTTCTTATAGGAAAAACCAGGTTCAAATGTTTATAGGGCAAGGAGGGGAGCAGTTGGGTTACTAGGCAAAGTATTATCACCTAACCTTTAAGCTGATCGGTCCTGAGTAAGGTAAGGGGGCTGGTGGATGGGTGGTGAACAGGGGAATTTCAGAACATTGAGATAACAGAGCATGAGTATTATAATCACAACCTTTTGGCTCTTTAGTAGCATTCTTCAGTGTCAGCCACAAAAACCATAGTGAGCTCATACATAGGTGCAGGAAGGGATGTCTAGTGTTCAGCTTTGACTCAAGCCATTTTAGACATAACAGTTCATATTGACTGTTGTGGGTATAGTCTAATGCTGCTTGTGTCATGTTAATCTGGGTCCCCCAAATTGCATGAGAATCCACACATCTGCACATAAGACACTGAGGGAACCCTGCCCCCAGTTGGTTTTGATTAGTAAACAAACTTGCTGCTGGCTAATGGCTGGGCAGAGAGACAGAGGCACGGCTTTTAGGATTCCCTGGTGAGGGACCGAGGAAAGAAGAGAGAGATCTGCCATGCCGGGACAAGGAGAGGAGAGACACCACACCTGAGAGGTGCAGGAGAGAGAGCATAGCCCCCATGTAGAAGCTGGGGGATCATGCCCCAAGAGGGCCCCCGACTGGGTGGGTATAGGGCAGCAAAAATGGAATATAAGTTTTAGTAAGTAATTATCTCAGGGAGTGGATTAGCCATGGGGCGGTTAGAAAGTGGCCCAGCCATTGAGCTATTTAAGGCATATCATAATATAAAGGCTGTGCGTGTGTGTCTTTCATTTGGGAATCCAGAACATTGGGGTGGGTAGCGAGGAGCTCCACCACCATTGGGATCAATTGATTAGTATTAACTGGGTACAGATATACTTGACCTTTGATTTGATGGCTTCTGTGTAAAGCTTTGTGAAACTTCTTAAGATTAGCAAACCTTATACAGAACAAATAGAACAGGGTATGTGGTGAGCATGTCCTTGAGCCAAGTCATTTGTGTGTGACAATGACTGGCAGGCATGTTACAGCAACAGTGTGAAATAGCTGGCAGGCCTGGAACAAAATGGCTACAGCTTAGGATGGAATCCCACCTTCCCTCCTGCTAGCTTGGCAGATGCTCTGTCAGTGAGCTACATCCCTGGACTTACATAAAGGTGTGTTGTCGACATCAGCCCTCCTTTTGTGTATTTGTGACTGAAAGAGGATAGGACAAGTGCTCCCTATGTAGGACAAAGGCTGGATCAGCACTCCATAGAGGATGGTAGCAGATTGCTCTTGGAAAAATACCTGGGTGAGCAAAACCAGAAAGGAAATGCTCAGAGAACAAGAGTAAATATAACTAGCTGCCGCCTTCGCACCTGAAGTAGCTCAGAGTCACACCTCACAGTACACTCTGTAAGCCTAGCACTTAGGAGGCTGATGTAGGATGACCAGCTTATGGACACACATCTTTGACCCCTCACTTAGTTGGGAGGCAGAGGCAGGCAGTTCTCTGTGGGTTACAGGCCAGCCTGGTATACACAGTGAACCCCAGGCCAGATTAGACTACATAGTGGCCAGGCAGTGGTGGCATACGCCTTTAATCCCAGCACTCGGGAGTCAGAGGCGGGTAGATTTCTGAGTTCAAGGCCAGCATGGTCTACAGAGTGAGTTCCAGAACAGCCAGGGCTACACAGAGAAACCCTGTCTCAAAAAGCCAAAAAAAAAAAAAAAAGACTACATAATGAGTACCTTGAGGAAAAAAAAAAAAAAAGAAAAGAAAATGGTGAATTATCTCGTTTAGACATCAGAATCTAAGTAGGCACCTAGAACTATTACCAACCAACAATTTCTAAATTGTGCTAAATCTAAACTGTTGCTTGTCTTCTGTCAAATTCCCTGATTAATCTTTTGCCTTATGACTGGCAAGATAGCTCAGTGGTTAAGAGCACTGACTGCTTTTCCAGAGGTCCTGAGTTCAATTCCAAGCAACCACATGGTGGCTCACAACCATCTGTAATGGGATCCTATGTCCTCTTCTGGTGTGTCTGAGGAGAGCAACAGTGTGCTCATACACATGAAATAAATAAATCTTTTTTTTAAAAAAAAAAAAAAAAAAGTCTTTTGCCTTTTGGTGTTCCTCAGCCAAGTGTGGTGTCCCATACCTTTGAGGCAGAGGCATACTGTGAGTTCAAGGCCAGCCAGGGCTACTCAGTGAGACCCAGTCACACACAAACAAACGATGAATAAAATGTTCCTCATTTCTTCTTTACTGAACCTGTGGAAATGATAGGTGACAGTTACTTCTGCTTGTTTGTTTTTCAGGACTGGTAGTAGAGTGCCAACAAGAACGATCACAGCTGAAAAATAAAGAAATAGCTTTGCGTGTGTTGAGAGCCAGACTCTACCAACAGATAATTGAGAGAGACAGGTGTCAGCAGCAGAATGCTAGAAAACTGCAGGTAAGCTGTGTGGAGCAAGTGCAATGCTGTAGGAAAGTCATGTTATGTACAAATGCAGTGCATGTCCTTACATGAATAGAAGTGTCAGAGAACACGGGACACCTGCTGTTTCTGTAAGCAAGGAGTATTTCAGTGTCAGTAGCCTAACACTGGGGTGTTATGGGGTTATTGATTACATTCAGGCGTGCCAATTTCCAAAGCAGTAAATGAATAATCAGAAGTATTTCCTACTTGTCTCCCTGCAGTGTTTATGTTTTAACTGTCTTAAACTGAAATTGCGTAGCCCTGGCTGTTCTGGAACTAGACTCAGCTGGCATCGAACTCTGCCTCCCAAGTGCTGGGATTAAAGGTGTGAGCCACTGTGCCTGGCAGGAAAATTGGTTTTAAGACCAAATAATTCTCTTGAAATTTGAAGATTTTCAGATAATTAAAGGTTTTTTATTACAACTCAGTATGAATCAAACCTAAATGGCATTCCTGAAAGAAGGAAGGAGGTAGCTGCTGGGGTCTGGGGATAAAGGATAAAAGGGGAGCGCCTTTTCATTTCATGCCCTTGGCTACTTCTTGAATTTTGCTTGATATATATTTATAGTTGTTGGGGTCCAGGAGTCACCCCACAAACCATACAAACACTGACCTCAATCAGACAGGGGTAGTTTATTGAACGCACACCCCAAGACTGATTGATCATGGATGTAGCTCAGACTTGGGGAGCTGAAGCTACAACCCAAACATTTCTCAGGGCCAGCTTATCAAAGCAAAACCCAGAAACACCACAGTGAGCTCAGACACAGGTAGGGGGAGCTGTAGAGTGGCCTGTCTTTTTTCCACGTTTCTTTAGTAATTTAGACGTAACGGTTCAACCTGACCCCTGTCTTGCTTGGCCTTGAGTGAAGGCTGCAGCTGGGGAATTTTCTAAAGAGAGCAGCTCTCAAAATATAACAAAACCTTTGAACATAGCAGATATGTGGTCAGTTTGACCTTGCTTGGAACCAAATTATTTTCTGTGTCTGTTTTCTTTGTGTATCAACAATATGGGATGGTGGGCAGGCCTGAAGCAGAATGACTATAGTTATTTCTGAGTAATGCCAGAGAACCAGGTCAGGGATATAGACTTCAACAACAGTATTAAATAGAGTATGCAAAGCTGCATATGGTAGCTTATCTCTTTAATCCCGGCACTCAGGAAGCCAAGGCAGGCGGATCAATATGAGTTCTAAGCCAGTCTTGTCTACCTAGTAAGACCCTATTTCAAAACACTATGTTATATATATAATATATATTAGTTAAACCGTGGTGACACATGCCTTTGATCCCAGCACTTGGAAGGCAGAGGCAGGTGGATTTCTGAGTTCGAGGCCAGCCTGGTCTACAGAGTGAGTTCCAGGGCAGCCAGGGCTACACAGAGAAACCCTGTCTCGAAAAACCAAAAAAAAGAAAGAAAAGAAAGAAAGACAACAACAAAAAAATCTTTTAAGTATTAATCCTTGTGTTCATCATGATAGGAACTCTTTCCCTGTTTGTCTTTCTAGCTTTCTTTGCCCTCATCGCAATAGAAGTGAACAGACAGATTGTATATTAGGTCTCATTTGAGTGGCCAGAAAGACCCCTGACTACCTTGTTTGCCTGTGGGATGTTTAGTAGCAATTTCTACTGTTTGGAAACTTTTTCGTCAGTCAATCATACCATGGTCTTTATGCAGGGCCCAGTGTTCAACCCTGGTTCCCTCATCAACCAGGAAGTTTTGCAGACTGGATTCTGTCTCCAACTGGACTAGACTGGGGTCTTAATATGGTGATTTCCAAACCTAGCTTGGCAGAAGGGATAGCTGAGAGAGACTGTCTCAGAGCACAATCCCTCATTCATTACATCTGTGACTGAGCTTAGAAATCTGTAACTTTTCAAAACTCTCCTGATTAGATGTTTGGTTTCATCATGTTTGTTTGCCTTGGGCTTTAAGAAAATGAGTCAGTATTTGGAAGCTGAGGCAAGAGGGTTGCCAGTCGCAGATCGGCCTGTGCTGTATAGTGAGGGTATGAAGAAACAAGAGAGCTTGCGCTGTGGAAGGTGGGAAGGAGGGGAGATCCCAAGCCGCATTTCTTTAATCTTACAAATGAAGCAATTGAGAGCATGCTGTGTATGGGACTATTGTTCAGGGCAGGGGCAGACTGAGCATGCCAGGAACCATCACATGTGGTGATCGTAACATAATGGAGATTCCAAGTTGTAAGTTTAAAGGAGTCAGAGAACATATTTCAGTTACTGGGCTGGGGTGGTAAAAAACATGTTAGGGAAGGGCATCCCTTCAGATGAGCTAGATAACATTTGAAATTAGCATGATCTAACAAGTGGCATTGTAAAGGTTTATGTGGTTCCCAGAAATAATGTTGGGAAGGCTGCTCACATTAAGAAGAACCTGGAATGCTGAGTTTAAGTATGTGCAGACAAGAAGGACCCACAGCAGAAAGCTTCTTGACTTATTATTCATTATTAATGCCTTAGGAAGATGAAGCAAGACCACTCACAGAAGCGGAAACATAGGTTAATCTATAGTTTGGTAGAAGTGTATGTGAAGGTGATTGTAGAAATGCAAAGTCAGGGCATATTAAGAAACCAGCTAGAAACGGGCTCCAGATGACGGACTGAATGGAGAGTACTCTCTCTCCAGTCTGCATCAAGCCTAGCACCAGCTCCCCGAAGTGTTTGTTAAATTGCTGAATGTCAGGGTTTCCTACCTGGAAAAAAAAGGAACATGCCAGGCATGGGCCTCACATCTGTACTGCCCATAGTTGGGAGGCTGAGACAGGAGAGTTACTGTGAATGAGGCTACTGTAAGCTATACAATGACACAGTATATTTTTTAAAATGAAAAACTCTAAAAAGGAAGGACAGGAAAAAGTTTAAATGTTTAAAAAAAAAAAAAAGGAACTCGAAACATCAAAGAGGCATTTATTCTTATTTTGAAGATCAATTCTCCACAGGAGTTTGGTTGTTTGTCTGGCGGGCTGGGGATGGGACCTTTGCTGGGTTAGCATGCATTCTCCACTAAGTTCCTTCCCCAACCTCAAACCTAGAGTCTTAAGATTACCTCCTACCTGTTCTTGTATTGGTCTGTGGATATAAGGGTTGTTAAATAGATACTTAATCCCTTCGGACAGGAAAATCAAGTGTAAGTGTAATGCCAGGGAAATGATAGTAATCCAAAAACCAGACAGGAACCAATCTGATGCAACCCACAGTGGAGTCTTTATTCTATTCGAGCTAGCTCGGGCCCCTTCAACGCACCACCATCATGCAGGATGGATTTGGTGGTGGAGGAGCCCTGAATGTCTATCTGGGCAAGACTTTATAGTAAACAGCAAACAGGGAGTACATGTGCAAGCATCTAATTGGAAAGCTCCTGTGGCCTTTAACATAATTGGCTGGTGCTCTGGGAGTCATATCATAAACTTAATTTCTGCTCTCCTCTGCATTGGTGGTCATTAGGCAGGGGGTGGGCTTGTAACCCGGGGGTGCAGGTTTGTTGGGAGGATAACCTGGAGACACTGGTCTTGTTGAGGGTGTAACCTGGAAACCCTGGTCTTGTTAGGGATTAGCCTAGAGATTGGGGCTAAGCTTGGGTTTTGTTGGGGGGCAACTTGGAGACTAATGCTAGGTACCAGCCTGTTAGTTTACTTGAGTTCAAACTTAGGTCAGGTTCTTTAAAATGAAATCTGAACTTAAAGATTTGGCTTCACATAAGGCTTTATTAAGATTTTATAAATGTTATAATTTTTTATTTTAAAATTAAAAATACAGATTTCTTTTTGTTATGGGACAGGTGGGAACAAGAGCCCAGTCGGAGAGAATTCGGACATACAATTTTACCCAGGATAGAGTCACTGACCACAGGATAGCGTATGAAATTCGTGACATTAAGGTAATATTACTGACTATGCTTCATGTACCTTTGCTTCATTAGAAATATAGTCAGGGGCCAGGGAGGTGGCTCGTTGACTAAGAGTACATTCCTGGGATCCATAAGGTGGAAGGCAAGAAACCAATGCAAGTTGCTCTCCGATCACACAAGCGCCATGACACACATACATACAAAACACACAAGTCTGGTAGAAGCTGCCTTAGCCCTAAATGTTGCTGCAAGTTGCTTCACGAATGGCTCCCTCCAAACACCTTCTCCCCACCTTTAATCCCTTCTTGCAGGAATGGCTAGGCCTTTTTAAGGGTACATCTGACCAGGTGAAGCCCACTAGGGTGGCATTATCTCTTATTAAGTCAAAGTCACCTCGTTGGTTACTTACCTCCAGAAGTACTATTCCTTTATCGTTGCAGGTTCCATCTGTGAGGTAATTACACATGGTTAAAACACCCAGGGCAGCACAGCACTAGACCTATTACGATGTGTGGGTGTGTGTGTGCTGGTTGATTTGTCTGCTTGTTTGTTTGCCCTGTTTTTTTGTTTTTTGTTTTTTGAGACCAGCCCTCACTATGTAGCCATTGCTAGCCTCATAGAGAGATCTACCTGTCTCTGCTTCCAAGTATTGGGAATGAAGGTGTGAAGCGTCACACCCAACTAACGTATATGCTTTTTCTGTAAGCAGTATAGCCAAGCTGTTGGAGAAAAAACCCTGTTGCCGTTGCTTGAACAGCATTAGCTAAACTCCCTCTGGCTAGGACTATTAAGGTTGATACATTAGCAAAGAAACCCAGTGGGATAACTAAAGCCTCGTAATTTTGATTCTGTCCACTTTGTACCCAAAACTAAAGTCTTGGTTGTATAAGAGAGACATCGGTTTTTTATGTTTATGAAGTTCTGTGGTCCTTACGCCACTTCCTCTGTTGTCTTGTGGCACACAACTATCTTGCATATGACCATGAAATGAAAAAAAAAAATTATTACTGTTGTTCTTGTTTGTTTGTTTGTTTGTTTGTTTTAGGTCTTACTCTTGTAGCCCAGGCTGGCCTAGAACTCAGAGTAAGTAACACTTGCCTTTGTGTTCTGATTCCTTGGGTTACAAGGGAGAGCCACCAACCTGGTGGAGGGGGCAAATGTTTGTTAACTTCTCTTTCCTTAGATAAAACACAATAGTAAGCAAACATATTTGGCAATACTGTTTCAATTGCATCATATTTTTTCCAGTTGTTTTTCAGCACCTCAGAGGCTGTGGGAAGAGAATCACCACCAATCTGAGGGCAGCCTGATAGCAAGGCCTGTCTCAAAACCAGAAAGTAAAACATACCACGGCCAGGTCAGAAGGAAAGATAGCAAGGAGAGTGACTTAGAAATGACACTGAAGGGACTGGAGGAGTAAGGACCTCGGCAGGAGAGTGGCAGCAGGCAGACAGAGGAGAGGCTAGGCCAGAGGAAAGAAAGCCAACATGCAGGGGCTCTTTTGCCCTGCTCTCCACCCCTTCCAGTAACTCCAGCTTCCCCTGATTCCATCCACATAATTCCTTATGGAGCAGCTAGCTGCGCCTGGGCATGATGGTGACCCTGACAACAATTGATTTGTTTGGCTCAGGTAACTGAACAAGCCGCAGCCCCCAAGGAGTGCCTCCCAAGATTTTTAATCTAGAGATAGAGTTGTGCCCACTCCTTGGTAGCTGTCTGCGGTAGTCTGTGCTGTTTGCTTACTTGTCTCACTCTGACACTAGCTTCTTAGCTTCTGAGTGTTCAGCCCTAGAATCTTTGTATAGACTCTGTAATCTTTATATATAACCACAACACCCTGGGTGACCCAAACAACTCAGGTGTTGTGGTTAGTGTTAAGACTGGAATCCCTTTTACATCAGTTCCTAAAGTAAACATCCAAGTGGCGGTGCCATATTAACTGCAGCTCCAAGTATGTTGATTTTTATAGGGAGGTGCATAGCATTGTGTGAAACATTTTAAATTTTATTTATGTGTGAGCCCTCTGTCTGCATGTATGTCCGCATGACAGAAGAGAGCATCAGATCCCATTATTTATGGCTGTGAGCCACCACATGGTTGCTGGGAATTGAACTCAGGACCTCTGGAAAAGCAGTCAGTGCTCTTAACCACTGAGCTATCTTGCCAGCCATAAGGCAAAAGATTAATCAGGGAATTTGACAGAAGACAAGCAACAGTTTAGATTTAGAAATTGTTGGTTGGTAATAGCTCTAGGTGCCTACTTGGATTCTGATGTCTAAATGAGATAGTTCACCATTTTCTTTTTGAAGGTGCTCACTTTGTACTCTTATCTTGCCTGGGGCTCACTATGTATACCAGACTGGCCTGTAACCCACAGAGAACTGCCTGCCTCTGTCTCCCACCTAAGTGAGGGGTCAAAGATGTGTGTCCATAAGAGCAGCCAGTGCTCTTAACTTCTGAGCCACATCTCCAGTGAATATTAGTTTTAAAGTTGAATCATAGTGCTTTTCCTTCCTATTTTGGGATTTAATTGATGTTTTACACTGTGCTGGAACCTCCAGAATACAAATATACTAAGACACCCCTATTCCTTTAATTAAAGAGAAAAATGTATACACTTCCCTATCTTTCAACATTAAGAATCCTCAAGAGAGACTAAACACAAGCACATGACAGCTCTCAGTGTTCAGGGTGCCACATGCCAGCCTCAACATTATGTCCTCTAAACCAATTTTGAGTTTTTCTAAAATAGGAGAATGTGTGAGCTCACTAATCCCAAGTCTAGTACACAAACTTCTACACAGGACAGCTACTTGAAGAAACCATTTTAGTCATTCTGCAGAGAGGAACTGAGAGAGGGAAATGCTAGGGAAGCCTAAAGGAAGCAGCCTTCCCCAGGGTCATTATTTGGAGAATTGTTTTGTCTCAACTTTATTTTTGAGTTTGTTCAGACAAATATACTGTTTGCGGTGAATACTGCACCGCCTGTATCTGGGTTGAGCAGTTGTGACTGTTTTGCTAT
The DNA here is from genome assembly GCA_019843965.1 of Rhynchomys soricoides. Taxonomy (NCBI): domain Eukaryota; kingdom Metazoa; phylum Chordata; class Mammalia; order Rodentia; family Muridae; genus Rhynchomys; species Rhynchomys soricoides. Next base: position 7,197,287 of record JADRCH010000099.1, on the reverse strand, counting down.
ATTTGCCTTCTGTTTATCTCTCCATTCCTTCTCTATATTCATCTGTTTGGCTTTTGAACCATTCAAAAGCAAGTAGTTTGGGAAGTGATGGCAGAAGGATCAGAAGTTCAAGGTCACCCTCTGCCACTTAAGGAGTGCTAGGCCAGCTTGGGCTACAGACCTGCTCAAAACAAACAAAAAACAGAAAGAAGGAAAAAAAAAAGTCAGAAAGAAAAGATAAAGGAAGTTGCAAACTAAAGAGACTTGATTCCTTCACCATTACAAAATATTTTGCAATTACACAGGACTTCTAGATTGTATCTGTGTCATCACCTCGAAGACAGGGATCAGTTCTAATTTTTTAAAAAAATTTATTTATATGAGTACACTCTCACTGTCTTCATGCACACCAGAAGAGGTCATCAGATCCCATTATAGATGGTTGTGAGCCACCATGTGGTTGCTGGCAATTTAATTCAAGACCTCTGGAAGAGCAAACAGCCAGTGTGCTCTTATCTGCTGAGCCATCTCTCCAGCCCTACACTATTTTTTTTTTTTTAGCAGACAAACACACTTTTTTTTTTTTTTTAAAACTGATAGAAGTCACAGGCAACATTGTGTGTTAACAGAGACTAATAATAAAAATACTCAGCCAAGGGTCTTTGAAGACAGGCCATTGGTCAGTTTCAAAAGCTCATTCAGATGTCTTTGTCTTATCTCCAGAGTCATTGGAAAGATCAAAGTCACAGATTTCATTGTATTGGTTTCAAATATAATGATTTGTATTTCAATCAATTTGATTTCAAAGTAAAATGGTGACTTAAGCAATTAAAGTAGAAATCTGTTTTCTCTTTTAGATTGGTATTTTATTTATTTAAGAAAAAAAAAAGCTCTGAAGCCAGGGACTCTCCAAATATTAGCAGTTGTGTTAATAATATTGCAGAATATTAGTAAGCCTTCGTTGTGATAACTATAAAGAAAAAGGCAATTGTCTGCTCTCTTTGTGATTATCAGGGGTGTTAGTCTGCTCTCCATCAGCATAACAGATACCTGAGAAAAGCAACCTGAAAAGAGAAGAGATTGCTTTGTCTCACAGTCTTAAGGTTTCAGACTGAGTGGCTCACTGTTACAGTCCTGTGAAGACACACCATGACCAGGGCAACTTATAAAAGAAAAGCTTCTCACTGGGGCGTCCTTACAGTTTCTGGGGATAAATCCATGACCATAACAGTGGGAAGCATGGCAGCAGGAAGGCATAGTGCCTAAGAGCTTAATTCTTAAGTCCAAGACACTGGGCCTGGTTTAGGCTTTTGAAACCTCAGAACCCATCCCTAGAGACATACCTCCTCCACCAAGGCCACACCTCCTAATCTTAAACAATCTACTGAGTGGGAACCAAGCATTCAAATTTATGAGCCTATGGGGGCTATTCTCATTCAAAGCACCACACCAAGACTACCTCCCCTCCCCTCTCCCCCCTACCCTGTTTGGGCCTATAATAGCCCAGTACATCATGGGGGGTAGGAGGGGGAGTGGCAGAGGAAGTCATTTACCTAATATCCTGGAGGTAAAATGGAAAGGAATCCATTAGCATCCTTCAGTTACGTTAGGGGCACACCTTCCATTAGGCCTCATTTAGGTTTGTACCATGTTCCAAAAGCTGAGGGGCTAACATTTACCACATGGGTTTTTGAGAAACACCCGAGCGCCAAGCTGTGTAGTCAGATTTCATAATAACTCCTTTTTTTATCAGGAATTTTTACGTGGTGAGAAGTGCCTGGATCAGCTAATTGAGAGACTACTTCAATCAGCAGATGAAGAGGCCATTGCTGAATTTTTGGATGAAAGCCTTCAATCAGTGAAATAAATTTGGTCTATTATTTATTGTTATATAAATGAAGTGGACTTTGATCAAGAAACAAACAGGTGTGGAAATCTTAATAGATATTTATAAAGTATAGCTGTACCTACCGTGTTTCTATACAAATCACTTTGACGAAAGAAACTCACATTTCTTGACATAGAGGTTTGTTTTAGGTTTCAGTAAATAATCTAGCTCTCCAAGTAGAAAATAAACTTGTAACATCAAAAAGAAAAATAAAATATTGAGAATTGATTGTATAAGATGAATTAACTGTCTCTTTTAGGCCTTTTAAAAACCATAAGCATTTTCTTCCAAAGGGAGTATAGGTGTGAGTCACCATGCCGAGCTTATATAGAATCACATTTTTTAAAAAATTAAATGACAGGTTCAGGACAAATTCACAGCTACTAAATATTTGAAACAGAAGGGATGCTTGCAGGGAGCTCACTCACCAGGCATGCTTCAACTGAGGCAGAGTGGACACATTGAAAGTCTCATGGAAGCTAATGGCCAAAAGACATCAAGCATTGTTTATTCTTTAATTTTTTGTACTCTACTGAGTGGGTGATGAGCTCTTGTGAATTTAATTTGCATTCACCTGATAATGACTTGGACATCTTTGCATGTTTTTATTTATACAGAACCCGGTATTTCCCCAGATGAGTGCTTACATTTTTACTTTATTTCCACCACACTGTGGAAGAGCAGAAGCTTGGAATTTGGTTGATTGTCACTTTGTGGTTTTGTTGTTTTATTAAAATGCTGTGTGTGCCTCGAAAGAATTCAAGCCTCAATTACAACCTTTGTAGTTTTTGTTTGTTTGTTTCCAGACAGGGTTTCTCTGTCTGTCCTGGAATCCCTATGTAGACCAGGCTGGCTCTGAAGTCACAGAGATCTGCCTTTCCCTGCCTCTGCCTCTCTAGTGCTAGGATTAAAGGTAGGTACCACCATACCTGGCAGCTTTGCAGTTTTTAGTCTTCCCTTCAGGGCTAAGATTTATCTTGATTTTGTGTGTGTGTGTGTGTGTGTGTGTGTGTGTGTGTGTGTGTGTGTGTGGTTTTTTTTTTCCTTACAGTTTAAGGAGGGGAGTCAATTAACACTGTTGACTTTGATCTAGTTGTTTCAAAATCATTTGTTGAAAAGACTCTCTTTTGCAATGCATTGCTATCTGTTCCTGGTTTCTCACATTTAACCTGGAGGGTGGGTGAGATGGCTCAGCTAGGAAAATCGCTTGTTTGTTACCAAGCCTCAAGACCGGATTTTGATCACCAGAACCCACATGGTGGAAGGAAAAAACAGACTCCATCAAGTGGTCCTCTAACCTTCACACGTGTGTCACACACTCTCACAGAGCAGAAGTAAAACATAATAAAGATTAAATTAAACTTTGAGAAAGGATCCATCAGTTGCATAGTGGTGAGCCCTTAGCATCGAGTCACTTCTCAAAAGCCCATTAGCTGGCAACCAAATTCACCATTTACAGGACATTTCCTGTTCAAACTGTAACACTGAGGAAATAAAACCACCTATTTGTTTATACCCAGTCTACAAATTTGAAGGGCATCCATAAATGTTCTTCTTAGGTCCTCAAATCAGTTGTCCAATACTTCCTTATGAATCTACATATCTTTTGGGGTTTTTCTGGGCCAGAGTTGTTTAAGACAGGGTTTCTCTTTGTGTAGCCCTAGCTCTTCTGGAACTCCCTTTGTAGACCAGGCTGGTCTGGATCAAATGAGATTGCCCTGCTCTCCCTTTTAAGTGCTGGGATTAAAGGCATGTGCCACCACCTATAATCCCAGCAATGCCTTTAATCCTAGCACTTGGTAGGCAAAGGCAGGTGGATCCAGGACGGCCAGGGCTAAACAGAGAAGACCTGTCTCACAACAACAAAGAAAAAAAGAAAAGAAAAGAAAAGAAAAACGTGTATGTGTGTCTCTCTCTGTGTGTGTGTGTGTGTGTACCATTTAAGCACCAAATGAAAAAACAGAAGTTATTTGCAGAAATTTACAGAGTTTTTAAATGGCTCATGACTTCAAATTAGTGGATGTATTTCTATAATAGAGTAGTAAAACAGTAATGATTGCATTTTAAAGACAGTATATCACTTTAATAATTATTCTAATAAAAATACTCTCTGTAAATTGCACATACCAGTCTACACACAACTAAAATACTGTTATCCTCAGTTTTCAAATTTGATAAAGTTTTCAGGAGGAAGTCATACAATTAAATAATAGACTGTATACTTTTACTCTGAACTTGAAAGCCATTTTATTTTATTTTAGTGAGATGGATACTTTCTATATAGCTCAAGCTGTCCTGGAGCTCACTATGTAGACCAAGCTGTCCTCAAACTCAAGAGATCCCCCTGTCTCAGCCTCCCCGGTGCTGGGATTAAAGGCATATTCCATTATGCAAGGCTGAAGCCTAAAGTATCAAATTTAGGATACTATCCGCTTTCTATCTCAGTGAAGGATTCAATAACAGAAAAGATTAAGAGGTTATGTAAACTACAATTCCCAAGATGCAAAGCAGCTTCGTCCTATTTATATGGACCCGCGAGCCCGAGGATCCCGTCATGCAGCGAGGCGCGCGAAAGGCAATCTGGGAAGAGTAGTTCGTCCGGGCGTCTACCCGCCTCGCCAGCGCGGCAGAATCTGCTCCTACGGCTGGATCCCAGGGTCGTGTGAGGGTGAGCTGAGGGGAGAAAGGGCGCGAAGGGAAACGGTGAGTCAGGCGCGGGCTACGCGATAAAGGGAGGCGGCACCGCGGCGAAAGCCCAGCTGAGTAATCGCGGCCGCGAGCGGAGTCTGTTCTGGGACGCCGCTGTGTCGGCGTCGGCGAGGGAGGCGTGAGGAGGAGCCGGGCGTCTGCAGCCGTTCTCGCCCTCGGCGCCCCGCCGCCATCTCCACCATGCAGTCCCGGGAAGACGCCCCGCGCTCTCGCCGTCTCGCCAGTCCCCGCGGCGGGAGGCGGCCCAAGAGGATTTCCAAGCCCTCGGTGTCGGCCTTTTTCACGGGCCCGGAGGAATTAAAGGACACGGCCCATTCTGCAGCCCTCCTGGCACAGCTCAAGTCTTTCTACGACGCGCGGCTGCTGTGCGATGTGACCATCGAGGTGGTGACGCCTGGCAGTGGGCCGGGCACGGGGCGCCTCTTCTCGTGCAACCGCAACGTGCTGGCGGCGGCTTGCCCCTACTTCAAGAGCATGTTCACAGGGGGCATGTACGAGAGCCAGCAGGCCAGCGTGACCATCCACGACGTGGATGCCGAGTCCTTCGAGGTCTTGGTGGACTACTGCTACACGGGTCGCGTGTCGCTCAGTGAGGCCAATGTGCAGCGCCTGTACGCGGCCTCGGATATGCTCCAGCTGGAGTATGTGCGTGAAGCCTGCGCTTCCTTCCTGGCTCGCCGACTTGACCTGACCAACTGCACTGCCATCCTCAAGTTTGCCGATGCCTTTGACCACCACAAGCTGCGATCTCAGGCCCAGTCCTTCATAGCTCACAACTTCAAGCAGCTCAGCAGGATGGGTTCCATTCGGGAGGAGACGCTGGCAGATCTGACCCTGGCCCAGCTGCTGGCCGTCCTGCGCCTGGACAGTCTGGATGTAGACAGTGAGAAGACCGTGTGTCACGTGGCGGTGCAGTGGCTGGAGGCTGCTCCCAAAGAGCGGGGCCCCAGTGCTGCGGAAGTCTTTAAGTGTATTCGTTGGGCACACTTCCCTGCAGAAGATCAGGACTACCTGGGAGGGCTACTGACCAAGCCTATTGTGAAGAAATACTGCCTGGACATTATTGAAGGGGCCCTCCTGCAGCTGCGATTTGGTGATAGATTGTACAAGTCAGTGGTGTCCAAGCCAAATAGCAGCCACAGCAGCAGTGGCAACAATAGCAGCAACAGCAGCAGCACCAGTAGCTCTGTTGTATCTGTGGCAGAAAATCCTCCCCAAAGGTTGGGTATGTGTGCCAAAGAGATGGTAATTTTTTTTGGACACCCCCGAGATCCTTTTCTCTGTTATGACCCTTATTCAGGAGATATTTACACAATGCCTTCTCCTTTGACTAGCTTGGCACACACTAAGACCATTACATCTTCGGCTGTTTGTGTCTCTCCAGACCATGACATCTATCTTGCTGCCCAGCCCAGGAAAGACCTATGGGTGTATAAACCAGCCCAAAATAGTTGGCATCAACTGGCAGACCGATTGCTGTGTCGAGAGGGCATGGATGTGGCATATCTGAATGGCTACATTTACATCTTGGGTGGGCGAGACCCAGTTACTGGAGTTAAATTGAAGGAAGTGGAATGCTACAGTGTTCAGAGGAACCAATGGGCATTGGTGGCTCCTGTACCGCATTCCTTTTATTCATTTGAACTAATAGTGGTTCAGAATTATCTTTACGCTGTCAACAGTAAGCGCATGCTCTGCTATGATCCTAGCCATAATATGTGGCTGAATTGTGCATCTCTTAAACGAAGTGACTTTCAAGAAGCCTGTGTCTTCAAAGATGAAATCTATTGTATCTGTGACATCCCAGTCATGAAGGTCTACAATCCAGCTAGAGGAGAGTGGAGGCGGATTAGTAATATTCCGCTGGATTCAGAAACCCACAACTACCAGATCGTCAATCATGACCAAAAGTTGCTGCTCATCACTTCTACCACCCCACAGTGGAAAAAGAACCGTGTGACAGTATATGAATATGATACTAGGGAAGACCAATGGATTAATATAGGTACCATGTTAGGCCTTTTGCAGTTTGACTCTGGCTTTATTTGCCTGTGTGCTCGAGTTTATCCTTCCTGTCTTGAACCTGGTCAGAGTTTCATCACTGAGGAAGATGATGCAAGGAGTGAGTCTAGCACTGAATGGGACTTAGATGGATTCAGTGAACTGGACTCTGAGTCAGGAAGTTCAACTTCTTTTTCTGATGATGAAGTCTGGGTACAGGTTGCACCTCAGCGAAATGCACCAGATCAATAGGGTTCTTTGTAAATATTTTGAGACAATAAGATGTTGTTTCTACTGTAGGGAATGTATCTTAAAATGATACCCCTTTTCCTGAAGAGACAAAGTTGATTAGGACTGGAGATTTGGTTTAGAAAGGGTAGCCATTTGAAATAGTAATACAATATGCAGAATTCATGCAGTCCCTGAAATCAGCTGATTTCAATAATTTGCTGAGCTAAAAGTCCATGATTAAAATATGCATAGTGAACTACATAAATTGATTAAGGTGTTTAGTGGATTTTGTTTTGCTGTTAATTAGTATGTTTATATTTTGATTTTCCTAGTTTTAGTTAAATTTTGCCTAGTGCTATGAGGTCTTATTTGTTACTAGAAAAAATGGACTGAGAATTGTTGTATTTTGAAGGTGTTAACATTTTCCTTCAGAATAAAGAAAGGTCACACTTTTTGGTTAAATTTTTAGTATCCTCAGTTATAGTTTGTTAAAGGTCTAGTATGCTCTCCTTCCTTTCTGCAAAGAAAGAAATATTAAGGTTACTAAGTAGTGGTCCCATATTGATAATGTGTTCAGTGGACTTAGAAGGTCACAGAAAATTAAGAAAATCAGGATTCCACTGTTTCCAAAAAATTTAAGTTTTTAACTTTAAAATTTAAAAATAAGTATGTGGTAAATTTGACCTATTTCTTATCTTGAAAAAAAAACTACTCTAGTAGTGTCATCGATTATTTAAACACCTTTCTAAACCAAAAAATGAGAGAGGTAATTTGCTTTATAAATTCACAGTTTTGATCTGTACATGTTAAATGCTTTGTTGACTCAGAAGAACAACCCTTTTCTTCACTGGACATGATTAAATAATGTACATTTTTCTTCATTGGTCATGCACTGTCTTAAAAAGTTTGCTTCCCTAAAATATTTTGGCTATATAGTTTTAGTATTCATCTTAGAGGCTTTATCAGCATAAAGTGATTTATTCTTTAATGTTTTGTGAAGTAATATTGGTTTTGAAAATATGTATAAGCTAAAGGCAGTATTTTATTGAGATAAGTAGTTATAGTGTTTATCAATTCAAGTTAAGTGCCAGCAAAGAACTTTAAAACTTCAAGCTGTGTATAGAACTGTTTTGTGTAGTATTGAAATATTGTCAATTTTTTAAGTTACTATAAATGTTCTTGATTTTCAGCTTGAAGATATTTTTGTATTAAAAGTTGACTGTTAAGGAACTTGAGGATGGTGGGTGGCATTTGGGGCCAGTAGTTAAGTATGTTTCTTCAGTTCTTTCCCTAATCAGTGGTGTACATGGCCATTTCATTGTGGTGTCTGTATCCAGTTTATATTTCTCTGTAAGTTATACTCTAGTTTCTGTCTCAGTCACCATATGTAAAGGAAAGTCCAGAAGTAGTAAACTACACAAAACAGGCATTGTTACGTTATAGGTGCTTACCTTTTGAAGGTTTATTAATACATATGGTCGTCATAATACATATACATGACAAATGGTGTACATATACAGATGTTTTATGCTATATAAAGTTTTCTATACTCTTTTAGAATTACCTTCCTCAGCCTTTATTCACTACCATGCAAATTCCTCTTTATTCTCTAGTGGCAAAATGCTAATGTTTTTTTATACTCTGGTAGAGGAAAGAATCTGGTCCAAGATAGTAAAGTGACTTTTTGAATGAAAAGAAGTGAAAAATAAAATGACAAAAGCAAAACAAAATGTCATGGATAATGTGTTATTCATCATTTTGATTGGCTGGATGAAGAGTGTAAGATAGTCAGACGCTCAACAATATTTCTGTTAGAGTTTGCTGACTTCTAAAGTGTAGTCAGGCTTTCAAGTCTAAATTCTATTCCATTTGTATGGGGGAATGTTATAAGAACTACTCTTTATTTACAAAGTTATTTTTCCCTATTTAGGGGCCAACTTTTTCTTCCCCATTAACTTCTGTTGGTAGTTTTTTGTTCTGTAAGGTGGAAACTTGGCCATGCTTGTCCCAACCAGATTATTCATCTTCACAATTAAGGTCTGCAACTGATGTATAAAAGTCAAATTCATTGTTCTCAGCTCTGAGTTAAAGCTTAGGCTAAATATTAGTACTATCTTGACTTACTGTCACATTTTCTTGGGAAGGATTTTGATTTTGTGAAACATTTGTGAATTAGAGAATAGATGCTATTATTTTATAGATAAATGATTTGTATGTTGCTTGTTCCAAATAAAGCTGGTTTTAAACTGAAGGCTTCCTGGCTTTATGCTTTATTTAGTTGTTAAACCATTGCTCGTTCAAGTGATATAGGTAGATTTCAAAATATTGAAATTTTTGTCAACAAGAATTCTCCCCTGCTGACTTTGCCAATTAATCAGCAAGTGCTCGAGGTACTGTCATTTCCAGTGCTACCATTTGTAAAATTTAGGAATGCATCTATCTACTTTTCTGTGTACTTATAGTTTGAAATTCTGAGAACCTAAATTACTTCAAATGCTAGTTAAGTGGAAGCTAGGCATGGTGGTAGAGCACTTCTTACCCCAGCACTGGGGAGGCTAAGGCAGGAGGGTTGCAAGTTTCTCAGGCTAGCCTGAGCTACACAGTGAGACCCTGCCTCAACCAAAAATAGGGCAAAATATTGTTTTCAAAATGATAGGAGACTGACTTAGCACATAACTTTTAAAAGGCAGATTTAGGGGACTAGAGAGATGGTTAAAAGTGCTGGTTGCTTTTCTGGAGGTACTTAGTTAAACTCCCAGCACCCACATGGCGGCCCTCAACCGTCTGTAATGGGATCTGATGCCCTCCTCTGGGGTGTGACAGCAGATCACTCATATACATAAAATAAATAAGTAAATACGTTTTTAAAAGTTTGATTTAGGATTAAACATATTGTAAGTTACCTTCTCTCTCAACTAGTTGAAAAGCTTTTTTCTGTTTTGGACCTAAATTGTTCTTTTAAATGTGATAAGAACTGAGTCATTCCCTATGGAATCGCATGTTTATCTTTTCATAATTTCAGTATAATGACACCTAATTCTGGGTAAGACAGAATGACAGCAACACCTCTAGAAAGAAATAGCATTTTCCACAAGCTCAAATATTTGAGTAAAATGCATCAGGATGCCATTCCTAAAACAGATAAAGGAAATTGACTTTTATTTCTAAAAGAAAGGAGAAAATTATAGCAATCTCAGAACAAAGGCAAACTTGACATCTGAAATTTGGACTTAGTTTTTTAATGCAACAGCCATTTCATTTTAACTACTGAGCCATTTCTCCAGCTAGAAACTTTTACTCTTTATGCTTATAATACAAATTGACAATATGCAGTCACAACATCAGCAACATGAGACACCTGAATCATATTTGCATTAAGATCTAATACATACATGGGCTTCTTAGACAATAATTCGATTTCTTACACTTATATGGTGCTTATGTGTCAGAACCTTCCTATAAAAGCTCATTTGAGATAAAATCATTTGCATTTAAAAACAGTCCAAATTTCAGATGTCAAAAGCTCTTCTGAAGGTCATGAGTTCAAATCCCAGCAATCATATGATGGCTCACAACCATCCATAATGAGATCTGATGCCTTCTTCTGGGGTGTCTGAAGACAGCTACAGCAAGCGGAGCCTGAGTGAGCTGGGCTGGAGAGAGAAGAAAAAAAATCTGAAGACAGCTACAGTGTACTTAACATATAATAAATAAATCTAAAAAAAGTAAAAATTTCCATAATTAGGAAAACAGGTCTTCGGAAAAGGACATTTGTGATGGTTTATATAAGCTCGGCCCTGGGAGTGGCACTATTAGAGGGTGTGGCCCTGTTGGAGTAGATGTGTCACTGTGGGCGTGGGCTTTGTCCTACCTTTCTGGAAGCCGAGTATTCTGCTAGCAGCCTTCAGATGAAGATATAGAACTCAGCTCCTCCTGTGCCATGCCTGCCTGGGTGCAGACACATTACTGCCTTGATGATAATGGACTGAACCTCTGAACCTGTAAACCAGCCCCAATTAAATGTTGTTCTTATAAGAGTTGCCTTGGTCATGGTGTCTGTTCACAGCAGTAAAACCCTGACTAAGACAGAATTGGTACCAGTGTAGTGGGGTATTCCTGTGACAATCTGACTGGGTATTGGGGAGGACTGTGGAAGGACTTTGGAAGTTTGGGCTAGAAGAGCCATTGAGTGTTAAGAGCTCTGTGTGATGATCGGTGGAAACTTGGAAGATAATGTTGAGAACAGAGCAGAAGATGGAGGCCTGGCTTGTGAAACATTGGAGGGAAGATTAAAGACTCTTATCTGGGCCGTTGCTGTTTTGATTATGAAGATTCTGTAGTTTTGGTTAGCTGGGGGGTGAAGAATCAGCTGTGATTAACAAGATACCAGAACTACTAAATTGAAACTGCATTACTGAGACTATTGATGCTGGTTAGCTGGAGCTAAGAAATTATGATTAAGAAGAGACCAGCATCATTGAGATGAAATCTTCTGGAAGTGTTTTCTGAGAGCACAAAGAAGCTGTGTTCCAGAGATAGCCAAGGTTGTACCTTGTGCTGCAGCTATGCTTGGTAATGTGTAGAGTAACCCAGGTGGTAAGGGTTTTGAAGGCATGAAGGGGTCATGAAGAGCAGCTGAGGCCTGGGCACTGTGAAAGGCCATGGGAGGCCATTTGCGAAGGTGCAGCCTCACTTGCAATTGACAGCCCAGGACTGAAAGGGTCATACAAAGGAGTTGAGGCTTGGCACCATGAAGAGAGCCTTTGAGAGGCTATTGGTGAAGCCTAGTTGCAGTGGAAGACAGCAGTGTTTTGGAGATAACAGTACCATGAGATGATCACCAATAACAGCAGCAGCAGTGGAGTATAAGCATCTGAAGCCTAGAAGACAAGGAAGGTATGTGCTACAAAGGGCAGAGCTGGAGAAGTGACCAAAGCCCTTGGAGGAGCCCTTGGACATTGGATGGTTAGAGTTTGATTTTAGTTTTGATTGTGACTGTGCCCTGATATTTTTCCCTCTTGAGGTAAGAAAGTATTTTAATGGAGCCCACAGTTAAAAGACTTTGAATTTCAAAAGAGATTGGATATTTTAAAGGGTCCTCACTTTGGTGATACTGCTTGGGTAGGTTTAGAAAGTGTGGAAGAAGTAGGTTTCTTGTTGGAAGAAGTATGTCATGGGGGGAGGGTGCACTTTGAGTGTTATAACCTCATCTCTCACAGTTTGGTGTCTCTGCTTCATACATACATTGAAGATGTGAATGCTCAGCCTGCTGTTCTAGCCACCAGGCTTACTTGCTGCCATGCTTCTTAGCCCTAGTCCCTCTAGAACCATAAGCCCAAATAAACTCTTCTTTCCCTGAGTTGCTCCTGGTCATAGTGTTTTATCACAATAGAAAAACAACTAAAACTCTATTATTGACCAGTGACATGATGTCATTCTCAGTGGAGTAAGTAGTTGTGGGCTTAATGAGACAAGAGCAGATCTGAGAGCTGAAAGTGACCTGGGCCTAACTGTATATTTTAAAATGAGGTACTATGAGAAAAGAAGGGCCAAGTTTCTTTTCTGAATATTATTATTAAAACAGAGGCTAACATTCTGTATCAAAGGACCCCTAAAATATGAGGGAGCCTCTTTTCTCTGCATTCAGTCTAGAATGAGCAGTTGGGGATTTGCAGAATGGTTCTTTCCCATGAAATTGTTCATGGGCTCAAGGTTTTGCATTTTCATTGACAAGTCATGTTCTCTGAATTATATCTCTCTTTTAGCTTAAAAAAAAAGAGAGAGAGAGGAATGGAAGTGCAATTTTTCCCCATTAGAAGGACTGTTATGAGACTGAAGATATAAGCCATTTGCATTGTTTTATGAAACCCTGGGTTTGATCCCCACTACCACATATACAAGGCAAATGGTGCATGCCTATAATCCCAGCACTCGGGAATTAGAGATAAGAGGTCAGAAGTTTAAGGTTATTCTTAGCTACATTGTGAGTTCAAGACCAGTATCCTAAGGGAGAATTTAATTATCACCATATTTGTTAACAAGGGCATGTTGTATGCTTCATTCCCTTTACATCTGAGTGTAAGCATAAATGTAAATGTCACTTTTATTTCCTCAGATGAAGTGATGAGATGATAGCTGTACCTAAGCTTTATGAATACATGGCTTGAGCCAGAGCATTTCTAACTCTCCCTAGGCCTGGGCCTGGAAACATCTGGCCTCCATACAATCTAATCTTCTGCAAGCGTAGACCTTGAAGGCTTCAGCTTCTAGCCTTGGTCTGCTAATGTAGGCCTAGAATGTTTCAGCCTCTGAGACGAACTGCTGAATAAACTCACCCTTTTTAGCTTTTTCTGAACTCCAACTGTCTGGTTCAATTCAGCTGTTCTGGCTCAAACTCTGTCCAAGTTGACTGATTCAAACTGGCTTTTCTTGGCTTCTGATTGAATTGTTCTGTTTAGAAAGACTGCCTCTTGGATGCTTAAAACCAACCATGGGACTGCGCACGGGGTCCCCAATGGAGGAGTTAAAGGACTGAAGGAGCTGAAGAGGTTTGCAACCCCATAGGAAGAACAACAATATCAACCAGCCAGACCCTCTAGAGCTCCCAGGGACTAAACCACCAAGGAGGAGTACACATGGAGGGACCCATGGCTCCAGCTGCATATGTAGCAGAGAATGGCCTTGTCAGGCATCAGTGGGAGGAGAGACCCTTGGTCCTGTGAAGGCTCGAGGCCCCAATGAAGGGGAATTTGAGGGCAAAGAGGCAGAAGTGGGTGGGTGGGTGAACACCCTCATAGAAGCGGGGGAGGGGGGAGGAGATAGGGAGTTTTGGGGGGGGTGGACTGGGAAAGGGGATAACATTTTAAATTAAATAAAGAAAATATCCAATATATTAAAAAAAGAAAGACTGCCTCTGAACTCCACCAATTGAACTGCTCTGAACTGAACTACTCTGCTCCAAACTGAACTGAGCTCAACTGCACTGCACTGCACTGCACTGAGCTCTCTTTCCCTCATTGCTCTTTTTGTAAAAACTTAAATGGAAATTAACTTTAAAACATTTAACTTTTAGTATATATGTTCTAACCCCATCTCAAACAAATGAAAACTCATGAGGCATAGTGAAACAGACCACCAATAAACACTCTATACAATGACCATGAGGGGCTGAGAAGCACCTAAAGAAATGTTCAACATCCTTAGTCATCAGGGAAATGCAAATCAAAACAACCCTGAGATTCCACCTCACATCAATCAGAATGGCTAAGATCAAAAACTTAGGTGACAGCAGATGCTGGCGAGGATGTGGAGAAAGAGGGACACTCCTCCATTGCTGGTGGGAATGCAAATTGATACAACCTCTCTGGAAATCAGTTTGGCGGACCCTCAGAAAATTGGACATAATACTACCTGATGACCCAGCTATACCACTCCTGGGTATATACCCAGAAGATGCTCCAACATGTAATAAAGACACATGCTTTACTATGTTCATAGCAGCCATATTTATAATAACCAGAAACTGGAAACAACCCAGATGTCCCTCAACAGAGGAATGGACACAGAAAATGTGGTACATTTACACAATGGAATACTACTCAGCTATTAAAAACAATGACATCATGAAATTTGCAGGCAAATAGATGGAACTTGAAAATATCATCCTGAGCGAGGTAACTCAGTCACAAAAGAATGAACAGGGTATGTACTCACTAATAAGTGGATATTAGCCCAAAAGTTTGGAATACCCAAGATTCAATTCACAGCAACCGTTGGACTGAGCGTGGGGTCTCAGATGGAGGAGTTGGAGAAGGGACTGAAGGAGATGAGGGAGTTTGCAGCCCCATGGAGGGAGCAACAGAGTCAACTGGCCTAACACCCCCCCCACCCCACCCCCACCCCCACCCCCACCCCCCACCCCCACCCCCGGTCCTCCGGGAGACTGGACCAACAACCAAAGAATACACATGGAGGGATCCATGGTGCTGGCCACATATGTGGCAGAGGAGGGTCTTGTTGGCCATCAGTGGGAGGAGAGGCCCTTGGGCCTGAGGTTGTTAGATGCCCCAATGTAGAGGAATGCCAGGGAGGGAAGACTGGAGTGGGTGTGTGGGTGGGGAATACCCTCATAGAGGCAGGGGAGGAGGGATGGGATAGGGGGTTTCCGAAGGGGAGACCTGGAAAGGGGAAAACATTTGAAATGTAAATAGAGTATAAAACAACAACAACAACAAAACAAAAAACCAATGATCATCAAGTGGATGAGACCTCATGGAATAGGGGCTACCCACTCTCCATTTCTCTGGGAAAAGACTTCAATCTCATTCTTTCTGGGGAAAAGACTGGATCCAGAATTACGCAGATGCCTTTCTCAAGTGGGATTTCATGTGTCGTTTCCAAGTGCCCTGCTGTTGGAAAGCCACGTTACACTTCTTACAGATGTAGGGTCTCAAGTCGCAATGAATGCAGAAATGGGCATTGAGGTTGCCCTTGTGGCAGAAGCGCTGCCCACAACCCTTACACACATAAGGGACCCTTCCTGTGGACCCGTGCAGGGTGAACCCGTGGGCAAACTCCTTTCCGCAGACTGCACACGTGTAAGGCTTCTCCCGGTGTGGACACGCTGGTGGACTCTCAGGTTGGAGGACTGTAGAAAGGCCTTGTTGCACAGTTGCACTTGAAGGGTCTCTCTCCTGTGTGTGACCTCTGGTGGAGGTCAAAGTGAGACCTGTAAAGAAACTCCTTCTTGCATTCAGTACACTGAAACGGAGCCTGGCCAGCAAGAACGTTAACTCGTTCTACAAGGCTGAGGGTTAGTAGGCTGTGGATTAGCAGCCTCTGGCCCATCATCTGTATTACCCATATAGGAGGCCACTCCTTGGAAAGTGGGTAAATCAAAACCACAAAGATTCTGAAGATTCCCAATTCAAGGCTAAATCTCTTTCCAGAATATGGGTGAGCGATGGTATAGCATCCACAACAGTGTCTTCTTGGGCCAGCATGGCACCCTTTACTCTGAGAGAACCAGCTTGTGCTCACCAAGACCCTGTGTCAGGTGAGGATCCTGACCAACAAACAGAGATGCCTCTGCCTCTTCCCAGTCAGGAACTGAGTCTTTCCCCAGGCTCTGCTCAGGTCTCAGGTAATCTGGCTGTCTCCTCTCAGGAATTACTCCTAGCAAAATGTCCTCTTCCTGGCTGGTGGATGGCTCTTCTGTCTCTGATAGGCTCTGCAGCTTCAGGCTGGCCTGGTCTCTGTTGAGAGTCTTCTCGCTCTCATTTGATAGGTGCTCTTGGGACAAATCCCAACACTGGGATCCCGAAAGAGGTATTCCTGTCCTTGGGAGTAGATTATGGACCACTTGTGAGGTTTCCGGTCTCTCAGCATCTTTTCCAGGTCTTTGCAGCTCTTCATTCCGCTCTCCTTCACTAAGGCCTGCAGCTCTGGTGGCATTCAGATTAAGAGCTTCTCCAACACCAGCTGATCTAGGATCTCTTCCTTGCTGTTCAAGTCCAGCCTCAGCCACTGATAGCATAGCTTAGAGATTCTCCTGAGATGCTGGATCGGGTCGGACCCTTCCAAGGGACTGAAACTTCGGAACTTCATGTGCCAAAATTCGGGGTCATACTTTTGCCTTTCTCCATGTGTTACCTGGGATATTAGTGATAGCTGCTGCCCCGATCTGACAAGGCTATCTGAGGGCACATTCATAGCCATATCTGTGGTGAATATTCCCCTTGGTCTAGGAAAAGTTTGAGGTGACTCCTGTCTAAACCCGCCTACCTGTTTTGCCACAGAGATAGGCTTGATGTAGGTCCAGACACCTTGCTAGTCCTGTCTTCGAGCTCGCAGTCTCCTGTCTTCCCAGATCTCTCTGCAAAGTGCTGGTTCTCTGCCTCCCTCACTGCTCTTTAAGTAGACGCTCTTCTTGTATGTGCTCCTGCGAGTTGAACATATCCTATCTCTGACTCATTGTCGATTATCTCTCTGATTTGTTATTTTATCTGCACCTCAATTAGACATTATTGTTTAGAATTAAAGGGGTGTCTGTATTTCAGCCAGAGGGATTAAAGGTGTGCAGTGTGTCTTCATTCCAGCCTGATCATATCTTGGTTGTAATCTCTTGCCAGAGCAGCCATGTAGCTGGATTACAATTCCTCTATATCTGAGACATGTTTTCTCTGACTCTAAGAAGTTTAGCTCTTTGGAACCTCCATACCTTAATCAGGAATATTCCTTTGGAGTCAAGCTGTTAACTGGGGAATTTTGTCACTAGATGAGTAACTGTGTACCTGACTAAGGGACTCTAGTTCTAAATAGAAGGTAAACATATTTTAATATAAACATTTTCTTGTATACTGGTCCAGGCAATTCACACCACCATGTGTTAGGTTCCGAGAATCAGTGAAGGAAGACCCCAGACTCAAACAGTATGCAAAGGCAAAGAGCATTTATTATGCAGAAACAACCAGCCTGAGGGGGTCAACCATTCATCAAAATGGCAACCCAGAGAGGAGCTCGCAGGCCCCTTTTGTGCAGGGCTGGGGGAATTTCTGAAAGGGTTAGGTAACCCCAAACATGATTGGCTAGGAGTGCATTAGTGATATTAGTACAATTTTAATTGGCTTCTATGTTGTACCATTTTTGGTGAAGCCTTGAAGAATTCCAAGGTCTGTCCCAATTTGGGGCACATTATCTCTCTCCTCCAGATGTACCAGGAACTGACTCAACTCTGGGATCCTCCTCTCTCTAGGCCAAATGTCAGGGCCACTATTGACTAACTACCCATTGTCTGTGGCTCTCCAGAGGATCCTTGCCTGCTTCTTTGGGAAACTGAAACTTAAGGCCTAACATGGCTACCTGTTCTAAAATGGAGTGGGTTAGGTCTTCTCACATGTAAGCCTTATTTTTGTGTGATAATCATTTTAAATTTCCCTGTGGTCTTTTACAATCAACTCAAAGCCCCAAATTCAATTCCATACCACACCAATAATGATGTTTTAACAAAATAATGCATCCCTACACCTTTATCACAGGCACATACACATGTGTGCTCATGAACACTTATTCACTATTAAGTCTATCTTTTATTATTATTCATTATTACATCAAGTATTCCATAAGTAGCAGAAGTGAAGGCACATGAGAGCCGGAGTCCCTTCCCTAAATTCGTACAGTTTCCCAATCCCTCACTTTCACTCCAGAAAGCTACCAGTCTACCCCTCACAAATATGCCATATCCCCAAGGTGTCCTACTGCCAGAAGAAAGAGGGGGCCGATAGACAGGGGACTTAGCAGCATCCTCTGTCTCAGCTGACTAAGTGAATAGTGCCAGTGAGTTTGGCAATATAGGGATCATACTAGATTTAGGGAAGTCACTAGATACACCTGGTATCCCACCTCACATTCCTTTGTCCTGCCTCTGATTTACTGCAGTTGTGGCAGACCTGTCCCATCACCCACAGAGGTCATTTCTGTGGGTTTTTTCCCTCAGAGGCTTCTGTAGAGGAAGGGGACTTCCCTTAAGCAACGGTCCTGAAAAGGGGGGAAGTTACTGTTTCTGGAGCAGTCCATAAGCAAAGGAGGATGAGAATTGCAGATAAACCTCCTGACTTAAGAAGGGGACAATTATGGAAAATTCTGAGATTCCCCAAAGAACACAGCTTCCTGCCTCACTCTCATGGTGTATCCCACCACGTCACATCACATGAATTTAGCTTGGTAGAAAGAGCATCACTGATGGTGTTTTGTAAAGAAGGTTTGATTTGGACAAGTAAGATGGAATTGGAACAAGTGAGATGATGCTTCCTCATGCCAAACACAGCAGAAATGGAGCACCACGAGAGCCAGAGTCCCCTCCCTCAATCCTTCCATGATTTCCCAACCCCTCACTTTCACCTCCGGAAGCTATCAGTTTACCCCTTACACATATGCCACATTCCCAAGGTTTGCTACTGCCAGAAGGAAGAGGGGGCCGATAGCTGGGTTACCCCAACTCCTAACACACAGGTCTCACAGCCCTTCTTAGATCTGAATAACAAAAAAGAACTCATGTTCTTAGGTTGTATTTTCAAAATCTTTGATAGTTTTAAATTACAAATAATTATTACTACAGACAATTACCATTGAGCTACTAGCCCAAATCTCCAATTTTTTTTTTTTTTTTGGAAAATTAATGGATAGAAAAGTGACTTAAAAAGTACCATGACAGCCAGCAAAATGACTCAGCAGCTAAAAACACCTGCATGTAAACCTATGTGAATTCCATCCCGGGAATCCATGAGGGAAGGAAAGAGCTGACTCTTGAAAATTGTCCCCTGACCACATAGTCACTGTGACCACAGTCTTTCACACAATAGTAATAAAATATAACAACAACGGCAACAGTGATAATACCACAATGAAGCCAGCACCAGGGAATATGTACAGCCACAATGTCAAAAGCACTTGGTTACTACATGTCGTGATATGAGAACCCAGGATGGGCAGTACTAGATGAGAGCGTTCCTACCTTTTATATAGTTTGCTAAATGATGAAAACTGTGTATTCCTGCAGTTGTGCTCAATTCGGAGGATCCTATTTTTGTTGGCAATGTTGGACACATCAGGAGGTAGCCAAACATGTGCCTTCTCTTGTTTGAGCCTGATCATGATGTTGCCTTTGGTTACATGAGTCTCATAGGTTGACACAGCCCATTTGATATGGTGCTTATGAGCCTTGACAGCCACAATAAACACAATTTGTTGTCTTCTGTAATCCCTGTTCTGACTTGGTGGTCATGGTCAACTTGACAGCATGGTGGTCAAACTCATTTCTTGTGGGGACATCTTGTCTGTGGTACATGGGTGACAGGAATATCTTTTGTGCGTGTACCTGTGGACACCTTTCAGCACAAACGTCTTGGCTTTTGAAGCCTTCAGACTGGCTTAGACTCTAGGAGGGCCCCTTTGCCTTTGGTACTACCTTGGTAAAAAGGCATAAGCTGTATTTATTGCTTATTGTTTTAAGGTCCTTTTGATTTCTTTTTTTTGAGTTAGGGTCTCACTATGTAGCCTTGGCTGACCTAGAAATCTATGTAAATCAATCTGGCTTTGAACTCACAGTGATCCACCTGCCTCTGTCTTCTAAATGCTGGGACTAACAATGTGCTCTGTCATACCCAGCTGATTTAAAAAAGAATGTGTGTGTGAGCATATGCGTGGTTTTATGGGTATTTGTGGATGCAAGAGCCCTCAGATGTCCAAAGACAGTGTGAGATCTCCTGGAATAGAAGTTCCAGGCAGTTGTGAGTCACCATGTGTGTGCTGGGAATGGAACCCGGTTGTCTGCCAGAGCAGTATAAGACCACTAACACTCACAGTAAAAACACTAGCATTTTGATTACATGGTAATTACTATTTTGGGATAGTGTGGTGGTTTGGATATGCTTGGCCCGGGGAGTGGCACTATTAGGAGGTGTGGCCTTTTGGAAGAAGTCTGTAGCTATGGGCGTGGGCTTGAAGACCCTCCTCCAGGCCTTCAGATGAAGATGTAGAACTCTCAGCTCCTCTTGCACCATGCCTGCCTGGATGCTGCCATGCTCCTGCCTTGATGATAATGGACCAAACCTGTAAGCCAGACTCAATTAAATATTGTCCTTATAAGAGTTGCCTTGGTCATGGTGTCTGTTCACAGCAGTAAAACCCTCCTAACTAAGACAGATAGCAAGGGGATTTGGAACCAGGAAAGATCTTTAAAGGTTTCTTCAAGTTCTATCTTTTTTAGTGGATTCATCTTTTCCTGTGCCTAGAGGGTTGATCAGCTAATGGATTATTTGCAGAGTAGGTCTGTTATCATAATCAGTTCAGCTGTCTGTCATATGTGCCCCCTCCCTACATGTCACAAATGCATCACAGACTCTATCATCCCCACCTACAAGAAGGCCCCTGCCAGATATTAAGAAGTCAGTGCCATGCTCTCAGACTTCTCAGCTTTTGGGACTGGGAGCTAAATAATACTCAATTATTTGTAAATTACAGGCCTGTGATATGGAGTTACAATGTAAAACAGATTGAGACATGGACACAGAAGTCAAAAGAGAGGAGGTAGAATAAATGGCAGGATTGTACTGAAAAGAAGACAGGCCCTTTTTTTTATTCTAAGACCAGAGCAGAAAGGGGGGGGGGGGGGATATACATGGAAATACACGGTAAGTAGAAGCTCAACCATGCTTTCAAAATATTTTTTGTAAAGTTTATTTTATGTGTATGAGTATTTGCCTAAATGCATGTCTGCACACCAATTGCATGCCTGCTGCCCAACGAGGCCAGAAGAGCATGTTGGATCCCCTGGAACTGGAGTTACAGATAGTTCAGAAGCACCATGGGAGTGCTACGAGTTGAACCTGAGTCTTCCAGAAGAGCAGGCAGTACTCCTAACTGCTGACCCATCTACCCAGTCACCCACTTCTTTTTGGTTTTTCGAGACAGGGTTTCTCTGTGTAGCCCTGGCTGTCCTGGAACTCACTCTGTAAACCAAGCTGGCTTCGAACTCAGAAATCTGCCTTCCTCTGCCTCCCAAGTGCTGGGATTAAGGGTGTGTGCCACCACTGCCCAGCCCCCTCTCCTTTTTTTTAAGTTAGCATATAAGAGTGGTTTCTTCCTCCTCTTCCTCGTCCTCCTCTTCCTCTTCCTCTTCTTCTTCCTCCTCCTCCTCTTCTTCTTCTTTGTCTTCTTCTTCTTTTATGGGAAAGTTGCTACATCAAACTCATGGCCTCTTGCATGCTAGGCAGATATTTTACCACTGAGCTATATGCCCAGCACTAGATGTAAGGCTTTCTGTTAAAAGTAACTTAGTACCAGGCCTAGAGATGCATACCTGTAATCCCAGCACTTGGGAGTTAGTCGCAACAGGGTTGGGAGTTCAAGGCCAATTTCAGGTACATAAAAAACCACTCTGAGGCTAAAGAGATGGCTGTAAAGAGATTCCTACACAAGCATGAAGGCCAGAGTTCAGATCCCCAGTATCTATGTCAAAAACTGAACACAGCAGTGTATGCATCTGTAATCTTGGTCAGCCAGTGTCACTGATCCATGAGCTCCAAGGTTCATTAGATATGCTGTGTTTAAAAAAAAAAAAAAAAGGTAGAAAAGTAACTAAGATACCTGATGTCAACTCTTGACTTCCGCCTGCACTCCCATGTATATACATGGTGAACCCCATGTAGATCATAACAAGATCATTCATACCTAGGTTTCTCAAAACATTCGTGATTCTGCAAGTCTACTTTAGTATTAAAAGATACTTTAGTCATTTACATAATTAAAGCTTATGTACTTTTGAGGGCAGGCTGCATGACACACATGTAACTGTGTATACTCAACTGAGGTAGCCCATCTGACTTCTGTCACGTGCTAAAATTATTTATCCTTTGCTTTTTATTATCTGTCTCCTCTGCTACAGCATGCTTCCTCAGGGCAGAGACTACATCTGTCTTTTTTATCAATCCATAGATCAGTGGTCTCAAACTGTGTGTCAACTCCTTTGGATGCTAATGACCCTTTCACGGTGGTGGGGGAGGGGGTTTACCTAACACCTTTGGAAAACATTGATGTTCACATATGATTCATAACAGTAGCAAAATCACAGTTATGAAGTAGTGAAAATTAAGAATTTTATGGTGGGGGGTCACCACAACATGAGGAACTGTATTAAAGGGTTGCAGCATCAGGAAGGTTGAGAAGCACTGGCCTAGATGGTGCCTAGCACAGAGTCAGTGCTCATGAAAGAAGAAACAAATGAATGTGTGATATTTGTTTAAATTTATAGGACAAACACCCGCATTTAAAGCTCATGTCATTCACTGAGTTCTCCAGAGCTAAAGAAAAACAATAATACCCACACCCACCCCATCCCCCATTTGGTATGGGTTGCCATAGCAACCCACCAGCCTCTACAATTTAATTTCTGATGTACTCATTCTCCTAGAAGAGCAAACAGTGCTTTAAATTTTGAACTACTGATGCCATTATAAATCACATTTCTCACACCATGGAGGGACACGGAGAGGTTTCATCTTTTAAAATGGCAGAGAATTGAGCTCAAATCTCTTCAAACCAGTAAGTGCAAAGGAAGGCAAAACATAGAGTTGAGCTGCATAGCCACACTCCTGCTGTGGTCACATTCTCTTCTAGTTTTCAGACCTTCCCACAGGCACCTGCAGTTTCTATGGCGCTGCTGGCCAAGTTGTCAGGAAAGTCTGGAAAGGCAATGTCTATGGAACGAGGCATCTGGAGAGCTTTCATCCAGCTTCTGATTTTCTCCTCTTCTCTTCTTACCCATTGCTTGACATTCATGGTTAGCTAACAAATCATTGTTGCCTTACAAAAATTGAGCTCTTCTCTGAAAAGGGTCAACATAAGCCTATGTCCCCATGCCTGCCTGCCTCCCACACCCTCACACTGCAGGGACTAGAACCGAGAATAGTTTCATTAGACTGGATTAGTCATTGTGGAAAACACATTATTAAATCAACAAAACAAGATTTATTTGGGTCACTCAGGCAGCCATGAATAATTAGTTTTTAAATATTTGTCTAATTTGTGTGTGTGTGTGTGTGTGTGTGTGTGTGTGTGTGTGTACTTGCTGTAGAACAGATGTAGAGGTCAGCCATTGATATTACCCTCCGTGGTTGGAGGCAGGGTCTCTTTGTTGTGCCCACTGTATACAGTTTGCTTCAGGCTAGCTAGCCTATGAGCTCCTGGAAGCTTCCTCCTCTCTGTACCTTCCTTTTCACCACTGCAGGAATGTGAGATTACAAAAATACACCACTGTGCCTGCCTTTCTATATGGGTTCTGGTGAGCTGACTCTAGGTCATCAGTCATGGGTGGCAAATGCTTTTATCCACTGAGACATTTCTTTGAACCAAATATGTGTGTGTGTTCAATTTGTTTATTATTTATTTTTGAGACAGGATCTATATGTGGCTAACCTGAAAGTCATTACACAGTGCAGGATAGCCTCAGACTCACAGATAGCTACCTGCCTCTGCCTCCCAAGTACTGGGATTAATGGTGCACCACCACGCCTGGCTCAAAATTTAATTTTTAAAAGGTACTATTTCCTAGAAGTTGGTAGTTTAAGGTAATTTCATTTGTAAATAATGGTGCATTTTCTCCTCTGAAGGCTTTGGTGGAATATAATTGAGTCAGGGAGCATGCTAGTTCTGTGGTATATCCTGTATTATATGTCTCATCATTCTGTCCTCTGCAGATCTGAATGCTTTCTTCTAACAAAGATTGCAATACCAGTCAGAAAAACAGCCCCATGACCCTATGTAGAAGAAATTATATTGCAATTAGCTCGCTTTCTGGGTTTTTGTGGCATTATAAGAGTAGTATCCACTTTAATACATTGATCTATTTTTTTTTTTTATGGAAGCGTTTCAAAGCAGCAGTGAAATCTGAGGAGAGGTGGTGTGGAAAATCCTGTCACAATCATAGCACCTGTTCTCTAAAACAAAAGCCAGCTTTTTAATAAAATACCCGACAAAGCAAAATTTGAGAAAAAGGGTTATAGTTGCAGTCTGTCCGGCGGCAAAGGCACTCAGCACTAGGCCTCAGCTGCAGAGTTGGGAGAAGAATGATTTCCTGTGCTCAGGTCACTTTCTTCCTTTAATGGTCCAGAACCCCAGCCCAGGGAGTGGTGCCACCTAATAGTGAGTAAGTGGTGGGTGCCACCCATAGTGAGTGAGTGGTGGGTGCCACTTGTTGTGAGTGAGTGGTGAGTCTTTCCACCTCAACTGACCTAAGCAAAATCATTCCCTGTAGACATGTCCAAAGTCCTATCTCCCGGGTGACTTTAGATCTCATCAAATTAACAGTTGAGATCAATTGTCTCTACTCCAGTACTTCACCTCACTGCAAGCCACAACTTTCCACCCTTGTCTTCAAAGTTACATGTTCATATTGTTGGAAGGAACTTATGAAGCAGAATTGTTCTGTATGTCGAGTGGTGGCAAATAAGCAAATGTTAACTAAATTTATTATCAGCCATCTTAGTTTCCAGCCAGACACAGGCACACACATTCTGCTTAGGATTGCTACAGGGGCAGATGGGAGGACCAGAAATCTGAGGCCAGTCTGGCTACATAGCAGGGCTTTACATTTAAAGAAACAAAGCAACATCAATAAAACAGATCACTTAGTTTTCTTATATACAACAGTGTGTATAATGTTTAGCATGAACTAAGTGATGGAGAAATGTTAGTGTTTTCTAAAATTATACAAAAAACTGCTCAAAATACAATAAAATCAGTAGTCACACCAGGCTAATAAGACAGTTCAGTGGGTAAAGGTGCTTGCCCGGTACAGCCTGACCGACTTCCATCCTGGGATACAATATAAACATAGGGGAAAAGAGACTCCCCAAAATTGTTTTCTAGCCTTTACAAGGGTACTGTGGCAGAGACACAACCCACCCCCAAACCATACACACAAACACACACACACACACACACACACACACACACACACAGTGATGCAAAATAAAACAGATGGTTTCCCTAGACAATTTTGCCCATCATTTAAAGAAGTGTCAACACCAATTATGACTGCTTTCAGAAAAAATACAGTCACTTTGCAACAAATTTTGTGAGGGGCCAGTACTACCTTAGTGTCAAATCTATGTAGAATAGGTGCAATTATAATCTGCATAGCAGTATCTCTCATGATTACACATGCAAAAATGTTTAACCAAGTGCTTATAAACTGAGCACAACAGTGTGTGTGTGTGTATAATTGATATGTCATTTATATGTATTTCTATACATATGTTTATATGTATATATGCATAATATATATGTTTTTGACGCAGGGTTTCTCTGTGTAGCCCTGGCAACAGTATATATATTTTAAAAGATATATACACTGATGTGGATGGCTCTGTGTTACTTGTATTTTTATGCTAATTCCACTCATCCAGGAAGGGTTGTCTGGAATGAAAAATGAGTCATGTACTCAGGTGACTTCTTGTGAACCTCCCCGAATGAATAAATGGACCAATCACTGGGTGAGTAGGCAGGACTTCTGGGTTGAACGGAGGAAGAGAAGAAGCAGGAGGAGTTAGGGGCTTTTAGAATGGGGATAGCGAAAGGGCAAGATGTAGCTGCTGGGGTCTCCTGGTTTCATGGCGGATCCACCAGGATTCGCCACCGGAGGAATTAGATTTAATATGGCTTACAAGATGAGGATTCTAGTTGTTGCGCCAGAGATTGAGTTACCATTGTTTCTGAGCTAAGTCTGTGTGGTGTTTTTCTTCTCATGGAGACTCGTCTGGGTTCAAGAGAGAAAGGTACAGGCGGCAAAGTGTTGGTTTGCCTAATGTGCACCACAAAGGCCGAGCGGGCTTTGAAGCGTGGAGTTGGCATGGTAGCAACCCGCCAGTGGGAACCTAGGGAGCTGAGTGGAGAGATTGTGGAGAGCTAAGTAGAGCTCCACAAGATAAAAACAGGTTGGCCATTGCCCAGTCATGTCCAGCCAGGCTGCCAGGGCAGAGAGTTGCTGGCGGTATCAGGCAGTAGTTCGGGAAGACTGCTGGTCCATTTTTTCACATTTCCCACAACAATACACTGATTGTCTAATCTTGGGATGCTATAGCCAAATTCAAAAGAATGACTAGCATAAAAATCCAACATTTAGCTAGATATGGTATATGCCTATAATCTCAGTCCTTAGGAGGCTCTGACAGGCGGATTGCCACAAGTTTAAGACTTTATCTGAACATAAGTGAAACCATTTTTGTGTAACCTGCAAACTATGTTGGAAACATGCAATGTTATTTTGAACTAAGGATTTGTTTTGACAAAATGAATATAAACATGGTTTGACTCAAAGGACGGTATTGTTGCATAAAGGGGAAAATGTTTACAAACAGTAACATAACAAGTTTTGGCTGTGAACAAAACAGAAAAATTTTTATTTTAAATATTAACCCCAAAGTCAAATATATGGAGGACCAACTGCATGTGCTGACACCCCCAAAGAGTTTAAGACCTGAAACTAGACCATTCCTGAGACACTGCATCTCAAGACTTAGCACTGACAGCTATCAGCAAGAGGAATTTGTGGCTCTGGCTTCCAGATGAGTTTCCAGTGCTATTGATGGATTCATACATTCCTCCTATCAACACTGCTCACTGGCTGATGCTCTCAGGAACCTTCTGGGACCACCAACACAGCCACCCTCCTGGACTGCCACAACTGAAGGACTTCACAACAGATTTGGCTTTGAGTTTGCTGGAGCATTCTAACCAGAGAGGATTCCCCCACTGGAACCATGCACCGGTATTATCTTGTCTGATAAACCATTCTCATAACCTTCATATTAGCAGGATATTATAAAGAATGTCTATGTGATTAAACTGAGCATACGGGAAAGGCAGTTCTCATGTGGACATCTGTGCTTGCTAGTCTTATGTCAACTTGACACAAGCTAGAGTTATCTGAAGGGAGAGAATCTCAATTGAGAAAGATCTAGCTTTAAGGCATTTTTAAAATTAGTGAAGGGCAATGTTATTTGGGAAGATCCTCTGAGGAGTAGGAGTCTTGAAAAGCTGTGGCTTGGAGTGTGTGAGGTTCAGTACACATGGACAGGGTCATGAGCATGTCCAGAAAAGACCTGAGACTACATGAGGAGATTAGCACCAAGGAGATAAGACTCAGAGTCTGTTTTGACAAGCAGATTGAAATGTCATTGTTGAGCTTTTGGAGGAAAACCTTTAATCAATGAAACAACGCAAAGGAAATGGGCCTACAGAAGGAAGACTGAGGCATGGGAATGCCTTGAGAACATTTACAGGAAAATTAAAAGTATATAGGATTAGGGCAGGGCATGGTGGTACATGCTGTTAATACCAGTGAGCAAGAGGCAGGTGGATCTCTAAGTCCAGCCTGGTCTATGTAGAAAGTTGTAGGTAACTCAGAGGGTCTCAAAAATAACCCCCCACCCCCCAAAAAAGACCAAACCATTTATAGTTGGGTATGGAGGCACATACCCATAATGTCAGTCCTTGGGAGATGAAGAAAGAGAATTAGGAGTTCATAGTCATCCTCAGATACATGCACAGCAAGTCTAAGGCCAATATGAGCTACTTGCAATGTCTCACAAACAAAGAACTTAATAGAGTGGAATGGTGACTGGCCTGTAACCAAAGCTTCTGGGAGACTGAAACAGGTGGGTCACAACAAAGCTAGGGCAGCCTGGATACATAGTGAATTCTAGGCCAGCCCTGGGCTACAGGATGAGACCCCAGTAATACATAAAGGAGTCTTGAATGTCCTCTGTTCCTTACTTTTCACGTTGGTATGACAAACACCTGGCGAAAGCAGATTAAAGAAGGACGGATTATTTTAAGCCTGAACTTGAAGTTTCCCATTATGGTGAGGAAGGCGTGGCACCAGAAATGTGTGGCAACTGGTCCCATTGTGTCCACAGTCAGGAAGTACAGAGGAACCAATGCTGGGGCTTAGCTTTTTCACTCCTTTTTATTCAGTTCAGGTGTTCATGAGATGGTGCCTTCCACATTCAAGGTGGGTTTTCTCTGAATACTTCAACTTATCTGGAAATGCCCCAAAAGACAAACTAGAAATGTTGTTTTTTTAAAATGGTGATTCTAAATCCCATCAAGTTCACAATAAAGATAAACCATCATGGGTCTGAAAAAGTGGATCAGTAGTTAAGATCACGTACTGCTCTTCCGAAGGTCCTAAGTTCGGTTCCCATCACCCACATTAGGGAACTTGAAACCACCTGTAGCCTCAGCCCTATGGAATCTGATGTCCTTTTCCGGCCTCCAAGGGCACCTGCACTCGAGTGCCCATTCTCACTTACATATATGCATATATATTTAACTAAAATTAAAAATAAAATCTTAAAAATAAAAGAGTGACTATCATCCAACCCTTGTTTAAGAATAAAGTTTGGGGGGGGGGGCTGGAGAGATGGCTCAGTGGTTAAGAGCACTGACTGCTCTTCCAGAGGTCCTGAGTTCAATTCCCAGCAACCACATAGTGGTTCACAACCATCTGTAATGGGATCTGATGTCCTCTTCCGGTGTGTCTGAAGATAGCTACAGTGTACTCGTATAAATAAAAATAAATAAATAATTTTTTTTTTTAAAGAATAAAATGTTGGGGCCATTGTAGAGATAATCTTTTTTGCACTTTGTAAGAGCATTCACCAGTCAATAAAAAAAAAACAAAACAGAAAACAAAAAAAAACCTATGGCCAATGAGCTGAGGCAGGAAATAGGAGATGGGACACCCAGCAGAGAGAGAGAGAGAGAGAGAGAGAGAGAGAGGGAGAAGAATTATGGGAAAGAGTCATGCTTTGCCTCAAACTCTGGAGGACAGGTAGCTAACCATGTAGAAGCCATAGAATAATTTAAATGGGTTATATAAGTAACAAACTAGTTGGGGGACAGAGCCAAGGCTATTGCTGTAAGCATTTATTAATAAATAATTCATCTCAGAGTAATTATTTCTGAAAACAAAGGGTCCAGGAGACAAAGCCCAAGTTACAGGCCAGTGAATTGGCTAGTGAATAGAAATACTTGCCACCAAGCCCAGAAACCTGAGTTTGACCCAGGAACCCACATGATGGAAAGAGAAAATCCAATGCCTACTCCTTGTCTTTTGATCTCAGCATTGTACCTAAACAAATACACACACACACACAGACAGAGAGAGAGAGAGAGAGAGAGAGAATAAACAAACAAATAAATAATTTTTTCTAATTAAAAAGAACAAATTGGCCAGGCAGTGGTGGTGCATGCCTTTAATCGCAGCAGGCAGAGGCAGGCGGATTTCTGAGTTCAAGGCCAATCTGGTCTACAGAGTTCCAGGACAGCCAGGGCTACACAGAGAAACCTTGTCTCGGAAAACCAAAAAAAGAAGAAGAAGAAGAAGAAGAAGAAGGAGGAGGAGGAGGAGGAGGAGGAGGAGGAGGAGGAGGAGGAGGAGAAGAAGAAGAAGAAGAGGAGGAAGAAGAAATTGTTTTAAAAGAGATTCTTATGTGTCCTAGACTGAGGATGACCTTGAACTCTGATCCTACTGCGTCCATCTCCCAAGTGCTAGGATTACAGTCTACTGGGGATCAAACCCAGGGCCTCATGTGTGAGAGGCAGGCACTTGACCAATTGAGCTATATCTCATTTACATTTACTTACATATTTGTGAGTGTCTGTGCATGGTTTGTTGCCTGTGACCTTCCCAGCATCACAGGGTTTCCTGGGAAAAGCAGCCATGGGAGCATTGGTGATTGTGGTGGCAAAAACTGTGGTTTCTAGGGCAAAAGTAGCTTCCTTTTGGTAGTATCTACCTTTCATAAACTCTTTGCTATCCTAAGGCCAAGGGCTGCTGGCTTCTGGTAATTAACTCCTGCTGTGTAGCAACAGGGAATTAAGTAAAGGATTCATTATTAGAGTTCTTTTCTCTCTTGCCTGGGAGCCACTTGATAGCCAGGTGAGAGGCTCAGAGCTCAGTAACTCTTTATAAACCATAGAGTAAAGAAAAAGAAAGAAAGAAATTTATTTACACAGACAATGTGCACAGACACATACATCCATATACACACACATTCTGGTTGGGCCGACTACCTGTCTTATCAGCTCCACAAGTATTCATGCATGCTTATATACATACACTTATACCTACACATGTACATATAGACAAATGGACAGATACTTATATACATTTGGTGAAGGGAGCTTATCCCCAAATACTACACACATACATGGATGGATGGATGGATGGATGAATGGATGGGTTGATGGATGGATGGGTTGATGGATGGATGAATGGATGGGGCAGAGCCCCAGATGTCACCACTTTATTCCTTCTCTCTAGCCTTTTTATATCTTCATAGATAAAAGTTCTTTAGAAAATTACCTCATAGATAAAATATTACACAAAAGGAGAGTTACAGAAGTATGTTGCTATTAAGTTCAAAGCAATGTTTTATACTGTTACCTCATTATAAGTTCAAAGCAACAGTTTCACATGGACTTGCTTTATCATAGTGCACACTTGTGGCTTCATCCTTAGGTCCGACCTAGAATGAATGTTTTTCCTTGATCACAGATTTGTCCCAAGCCTATTCTCTTTCTAGTGTAATTATGAAAGCTCATTGTCTTTCTTATTATGTAGCCTTTATTTACTATTCTATGAGGGACATTCTATTCTTGATTCTAAATTTATTATATCTTTCTGGTGAAATAACTATAACCAATGAAGAGGTCAGCTCAGGAACTTTGGAAAATTTCACCAGACCCCCAAGCATGTAGGCACCCCTCCCCTCCTGGGAAAAACAGGTTAGAGAGCACATAGGCTGGAAGGGAGGGGCCAATTAAGCCCCTACTACCTCATTCCCTAAAGACCAATCAGTTTAAAGGGCACACTGTTCTGCCAATCACATTGTACCTAATGGCTGCTGCTCTAAAAACTATAAAAGCTCGCTGAATGGGTTGCACATGGTCATTCCCTCCCTTCTTTGTGTGCAGGGCGACCCCAGCATGCTGGAACAATAAATTCCTCTTGCTTTTTGCATCGATCCCCAACTCCATGGTGTTCACTGGGGGTGGGGGGTACTCTGGTAAACTAAGGCTCCCCAGAGTCTTATACCATCTCTTAAAGCGTTCTTCCTAAAAAAAAAATCAAATCAGGAATTCTATAAAACCATTAATTCATCTAAATAGTATTAATTCATAAAAGTTCATTTTTATATTGATCTGCAGCAAAGTTGCTCAATAGGGTGGGTAAATGCCCAGGAATCCACAATCTCTATAAGAGTGACAGGAAAGGCATATCAGCTGAGATGAAGTCTTTTGGGACCTTGACTCTCAAAGCTCACTCATCCTAGGCCATACAAAAAGGTGGGCCACCTCCAGGAAAGTCCCCTGCTAGCCTTAGCCTCTTTTACATTCTGGCTCCTGACAGTTTGCCTTTTATCAAGTAGCAGTAAAAATAACAACTATTTGATGCTTATAATGTCATCAGGTTGTGCTTAGAGGTTTAAGCAGGAAGATAGCACAATTTCACAGCAAGCCTATGATGCAGAGTACCACTCTGTCTCAAATACAACACTAGAGTTAAAGGTCTTTCTTTGTAGGTTAGGCTGTCTTAGACCTTTGTAGGCTGTTTTCTAATGTGAGGTACTCCTGCCTCTGCCTTCTGGGAACTGAGCTTGCATGCAAGGGCCATTAACAAATGTTGAAGCACCACAAAATTGAAATTGTGACCTTATAGGAAAACAAAAATGCTGGAGTCTATAACATTTCCTTTTGGTTTGGCAGATTCTATTTTAAATGCTATTTAGTTTTGTGTGCAGGCACCTAGCTCAGCACATGTGTGTCAGAGGACAACTTTTGGGAGCTTCAGGTTCCCAAAACCTGCAGATTTTTTTCAACACAAAGAGTGAATTCTTTTATAAACATTATTAATATTAATGTATCAGTAATCATTTATCATTTGTAATAAATCTTATACTAATGCAGGGCATTAAGAGGGGTATTAATAGGAGAAACTGTGAGTCATGGATGTTGGGAGTTTCCTGAACTTCCTGTTCAATTTTCCTACGAGCTTAAAACTATGCTAAAAAAAAAAATCTTTTTTTCAAATGTACCAACCAAGCCAGAAACATTTCTGAAGAAACTTTAAGATGTTTTTCCTTTTTTTCTTTTTTCTTTTGGTTTTTGAGACAGGCTTTCTCTGTGTAGCCCTGGCTGTCCTGGAACTCACCCTGTAGACCAGGCTGGCCTCGAACTCATAAATCCGCCTGCCTCTGCCTCCAGAGTGCTGGGATTAAAGGCGTGTGCCACCACTGCCCGGCTTAAGATGTTTTTCTTTCAATCAGTGTTTCTTTGTTTTCAATAAAATACTGGAAAAAACCCCTAAAACTTTCTAGCCTTTTATATTCCAGGAATTGCATGTCTATTTATCATTTTGTAAAACAAAACTATTAACCATTGAATATCTAATGTAATGTAGCTCTTTTAATCATCAATTTTGTCAAATACTATTATTGATGTTTTACAAAAGAAAAACAAACACATATTAGAACAGAAGGATTAATGAGGATTTCAAACCATAAATTCTAAATCTGATAATAAATCCCAAGAGAATTGGTGGTTTCTAGTACAGCCTGAAAACAATGAAAAGCCATAAAGGCTCGCGAATTTCGGTGAACTACAACTCCCAAAATGCAAAGCAGCTGCAGTCTTTCAGTTTCCGTCCTAGAACGTGAAAACTCCCATCATGCCTCGAGGCGCGAAAACCAATTTGTAATTTACCCTGCTGGATTGCTCCCTTGGTATGGGTGGCTGCTTTTGCTGTGGTGCCCGCTCTGAGGTGAAGATGCTGGCCGCGGCCTACGCGATAAAGGGAGGCGGCACCGCGGCGAAAGCCCAGCTGAGTAATCGCGGCCGCGAGCGGAGTCTGTTCTGGGACGCCGCTGTGTCGGCGTCGGCGAGGGAGGCGTGAGGAGGAGCCGGGCGTCTGCAGCCGTTCTCGCCCTCGGCGCCCCGCCGCCATCTCCACCATGCAGTCCCGGGAAGACGCCCCGCGCTCTCGCCGTCTCGCCAGTCCCCGCGGCGGGAGGCGGCCCAAGAGGATTTCCAAGCCCTCGGTGTCGGCCTTTTTCACGGGCCCGGAGGAATTAAAGGACACGGCCCATTCTGCAGCCCTCCTGGCACAGCTCAAGTCTTTCTACGACGCGCGGCTGCTGTGCGATGTGACCATCGAGGTGGTGACGCCTGGCAGTGGGCCGGGCACGGGGCGCCTCTTCTCGTGCAACCGCAACGTGCTGGCGGCGGCTTGCCCCTACTTCAAGAGCATGTTCACAGGGGGCATGTACGAGAGCCAGCAGGCCAGCGTGACCATCCACGACGTGGATGCCGAGTCCTTCGAGGTCTTGGTGGACTACTGCTACACGGGTCGCGTGTCGCTCAGTGAGGCCAATGTGCAGCGCCTGTACGCGGCCTCGGATATGCTCCAGCTGGAGTATGTGCGTGAAGCCTGCGCTTCCTTCCTGGCTCGCCGACTTGACCTGACCAACTGCACTGCCATCCTCAAGTTTGCCGATGCCTTTGACCACCACAAGCTGCGATCTCAGGCCCAGTCCTTCATAGCTCACAACTTCAAGCAGCTCAGCAGGATGGGTTCCATTCGGGAGGAGACGCTGGCAGATCTGACCCTGGCCCAGCTGCTGGCCGTCCTGCGCCTGGACAGTCTGGATGTAGACAGTGAGAAGACCGTGTGTCACATGGCGGTGCAGTGGCTGGAGGCTGCTCCCAAAGAACGGGGCCCCAGTGCTGCGGAAGTCTTTAA
The DNA here is from genome assembly GCA_019843965.1 of Rhynchomys soricoides. Lineage (NCBI taxonomy): Eukaryota > Metazoa > Chordata > Mammalia > Rodentia > Muridae > Rhynchomys > Rhynchomys soricoides. The sequence goes on along the minus strand of JADRCH010000099.1, from coordinate 7,163,118 downwards.
GTGTATTCGTTGGGCACACTTCCCTGCAGAAGATCAGGACTACCTGGGAGGGCTACTGACCAAGCCTATTGTGAAGAAATACTGCCTGGACATTATTGAAGGGGCCCTCCTGCAGCTTCGTTTTGATGATGGTTTGCCAAAGGCTCTGGTTCGGATGCCAAGCAGCAGCAGCAGCAGCAGCAGCAACAGCAGTAGCAACAATAGCAATAGTAATAATAACAACGACACCAGCAATACTGCTGTCCCTGCAGAAGAAAGTCCACCCCTTAAGTTTAGGATGTGTGTCAAGAGAATAATGGTTTTCTTTAGACACTCCAAACATCCATTTCTCTGCTGTGACCCATACTCTGGGGAAGTTTACAAAGTGTCCTTGCCTGTGACTTGCCTTGCACACACTAGAACTCTCACCACCTTAGCAGTCTCTATTTCTCCAGAGCATGACATCTATCCCACTGTTCAGCCCAGGAAAGCTGTATGGGTGTATAAGCCAGCCCAAGATAATTTGCATCAACTGGCAGACTACTTGCTGTGTCCAGACGGTATGGATGTGGCATATCTGAATGGCTACATTTACATTTTGGGTGGACAAGACCCTGTTACTGGAGCTAAATTGAAGGATGTGGAATGCTACAGTATCCAGAAGAACAAGTGGACATTAGTGGCTCAACTACCGCATTCCTTTACATCCTTTGACCTAATGGTGATTCTGTGTTCTCTGTAATACCCATTTGCCATAATAAGTGGCCGAAGTGTGTTTCTCTAAAGCTCAGTGACTTTTGTGAAGCCTGGGTCTTCAGTGATGAGATCTCTTGTATCAGTGACATCCAGTCATAAAGATATACAATCCACTCAGTGCAAAATGGGGACAAATTAATATTGCTTTCATGGTAGGGACTAGTAATTATTAGATTATCATACATGACCCAAAACAACTATTACTTATCACCTCATGTACCCTTGTACAGTTGAAAAAGATCAGAGTGACTTTGCATGGCAGTGGAGAAAACCAGTAGTTTATATAGGTATCACATTAGGCCTCTTAAAGTTTGACGTTTTGGTTTTTTTTCCTTGTGTGTGTCTCAGCCCATGTGTTTCTGCATTGAACCTGGTCAGTTTCCTGGCTGAAGAACAGATAATTAGTGTATCTAATTTTACTTTGGACTTAGGCAGATTAGGTGAACTGGACTCTGATTTAGAAAGTTCAAATTCTTTTTATGGTGAAGATTTTGGTGTAGATAGTGTATCAGCGAAATTTACAAGACCAGCAATGTTTGTTACAGTTCTGTATAAAATGCTTGAGAAAGACACCTTTACCTATTCATGAGGTTATAAGGGAGTTAATTGAAAGTTTGGTTTATGGAACTCATTTTGTAGACTAGGTTAGCCTCCAACTCACAAGAGATCTACCTGCTTCTGCCTCTGAAGCAGGGGCATGTCCCCCTTCAGTGAGACTGAAGGTATGTGCCACCACTCCTGTTTTACACTGATTTTTTAATGTACTGTTTTCTATGTTAAATGTAGTTTGCTGAGTTTTAGTTTACTGATTAAAAAATATATATATCTTTAACACACATGTTTATACTACACGTCAAGGACCAGCCTTAGCTTGAAGAGGGGTTCTGAGAGAAGGGGTATCTGAGAGTAGTAAAACAAAAGACTTAGCTGGCAGTGGTGGCACATGCCTTTAATCCCAGCACTGGGGAGGCAGAGACAGGTGGATTTCTGACTTCCAGGCAGCCTGGGCTACAGAGTGAGTTCGAGGACAGCCAGGGCTATACAGAGAAACCCTGTCTTGAAAAAAAAACAAAAACAAAAAAACAAAAAAAAAAGACTTGAAGTCAAATCCTGTGTCACAAACTGACAGACTATATTCTGCTCAGACAGCTTTCAGATTGCTCTCTGTTGTGGTCTGACATCCTCCCCGACCTAGAATAGCTGTAGCCATTTTGTTCCATGCCTGTCAGCTATTTCATGTTGTTGCTGTAACATGCATGCCTGTCACTGACACAGAGAATTGACTTGGCTCAGAGCAAGGATATACTAACTGCATACCCTGTTTTGTTCTATATATTCTGAATGTTCTGTATGAGGTCTGCTAATCTTAAGAAATTCCACAAAGCTTTACGTAGGACCCATCAAAGATCTATATGAACTGTTATGTCTAAAATGGCTTGAGTCAGAGCTGACCTCCAGGCAGCACTTCCTTCACCTGCGTATGAACTCGTGGTTTTTGTGGGTTTTTTTCTCTTATAAGCTGACAGAAAAAGATATCCTTTGTCACACTTCAGATAATCCTGAACTGTCTCCAGTCTGGCCAGTAGTAGGGTGTGCATTCAATAAACTATCCTTGCTTAACTGAGATAGTGTTCATATGGTTTGTGTGGTGATTCTTGAATCCCAACACTCTATGTTCTGCTTTCTCTGGAGATCTCCAAACTACTGTCTGCTCGTGACAGCTCTTTTTGCAATTCTTAAAAAACTCTCTGGATAGCTAGCTCATCTGTTGTAGATCAAAAAAGCCCATTCTTTTATTTACATATAAATTCAGTCTTTACCACAGGTTCCCTTGTGATTTTTCCATGAATCAGCATCCCATGGCCCCAGCCCCTTGATTCTTAGAGATGGCAAGCACAGACAATAAGATAGCTTGCCCAGAAATCACCATTCATACCATGCCTGGACCTGGACTGGAACTCCCTCTGTCCCAGGCTGACCTTTTATGTCAGGAATCTACCTGCTTTTGTAAGCATAAACAAAATAACTTAGCTGGGTGGGATTTTGCCCTGCAATCACCACTCCCTAAATTTCTTTATCTCCTTCCTTAGTATCTTTCTGACAAGCGGTCGAATAGTGCAGCTGCCTCTGCTCCTTTAGATCTGTGAAGCTCCTTATATAAGTCATATTGCATCCTTATATTTTTGCATAGTTGAGAAATTATATTTTCAAACTCATGTTTTCAGGGCTCTTTTCCACTGCCTTAAGGGCTGTTCTGAAGGTCTTAGCATTTATCATTTTGCTGAGACATTAGCCACACCCTCACCTCCCAGACTTGTGCTATCTCTGATTATCATGGGAGTTGTTAACATTGTCAGAGAGGACATTCCCCAAAACGGGAAGGTGAAAATAAGTACACTATTACACAAACAAGCCTTACGCCCACAACCACCATCAACACTTGTGGAGGCCCATGCCCTGCTAGCTCTGTTCCAGAGATGTGAATCATGTTATTCCAGCCCTTCCAAGGCCATGCTAGATTTGGCAAACATACATACATACATACATACATACATACACATACATTTTGTATATATTACAAATACAAAGTACAAATATTTGTATATACTACAAATATATTTGTAGAATAGATTTATGTGTATATATAAATAACAACAGCAAAAGAAAACCGCTTGTAATTTTGGAATACAAAATGTGGATTTGCAAAATGACCAATTTTCATCTAAAAGGATGTTCAAATATTGTTTCCAATTACCAGTAATATTTTTTCTTATTTATTCACTCACTTTATAGCCTGATCACAGCCTCGCTCCCTCCCTTACTCCTCCCATCCCTTTTCTTCAGAGAAGGGAGGCACCCTATGGGTACCAACCCACCCTGGCACATCAAGTCTCAGTAGTACTGAGGGCATCCTCTCCCACTGAGGCAGACAAAACAGCCCAGCTATGGGAAAGGGATCCAAAGGCAGGCAGCAAAGCCAGAGTCAGACTCCACATTAATTGTTAGGGGCCCAAATGAAGAAAAACCTGCATATCTGCTACATCTGTGTAGGGGACCTAGGTGCAGCCCATGCATGCTGTTTGATCGGTGGACCATTCTCTGTGAGCCTTCATTGGCCCAAGTTAGTTTACTCTGTAGGTCTTCTTGTGATGCCCTTGATCCCTCTGGTTCCCTCAATCCTTCCCCGTTACTCTTCCACAGGATTCCCTAAGCTCTGCCTTATTGCCTTGGGCCTCTGCATTTGTTTCTACAAAAGATATTTATGCTAGGCTCCTGTTTGCAAGCATAGCAGAGTATCATTAATAGTGTCAGGGGTTGGCTCCTTTCCATGGGATGGGTCTCAAGTTGGGCCAGTCACTGGTTGGCCATTCTCTCGATCTTTATCCCTGTCTTAACCAGATTATATTTCTGAAAAATCAGGGTCTACAAACTGTTGTATAAAAGAATTTCAGTTTGTCACTCTTAAACTTCTGATTTGAACTGTAGGTTAAACATTAGTAATATCTTGGTTTACAATGAAGGTTTTTAAGGAATTTTAGTTTTGTGATACATTTGTGAACTAGTGAATATATGTTGTTTTATAAATGAGTGACTTTATCTGGTTGGTTACCTGTTTGGGGAAATATTAAAACAAACAAACAAACTGAAAGACCCTGGCCTTGTAAAAAGAGAAGAAAAATACCCCTAGACTCAGCACGAGAGCCATAAGTCACCTAGGGCCTGGGATGGGCTAAACTCACCCCCCCTGGACAGTTCTGAGAAATGGTTGTTTTGCCTTGGTGTGCCCTGTTCCAGGAATAAGCCCACCACAAAGTGTCACAGTGACATCTATTCTGAGAATTGTTTTGGAAAGTAGTTATTTTGTCTTGACTCCTATCTTGTTGATCAACCACAGATGTCACAATGACCTCTATTTTGAGAACTTCTGTACTTTCCCATGACGAATGTTCCCTCCTGCCTCCCCCTTTGCTTTGTGGTTTTTCCCTTTAAATACCCCTAACTTCAGCTGCTCAGGGTCAATCTCCTCTGCCCCCATGTGGGTTATGAGCTCGGCCCCGTGCACTGCTTTCCCGAATAAACCTCGTGTGCTTGCAGCAGGTTCGGTCTCTCGTGAGTCATTGGGGGGTCGCGTCTTCCTGAGACTTGAGTGAGGGTCTCCCCAGTTCAGGGGTCTTTCAAAATAAAAAAACAAGACCTGCAAGTTCCCGTGCTACACTCTGGTTCTCTCTGCCCCATGGAGCCTAGCCAGCCATACACTGGTGAGCAATATCTCACCTGCTCTTATCTCATGGATCTCTGAGACAGAACTCCACAATCTCCCTACACAGCTTGCTAGGTTCCCACTGGTGGGTCACTACCACATCAGCCCCATGCTTCAATAACCCATGGCCTTAGTGGGAAACATTAGGCAAACCCACACTTTGCTTTGCCACCGTACCTTTCTCTCTGGAACCCAAATGAGCTGCCATGTGAAGGAGAACACAACACAAACTTAGTTCAGAAACAATGGTAACGCAATCTCTGGGCGCATCAACTACAATCCTAATCTTGTAAGCCTAATTAAATCTAAATCCTCCAGAGGCGAATCTGCCATGATACCAGGAAACTCTAGCAGCTACATCTTACCCCTTATCTGTCCCCATTCCAAAAGGGCCCCCTCTCTCCTGCTTCCTCTTCCTCCCTCCAACCAGGAAGTCCCTCCTACTCATCCAGTGATTGGCTCCTTTATTCATTAGGGGATTGGATCACAAGAAGTCACATGAGTATGTAACTCACTCCTGGTCTGAAGCCCCTCCCAGGAGGGTGGAATTAGCATCAAAATACAAACAGCCGCAGGGCTATCCACAACAGTTACTAATTAACCTATATTAATACAGGGAACTGGTTCATTATCACAAAACATACTAAAACTTGGGTTTCCCCACCGACCTTTTAATTCAGTAGTTCTGCTTATGGTATAAAACCTCTATTGTGTAGTGTGACACAGATACCAGCATTGAAATCTGTTTGTGACAAGAAAGCTTCCTTGTCTTCATTTTTTCATTAATGAGCACATCTTTCAGCAGATGTTTAAAGCAGGATTATATTGCATTTGCAATATATTTGCAGGATATTATTTGTAGGATAAAACTTGTAAAATACAGAATGGCCTGAGGACTGGAAAGATGGCTCAGTGACTAAGAGCTCTTGCAGAGGATGTGGGATCAGTTTCAGCATCCATTAATGGTATAATTGCCTCTATCTCCAGCTCCAGGGGATATGATGTCCTCTCTGGCTTCCAAGGACACTTTACACGTATGATGCACATATATACATATAGGTAAAATTTACACAGAAAATTAAATGACTTCAATTATCTTGTATTTGTATGCATGTGGTTAAAAGAGATCAACTCAAATTGCCATTAATCTCAACTCCACTATCAGGAACTGGGGATGGAGAGATAAGAGCATTGGCTGATCTTACAGAGGACTTGGGTTTGGGTCTCAGCACTCAAATGGCATCTTACAACCATCTTTAACTCCAGTCCCAGGCACTTCCTCTGGCTTCCTCCAGTATGGCATGCATGTAGTGTGCCATCAATACATGAAGGCAAAGCACCCAGACATACTAAAAAGTTTCTCTCTTTCTTGTCAAATAAGGAGTAGGACTAGGGATTCAAAGGGTTAAATAGGAACTAGCTGTATTAATTATCTCACTGTGTCAAGATAAAGAATTTCAAAAGCATTTAAGTGAAAGGGGCTTTATTTTAGCTCTTGGTTCAGAGACTAGAGTCCATCATAGAAGGTGGGACATGACCAGGTTATCAACTTCTGTGGAAATGGGAATGTAGGGCTCTGTGGATCAGGAAACAGCTCAGGCCAATAGTAGATGTGGCCTGTAACCTCTGGGACTTTGCCAGGCCTCCCACTGAGAAGGTTCCTGGACCTAACAGAACAGCATCACCAGCTGGGACTCACATATTCAAGCCAGAGTGTATAGGGGACATTTTACACTCAAAACCATAAATTTAGCCAATGAGAAGACATTGAAAGTAAGTTATATACCTCCACATAAAACTAGATACGTTGAACTAATAGAAGAGAAAGTGGGGAAGAGTCTTGAACACGGCACAGGGGAAAAGTTCCTGAACAGAACACCAATGGCTTATGCTCTAAGATCAAGAATAGACAAATGGGACCTCATAAAATTTTAAAGCTTCTGTAAGGCAAAGGACACAGTCAATAGGACAAAATGGCAACCAACAGATTGGGAAAAGATCTTTACCAGCCCTATATTTGATGGAGGGTTAATATCCAATATATACAAAGAACTCAAGAAGTTAGACTCCAGAGAACCAAAAAGCTCTATTTAAAACTGAGGTACAGAGCTAAACAAAGAATTCTCAACTGAGGAATACTGAATAGCTGAGAAGCACCTAAAGAAATGTTCAACATCCTTAGTCATCAGGGAAATACAAATCAAAACAAGCCTGAGATTCCACCTCACACCAGTCAGAATGGCTAAGATCAAAAACTCAGGTGACAGCAGATGCTGGCGAGGAAGTGGAGAACGAGGAACACTCCTCCATTGTTGGTGGGAATGCAAGCTGATACAACCTCTCTGGAAATCAGTCTGCAGGGAACCAACAGGGTAGGATGTTTCTGATTAACCTAGGTAATGCCATTTTGTGTTAGAGTTAGGCTCGGAGTGGTAGTAGGCCTAACTTCCTGCTTCTGATAAGCAACGGAAGGCTTCCCAGAGACCGGATGTCCCTATCGTGGTTGATCAGCAGTTAAGCAGTAAAAAATGTCTGACCAGTCGCCCTCAGTGCGGTTAGTTGGCAGATAGTTGCTATGACAATGTATCTTATCTGCATAAGGAAATGCGTTTTCAAAGGATTGTATGCCCCGAGGAATTTCCTCCCACCTCTGCTGCCTCCCAGCTCTTTGTTATAAATTCTGTGTGTGGATTAAAGTGATCGGAGCTTGAACAGAATTCTGTCTTGCTCCCAAGTTCCTGTGTCTCTTGTCTTTTTTATTCTTCAGTCTCCTCCTTAGGTCCATGTCGATGAACCCTCCAGGGCATCAGTCTGGTGGTTCCTTAGAAAATTGGACATAGTACTACCCGAGGACCAAGCTATTCCACTCCTGAGCATATACCCAGAAGATGCTCCAACATGTAATAAGCACACATACTCCACTATGTTCATAGCAGCCATATTTATAATAGCCAGAAGCTGGAAAGAACCCAGATGTCCTTCAACAGAGGAATGGATACAGAAAATGTGGTACATTTACACAATTACTCAGCTGTTAAAAAAACCATGACTTCATGAAATTTGCAGGCAAATGGATGGAACTAGAAAATATCATCCTGAGTGAGGTAACCCAGTCACAAAAGAACACACATGGTATGCACTCACTGATAAGTGGATATCAGCTCAAAAGCTTGGAATACCTAAAATACAATTCACAGACCACATGAAACTCAAGAAGAAGGAAGACCAAGGTGTAGATGCTTAGATCCTTCTTAGAAGGGGGAACAAAATACTCCTGGGAGGAAATACAAAGTGTGGAGCAGAAACTGAAGGAAAGTCCACCCAGAGACTTCCCCTCCTGGGGATCCATCCCATATATAGTCACAACCCAGACACTTGCCCATACCAAGAAGTGCTCAATGACAGGAGCCTGATATAGCTGTCTCCTGAGAAGCTCTGCCAGTGCCTGACAAGTACAGAGGCGGATGCTCACAGCCAACAGTTGGGACTGAGCGAGGGGTCCCCAATGGAGGAGTTAGAGAAAGAACAGAAGGAGCTGAAGGGGTTAGCGCTAACCCCATAGGAAGAACAGTATCAATCAACCATACACCCCCCAACCCCCACTCTGAGCTCCCAGGGACTAAACCACCAACCAAAAAGTACACATGGAGGGACTCATGGCTCCAGCTGCATATGTAGCAGAGGATGGACTTGCCAGGCATTAATGAGAGGAGAGAGACCCTTGGTCCTGTGAATACTGGATGTATGCCCCAGTGTAGGGGAATCTGAGGGTGAGGAGGCAGGAGTGGGTGGGTGGGGGAGCACCCTCTTAGAATCTGGGGGAGGAGGGTGGGCTAGGAGATTTGGGGGGGGGGAATCAGGAAAGGGGATAACATTTGAAATGTAAATAAAAATATCCAATAAAAAAGAAAGTAAAATTTGTCTTATGATTTTAATTTAGCACAGTTTTGCTTATTTGTTTGTTTAGACACTCTCAATTTGTCACCCTGGCTGTACTGGAATCCACTTTGTAAACCAGGACTTGGATATCTCTGCCTGCCTTTGCTGGGATTAAAGGCGTGTGCCACCATGCCTAGTATATGTGTCTATATCTTGTTGGGTTTCTGAGAAAAATCTATTGATTCATCCTTTAAAAAAATAGGCTCATGTTCACAATTACTTTAGGAGTCTCTTGACACTTTGATAGTTCACCAGACCTGATGTTAAATTACTTAAAAGCAGGAGCTCTCTCTTCAACAATTCATTATTCTAATAAACTTTAACATTAATTTTAGCCAATATGCTAAACACATCAAGAAAATACAAAAGTACTTTCAGTTGGGTAACAAGAACATTTTAAGAACCAACAAGAGAAATACGCACAAGCAAATAACAAAAAGGGTCTGGCAGGCATGGTGGTGCATTCCTTTGATAACAGTACTCAAGAGGCAGAGGCAGGTGGATCTCTGTGAAGCCAGCCTGGTCTACATGAGTTCCAGAACAGCTAATGTTATATACAGTATATCATATGTCAAAAAGCCAGGAAGCAGGGCTGATGAAAGCTGGCTTGGTGGTTAAGAGCACTTACTGCTCTTGCAGAAGACCTGAGTTCAGTTCCCAGCACTCACAGAGGCTTACGACCACCTGAAACTCATTTCATGGGATCTGACATCCTCTTCTGACCTCTTTGGATCCCTGCACACATGTGGTAAACTCTCTCTCCCTCTCTCTCAAAAAAGCAAATCATCACTATCATTGTTAGGTCCGTTGTTTCTGAGACAGTGAGATCCTGTCTCAGAAAAACAAAAGCAAATTTAGCAAAGGTCTTCAATATTTTATTTTATAGGAACTAAATGTGGATAAAATATAAAAGCATTCATTCCACTTCTAGTACTTTTCAACTTGAGGAGAACAAAGGACTAATATATATTCCTCAGGTACATAACAAATGACCTATCAAAACCGGAAAAACGGGTAGAACAGCGTCCCATTGGTGCTTGCTCAGCCTATCGCAGCAAAACCCGGGAGGGATAGCACACATCTGTAATATCAGCTCTGGGGAAGAGGCAAACAGGAGAGTTAGAAGTTTAAGGTCATCTTCAGCCAAGCTACTTAGAAGGGAGTTGTTCCTCTAGCCTGGCAGACAAGAGGGTCTCAAACAAAACAAAACCAACAATCAAAGCAAGCCAACCAACTTAACAAAACCAGACTCCCCCACCCCGCCAGCAAGAGTAAAGCAGTGGGGTGAGTTGGCTCACGCCAACAATCCCAGCACTAAGGTTTTAGGCAGGAAGGTAACTGCAAGTTTGAAGACAGCCAGATATACATAGTGAGACCCTGACTCAAACCCATGGCCATCCCAGTCAAAGACTAAATAAATACTCAGCTATCAAATAGCTGTGATGGTATATCCATTAATTCCAGTATTCTTGAATACTCTTAGGCCAGAGGATCTGGACTTGAGGTTAGTCCTCAAGGGCCATACAGCAAAACTCTTTAACAAAAATTAAAATGCCTCAAAATGCAAAGTTTTGGCCTGAGTAATTGCAAAGACTAATCTTCAAATACTGTTTTGTCAACGATAAGGTAACTTTGATCCACATTAGAAGAAAAAGGGACTCCAATATTTACTTTATGGTTTTTAATAAGCCATTCTTACATGTACACTAAGAATTGTAAAAAGACATTCCCTACCAAAAGCTACATACTGTACAACTTGTGAAAAATATGATTAAAAATATTCAAAAGTAATAAAGGGAAGTACTTCAAATAGAGTATGAAATTTCTACTTACGAAATGTAACCAGAACACGGGAACATCTAAGTGGACAACGAACCCTATCTCAGTTCAAGCCTTTGTTGACCTTACCTTAGATATACCTTCCAATGGATCCAGGGCTATGAAAAGGATGCCTGACTGATAAAGGACTATGCCAGAATGTGAACAACCACAGGGCACAGGCTGCCCTCCCATCTCTAGTCCCGAGGCTTGGCCCACTGTTAAAATGCCTTTAAGACACTTTGCAGCTATTAGCTGACCTGGGGCAAGCACGGGATTCAACCCTTGGTCCAGCTGCCACCCTGCACTTTAGTACTCATAGTGGATCCTCCTAGTCTTCTGTCTTAAATGGAGTAAGACAAGCCGATCTGCAGTTTTCTACATTCAGGCTTCAGAAAGGACCATCAAAACCATACTGTCTTGGGGCTGTGCACTTCTGTGTCTGATTTCTTATTTCTCAGGTAACAAGTTAATTTCAGTGTATGGAAATAATGCATTTTCAATGCAGAATAAATATGTTTAGGAGTAAGAACAGAGCAAAGGTCTTCCCCATGTTTTAAGTAACAGATACATAGCATCTTAAATTATTATATAATTAGCAATTTTAGACATTGAACATAATACACTGTATTACAATGCAATGTAGTAGGCTTCCATTTAAGGAACAAAAATAAATTTCACATGAAAAAAGATTTATTTTGATTCACATAAAATATATTTAGCGTGAACATAAAACGCAGCACTACAGTACTCCAAGTTGAGCAGAGGAGCTTGGAGAGGGCGCGCCTCCTGTCCACAGCTTTAGTCACTCATCGTCACCGCGCTGCCTTAAATTTCGAGACTTTCCATTTTCGATTCTTCTCTTTTTGAAGACGGGGGCCACTCCATCTGCTGCAACTCCCAGAGAAGAAACTGTTTTCTCTTTAAATACCACTTTGATGTCCCCAGCGCCAGCTTCTGAAGTTGACAAACATTCACTGTCAGTGCTTGGAAGTTCCAAATCGACCTCTTCTCTGGAACAGAAAGAGAACAAAACTATTAGCTTACAGGTCAAGGTAATTACTTGCACATGAATCATAAGCCACCCAAGCACCATAAGCACCTTCCCAATGGCAATACTGAGGGTACATCAGAAGCTGGTCACCTGGGAATACTAAGCTACTTCTGTTTTGGCTTTTTTAAAGACAGTGTTTCATGTACTCCTGGCTAATCTTACACTCTCTGATATCACTGTGGATGACGTCAAGCTGCCAAGCCTCTTGAGTCCATCCCTCCAGTCCTGGGTTAGGTGTGCACTGCCTGGCTCTAGGAGATTTATAATGCTGACTTTAGTCTCAAAACACTGAACTCTGCCTCAGATGATCAGATGAACATGTGCTGAGACAAGTCTCATTTGTCCTATTTCTGCTGCACAAAGAACACAGCATCTTATTACACACTCTGTTTGTATATGACATGCAGTATAAACAGGTAATAGGGAAGTTGTGCAAACTGGTTTTGCCATGGACAGAGATTTTGAAAGTTTACATAATAAAAGACAGAAAGAATGGAACCCTAATGTCCTATTATAGAAGATTCAATGGACTATTTGCCTAGCATCTTTTTACTCTGAGAACTGGCTCTTCAACTATCTATAAATAATCTGGCTGGGCCAGAAATCAGTTAACTGCTTAACATGAGCTTTTCAGTACCTCATCCTCTAGAGCAGTAGTTTTCAACCTCCCTAATGCTGTGCCTCTTTAATACAGTTCTACTTGCTGTGGTGACCCTAACCAAAAAATGACTTTTGTTGCTACTTCATAACTGTGATTTTATTACTGTTATGAATCTCAATATGAATATCTGTGTTTTCTGATGGTTTTAAGTAATCCCTGTGAAAAGGCTGTTCTACCCTCTAAAGGGGTCACGACCTATGGGTAGAGAAACACTGCCTTAGACAGGCAACTGATCTATGAAAAAGTTTGCTTATCAATTCCACCCATGAGATTTCTAGATAGAGCAGAAAGATCATCATCTTCAGTGGCCGAGACTAAAACACTACTGGAAACAAAATACCATCCTTCTTGGAAAGAAGAATTCAGCAGACAGAGAATAAAGCTAGCAAACAGGGAAAAGCAGGGATGAGAGATGAAGAATCTAATTTGTTTTGAAAATATGCCTCTGAGGTCCCACTTCAGATTTTGTTTCACGTGTAATGGATGTTTTGCATGCATGTATTATCTGTGTGCCACATGGGTAAAATGTCCACTGGGGCCAGAAGGAGGTGTCAGATCATCTGAAACTAGAGTTACAGTTGGTTGTTAGCCACAATGTGGGTATTGGGAACCAAACCCAGGTCCTCTCCAAGAGCAGTAAGCGCTCTTAACAACTTAAGGAATCTTTAATAAAAGTCTTTATTGCTAGCTATTTTATAGTAGTGGTGGCTTCTGTGCACCAGACACTCCCTGAGGTCCGGAGTAGAAATACTCTCAGTGGTCTGTAACCACTCTCTTCTTTCCAGATCAGCATTAAAACATTTGTTTTATTACTAGCTTTTCCTTCCAGAAATCACTGACTTCAGGTCATGTCCATCCAGGATTACTACTGATGAGCTTGGGAGTAAGGAATTGGTTCATGATAAAGTTACCTGTTGTAGCTGGTTTTTAAATTAAATTGTGTGTGTATGAGTGTCTGTGCCATGTGCATGTGCGTGGAGGCCAGAAGAGGGCAACAGATCCCTGTATGTGGAGTTGGAGTGATTGTAAGACGCCGCGGGCTTGATCCCCTGTTCTCAGGAAGAGCTCCCATCTCACATCTTTTGAAAAGCGTATCGGCCTAAAGCTTTGCTATTAAGTCTAAAGCTTGTCTGAGGAGGAGTCATCTCAAGAGTAAGGTGGAGGTGTAAATAAAGGATTGCAGACTGCACAGCATCCTGATGACTCTATTGAAGCACACCTGACGTGAGTCACATTATCACACAACAGTGATGCGGGACAGTGGTGACCCATCAGCTGACTGATACTGTAAGTTAGACACAGTATGATTTTTATGTTGTTGACTAGAGCTAAACTTTAATACATAATATTCAATTAGTTTAAATGACTTTCTCCTGAAAGTGCATGTGAACCCAGATAGGTTGCATGATAGGTAAGAATTCTATTAATTATATCCACAGCCTTAACAACCTTAGTCAAACGTATAGGATATCACACAGACATGTAAAAAGTCTATGTTCCAGCCTGTACAAATGTGAATAAAACACAGTGCCTGGAGTATCAATGTTTCTAGAGTTATTTCAGTAGCTCAAGAACAGTGAGACAATTTGTTAGGGTGGTAAAAATTAAAGTGCAGGGACAAAAAAAGATGGCAAGGTGGCAATTCAAGAACTTAGTTCTGGAGCAAGCGTGTCGTCCATGCCTGCAGTCCCAGCACTTGGGAGGCTGAAGCAGGAGGACTCTGAGTTCTAGCCCAGCTGGGCCTCACAGCAAGACCCCCCAACTCAAAGATTTTATGTAGGTGTGGTGGTAGTGCATGCCTGTAATACCAAGCACTTGGGTTGTGGACTCGGGAGGACAGTACATTGGGAGGCACTGGGGGTTTCAGAGAAAACTCAAAGCTAGTGCACACCATACAGAGAGACCCTACGCGAGGAGATGGCCCAGCAGTTGCAGAGGACCAGAGTTTGGTTTCCTGGGTAACAGCATTCACATGTATACACTTCCACACAGACACATACTCACAAAGAAGGTGAGAAGGCAGAGACTGGTCTATGCAGTGAGGTCAGGGGTGGTTGTGGGGAGGAGATGCATGGGGACAAAACAGGGCCACAGAGATGTCCCAGTGGTTACGTTAAGAAAGCTTTGCTGCTCTTGCAAAGGACCAGAGTTTGATTCCAAGCACTGATGTAAGATGGCTTACAATTCATTCATTCTAGCTCTGGGGGATCTGACACCCTCTTCTGGCCCTTTAGGGCACTTGCACATAGGAGGCATGCATTAACAAAGGCATTTTGAGTGGGGTGGGGAAGAAGTACACACATTCATAGTCAATGAGACACGGAAAGTAAGTCCCAATAAAATCAAGATATGCCTGAAAGATGAAATATTACATAGTATTAATGAGTAATTACAGAATATTAACATAATAGGAAAATAATGTAAAATGGGAATTACATTTACATTGCTGCGTGCGTGTGTGTGCGCATGTGTGTGTGAGAAACCATCTTTCTGTTTGAAGGGACAAGAACTGAAGAGAGTCTACCACTGCAGTAATGTCCACGCCCTTGTCACACTGGGTAGACAGCGCTGCCCAGTACTTGTACTACTCTACCACAACAAAGTACAACCTTTCCATTAAAGGGCAGGCTTTGGCTTTGGTTTTGACAGCTTTTTAAGATAGGAATCTCACTCTGTAGTGTATGCTTCTGAAGCAAATTCTGACTCTGTCTCCTAAGAGCTTGTGTTATGGGTGTGCACTGCCACCCTTGGTCAAAAACCTTAATAATAAACAATTCATTATGGAAGTACAGTAAAAGTATCCATCCTACACTCTCATTTCAAAGCACTGTTATAAGAGTACACCTTCCCTTCACCTTGAAGGTTAAACAAACAAAACCCCACTAAAATGATTGCCTGACAGTGACATATATTTACCTGGTAAAAGAAATGACTCTAAAAACGAAAACAAAGTCATTAACATAAATCAGGTACAACCTTAGCACAAGTGTGTTTAACTATTGATAACCTCTTCTGCTACTTTGAATTTGAGCTTAAAAACTGAAGTTCAGAGCCAGGTATAGTGGTCCACCCGTTAATACTAGCACCCTTGAGGTGGGGCCAGATCAGGCTACACAAGACTCAAGAAAACCAACCCACCCAACACAACCCAACCCGACCAAACCAAATCAACCCAACCAAACCAAAATTCACACCCACAATACACTTTGGGGTAAGAATATACACAAAACAATTTGAAGTATAGTAAGACACTTCAAGAGAATAAGAGCAAACACTTTTTCTTTGCCTTTAAATGCATTCTGTAGTTAAAGTGTCTTGCAGAGGATTTACTCCAAGCATTTGTTTTTCTGATAAAAACTGCTGATAAGTGTGTATTGTGCTAACTAAAAATGTCATGCTTTGGACACAAAACAATCACTAACTTGGTTTAAAGCAACCACTGTTTCATCTTTTAAAATTAAAAATATTCCAGGAATGAAAGAAAGCAAAATTAAAAATATTCTAAGAATGGGAGCTGGACAGATGGCTCAGTGCTTAAGAGCACTGTCTACTCTTCCAGAAGTCCTGGGTTCAATTCCCAGCAACCACATGGTGGCTCACAAAAATCTGTAATGGATGCCCTCTTCTGCACATATCTATATATGCACATATCTATATATGCACATAGAACACTATACATAAGTAATAAAATTAAAATATATATACATACATACATACATACATACATATATTTATTCAGGGCTGGAGAGATGGCTCAGAAGTTAAGAGCACTCACTGCTCTTCCACAGGTCTTGAGTTCAAATCCCAGCAACTACATAGTGGCTGACAACCATCTGTAATGAGACCTGTTGCCCTCTTCTGGTGTGTCTGAAGAGAGTGACAGTGTACTCATATATATAAAATAAATAAATATATAAATAAATAAATCTTAAAAAAAAAAAAAATTCTAAGAATGTAAGAAAGAGCACAGCACATCTGAGACTCCTGACTGCAGTTTGCTGAGGTTTGTGGACATAGCAGTGGGAGACACTTCAGGTACTTACTGAGACTCTGCCTCTTGTTTAATTTCTTGCCATTCCCCATAAGGGTTCGTCGATTTCTTAAGAGTTTTGGGTTTTTCTTCATTTGTATTTGACGAATTCTGTTTTGGAGTACTTTTTTCTTTTTGTATTTCTGGGCCAATTCTTTTCTCAGTACTTTTATTTTTTTCCTGAAATGCAAAGGCCAATAAAAAACACACTTCAAGCAAAACTACAGTCAACCTCCAAAATTTTTTAACATACTGGCTGGCAGAGATGAACCTCAGTTATAGAGGGTAAGAGTAACACGCCTGACATACATGGTTAAATCCCAGCACCCTTTCCATGTGTTGGTGTCCGAACAGACAAAAAGCTGCAGGCAAACGCAAGACTACTATAGTAGATTGTTCTGGGAGGAGGCAAGATTAAATGTAGTTTCATCACTGTCTACCTCTACATTGTAATTTTGTTTTTTACAATAGATACATTAGTTCTGATAGAAAGAAATCAGGTTACCCAATGTTGAGTATGAACACTGTGAGCTGGCTATTACAAGGGCTCTGTTGCTGCTTCTCTACAACTGTGATATACATCTCCTCCGGTATCCCTTAAGAATTGATGGAGTGGATAGAGAAATCCCAGGCAATGACAGGACTTTAGGGGTGGCTGGGCAAGTCTCTCTAGCATCTTTGATTTCCTACACTTTGAGGCCAGTCATCTTTACCATGATTAGTGGTATATATGTCTTCTTTGGTAGGGGTACAGCTAACAAAACTATAAAGCTTCACTCTCCTGCTATGACTGGTCACTCAGCACCACCTGTTGATGGCCTCACTTAGTCCATATCCTCTCGCACCTGAACTCACCCATGATTCCAACTCATTAATGTCCAACTCCCCAAAGTGCCTTATTGTTAACAATACTCACTTCTTTAAAAGTTATGACTTGGATTAGCAAGATGGTCCAGAAGGTAAGGGCACTTATCACATAAGCGTAAGTAACCTGAGTTCAATCACTGGAACCCAGATGTATTAGTTTGCTTTGATAAAACACGGTGACCAAAAACAACTTGGGAAGGAAAGGGTTTATTGGACTTACATGTCCCAATGACAGTTGATCACCAGGAAGTCAGTACAGGAGCAGAGGCAGGAACCATGGACTATAGCTAAGCTCACTGGCTTGTCCCCAGGTGTGTTTTACACTGCTTGGTGAGCTGAGCCTGCCCCTTTATTAATCAGCAATCAAGGAAACACCACACAGGCCAAGATGAGGAAGGCAAACCAACTCAAGATCCCTCCTGCCAGGTGAATCTACTTTGTGTCAAGTAAACAAAACCTAATATATATCACATAAAGGTGGAACCTAATATATATCACAGGTTGTCCTGTGACTTTTATAAGTGAGTGCTCAACACACACACACACACACACACACACACACACACACACACACACGAAAGATAAAAGTAAAAGGCACGCTGCTTTCATTTTCCCTCTGGTATCTACTTTTTGTATTCAGACTCCTCATAGAAAATGAAAGCTAACCTTCTTACAGAAAAAAGAGCTTATTTCTTATTCAAGACCAATCTATCCATTGATACTGGTTGACAGTCTTTCCTTCTTTGGATTCCTTTTAAAAGTCCATCACAGCCAATACCTAGTGACCAGGTCTGATTCAACTTTTTTTTAGAGAGGGTAGGTATCACCACATAGCCCTGGCTGGCCTTGAACTCAGAGATCTGCCTGCCTGCCTCCAAAGTGCTGTGATTAACAGCAAGTACATAATTTCTAATTTTCACGTCTTATCTAAAACACACCTAAACTATAAACTGCTTTTCTACTCTCTATGAGTTCTGCTACCCAAAACATTGATCAAGCTTTTAGAAAGGCACTGAGGATTTCCTAATTGCTAAATTTAATAGACATATACCTTTTCTTCTTTTTCCTTTAAAAGAAGTTAAACTTTTTAAAAATTTCATTTTTACTATTTATTTTGTATGGATATATGTTGATATGTATGTGAAAGTCAAAGGACAACTTGTGGGAGTCAATTCTTTCCTTCTGACGCCACCATGTGGGGCTCGGGGATGAACAGAGCCATCAAGAGCCTTACTTCTGGGTCATCTCGATAGCCCCCTTTGAAAACAAACACTTGTGTTTCTGCTGTCCTGTTTTCAGGTTGTGGCGTTTACACCGTGTGTGTCCTGGAGATAAACTCAAGCGTCTTCTCTGCAGCCCAGCAGATTTAATTCTTGATGCATTCTCCATGTTTGGCTTTTGGACCACTTCTTACCCTCTACATCTGCCTTCACACCTCCAGCACAAGTGAACTTAAAAATGTGTTTAACATCCACAGTTATTACTCTAAGCTACTTAGAAAGTACTATTGGCAGTTGCTACTCATTAGCATTTCTGCTTCTAGTCTAGGTATGCACACTGGCCAGATAGCTTGCTGAATGTTAAAACTCTTCTTCAAGTTACAGGTTTAAGGCCAGGAATATTGAATGGCACAGGCCTTCAATACCAGCATGCTGAGGCAGAAGCAGGCAGATTTCTTGTCAGTTTAAGGCTAAGCCTGTCTACATAATGAGTCCTGGGCCAGTGGGCTGCATGCTGAGGCTCCCATCTTTAATAAAAAGGTTAGAAGGTCTAAAATAGGCTTGGTGTTTTGCTCTCAAGGATAAATGGTACAGTCAGTTATCCAAAAGCAAAAATACAGTTGACCTTACCCTTATTTTGAGTGATTCATTTCAAGATCTCCAATGGGTAGATGCCTAGATCCACCATACCATATCAAACCACACATACCCAATAATGCTAAGTTTAGTTTATAAATTCGGTATAGTAAGAAATTAACTACAGTAGTAAATGGCAAACTACCAAAACAATACAGTGTAATGTAATATTTCATCGTGCCATACAAATGAAAAACTATGAATTGCTTTTTCTAGATTTTCTATTTTCAGATCGGAATTGACCAGGAGTAACAGAAACCATGGAAAATCAGCCTGACAAATGTCTGTGAAAGGTAAAGCAAGAACCCACCTTAAACTTGATTATTAGCTTCTTCGTTTCTGCAGAGGCCTCTCCCGCTTTCTTCTGTTCGACATCAGAATCACTGTGAGAATCGGATGATCTGGAGTCTTCTAGGGTGTCAGGTGACTTCCCACTGTCCTTACTAGAAAGCACATCACCACCATGTGGAGGGAGATCATCAGGCTTTTCCCATTTGGATTCTGCTCAACACATTTTGATAACCGTGTTACTTATTAGCAATACTTCTCAGCAACGTAACACTTTTTACCATCTACTATTACCAAAGAATACAGTATTTTTATATCTATATTTTATCTTTTATTGGTCAGAAAATTTAGGAGAGTCTGCACTTACTAAACTCATAAACTACCTCTAAATGGGGAAGAACTTGGGGAATGGGTGATAGTTTTAAAACTCTTCAGTTTATCTGAAAACATTTCAGGAAACATAGTGATAATGACTTTACAAAATATATCCAGAAACGTCTCACAAACATTTTCTAGAGTTTTCAATCTGAGTATGCTACTTTAATAGTAAAGGAATCTCAATTGGCTGAACTCCACTGCCATCTAGTGTTCACTGTGCTTTTAAAGAAGTTACAATGTTTCTTCTTGTCTCTATTTTTAGGGAGAAAAAATATACAATTTGTTCCCAATCAAGACAATTTTTAGAGTGAAGGAGACAGAGGAGGGGGATTTCTGAGTTCAAGGTCGGCCTGGTTTGCATGATTAAGATCAGCCAGCTACAAAGTAAGACCCTGACTTAATCAATCAATCAATCAAGAATATAAGTGGCTACTAATGACACTGGTCAGTATTAAACGCCTCCCAACCCCAGAGAACTAGTTCTTTCTTCTGAAAGATGAGTAAATGCTCAGTGACTCCGCTGATGAGAGGTTGTGAGTTGAGTTAGACTTGTATTAAAGTCCTACTATATTAATGTGCTGTGTGCTCTTTCCAAGGACCCAGTACTTTACTGATGTGTACAGAAACACTGCTTTCACTGGGCAACTTGTATCTGAAGATTTCAAAGGCCATTTCTTCCTAAAAGTTGTAATATAAGGATTGGGTAGTAAGAATTTAAAAACACAGATAAAGGAAGACCCTGAGCAGAAAGGAAAGTGTGAAGACTGACAAGGACAGATGCCCAGTGGTACATGGCTGAGAAACTTGAGGCCATTTCACTAAAGGAACTTAAAACTACCCAAATGGCAACCTTACTTCATTGTACATTGTCATAAATATCAAGAAGAACATGGCTAAGTTTTAATATCCTCTGTGCTCCCCGACCCTAGTACTTTCTTTTCTGCAGTCCTGCTGGATATGAACCTGAACATAAGATATATGATGGAGAAAAAAGAAATTATTTAAAATAGCTGAAATCCGGGTACAAGAATCATTGAAGACTAGCTGGGTATATGGCACAGTCCTGTAACTGCGGCCCTTGAGAGGCAGGAGCATCAAGACTTCAAGGTCTTACTCAGTCAACTATTGAGTTGGAAGTCAGGTTGAGATGGTCTCAAAAACAGACAGGAACAGCAAAGACTTAACTAAGAAATTCTGTGATTTTTCTAAGAATTTATTTACTTTTATCTTCTTTGTGTGACAGGAGTTCCTCCTGATTCCAGTGATAGGAATCCAGGAGTTCCTTCCTAGTGATAGGATTATAGGCATGTCTGATTATACCGGTTTTTGTTTTTTGAGTATATGGTATATGCTTATAGGTGTATGTATATGTGTGGGTGTGTTTGCCTATGCATTTGTACATAGAGGCCGGAGGACTACTTCTGGTATCTTCCCTTATCTTTCTTCACTATCTGTCTGTCTGTCTGTTTCTTTCTCTCTTTTCTTCTTTACTTTCCTCTCCCCTCCCCCTCTTTCTTTCTAGGTAGGGTCTTTCACTGAACCCAAACTGGCTAGCCAACAAGCCCAGGGATTTGCCCATCTCTGCTCACCCAGTGTTGGGGTTACAAGTGCTTGCTTCCACACCTCATCATGTGGATGCTGGGAATTTGAACTCAGGTCGAATACTTGGACAGCAAGCACTGTACCCAACAAGTTAAGTTCTTAGCCCCTGGACCATTTATGTAATGCTACAGATTGAGCCCAAGACTGTGCAGGCTAGGTGAGCACTCTTATCAGTTAAGTGACATCTCCAACACCAGTTTCGTTTTCCTTAAAAGAAGAAAATGGTGAAAGCCTCAGTGTAGTTCAATGAGAGCATACATGCGTGCATGCATTAGGTCTCAAGTCGGATCCTCACCATGGCAAAAGTTGAACTAGGTGATAACTATAGGCACTCAGAAGGGAAATTATTAAATCATTCATAAGACCCAGCAATTTTAGAATCGGAGACTCTTTAAAATCTGAAGCCTGATTAAGAATACCATTAAGTGGACACAGAGAAGGGCTCAGCAGTTCATTCTTGCTGCTCTCAAAGAGTGCCTGGGTTCAGTTCTAGCATCCACATGGTGACTCAAACCAACCATAACTCTAGTTCCAAGAAATACGATGCTTTCCTCTGTGCTTCCTTAAGCACCAGGCTCACATGTGGTGACCATAAATTCATGCAGGCAAAATAGCCATAAACATTAAAAAAAAAAGGACCAACATGGATGCACAGTACAACATATTATATATAGAAAGATTTTAAATATCCCTTATAAAAGATAATATATACTTATCAGTATTTCTTATAGCAGTATTTAAATATACACTTCCTATAGAAATATTTACTAAAGTTTTTAAGTTTAGATGTATATTAGCTCATACGCATACAATTTTAAGTTAAAATAATCCAAGATTAATACTCACCCCCTGTCTCTGCGTTATAATAATAGGTGTAACCGTCTTCACTTAAACCTTCGACCCAAATGGCCTTTGCTGCTGTCTAATAGGAAGGAAAAAACAATTCACTGGAAATAGTAACAATGGCTTCTAGTCAATAACTAAGGCAAATTTGGCTATCCTTTCTTCTCTACCTGGCCCTGGGAGTCACGAGCACAGAGCATGGCAACAGTCTGGTGTGTGTCACTACCAACGTTCAAACTGACTGTCTCACCTCTCTGTCCAGAGGGAAGACATGTGAACGACAAATGACTGCAAACCAACTAATAATATTTATCCTCAATAGGGTTTAAGGTGTGTGTGTGTGCAGATATCCTTTTCTTTTTTCTTTTCTTTTCCGAGATAGGGTTTCTCTGTGTAGCCCTGGCTGTCCTGGAACTTACTCTGTAGACCAGGCTGGCCTCGAACTCAGAAATCTGCCTGCCTCTGCCTCCCTAGTGCTGAGATTAAAGGCGTGCACCGCCACTGCCCGGCCAGATATCCTTGTTCCATCTCTACCCAGCATGCTAATAGAAGTGTTATAGAAAGAAGCCAGGTTGGGGCTGGAGAGAACTGCTTATTTGGAAATAAATTTGCTTAACAAAGTTCTACAAAAAGCCACAGCAGCCAGTCTGAGAATTTGTTTAGGTTAGGGTAGAGCACTGGCCATTCTCAAAAGCCCTCAGATCCAGCACCACAAACCCAGCCACCCAACCCCAAACTCACCTACCCCAGAAGCCAATCACTTGAAAGAATAAAGCAGAGACATTATGCTATAGTTACCTTTTTTAAGTTCCCTTGAAATCCTTCTGGCTTCTCCCACTGAGATGCTTAAAACAAAATACATTATAAAATAATTATGCTCTTAAATAAAACAACTCACCAAATTTTAATTAGGTAAAACCCAGAAGTGAGTCATTATATACAAAACACTACAAAATAGTTTATTATTAGAAAATGAAATAAACAACACATATCCTTAGTGGTACTGCACAGAATGCATGTGAATGGTGAACGTTACATCATTTAGAGGAAATGGCAGAATGATTTAAGAGTTACTGAAACTTCTACAGTAATTATGAGGTTTGGGCAGGACTCTTCTCAGAGATTAGGGAATTTAGACTTGGTAGGTTATTGATTTATTTTTCCTATCTTTATGTGATCTTTAAATCTTCTGTGAGATGCCTTGCCTATTGTAGTAAACGAGAATGGCCTCCAGAGGCTCAAAAATTGAAGACTTGGGTCCCTGGCTGGTGGAATTATTTGGGAAGCATTGGGAAGTGTGGCCTTGTTGGAAGAAGTGTGTTGCTGGGGGGTGGGGAGGTGGGGTGGACTTTGAGGTTTCAAATGGTGAGCCTACACCATTTCCAGTTCGCTTTCTCTCTGCCTCCCTACTGTGGATGAGATGTAAGCTCTCGGTTACTGTTCTAGCACCATGCCTGCCGGCTGCTATGCATGTTCTCTGCCATGGTGGTGATGGCCTTTTCACCTTCTGGGTCCATGAGCCCCATTTAAATGCTTTTTTTGATAAGTTGCTTTGGTCACGGTGTTTTGTCACAGCAACTGTCAACAGTAACTAAGACATCTATTCACCTAAAAATGTAGTGCAAGTAAACACAGTGACATATCTTTGTAATGCCAGCTTTTGAGAAGCTGAGTCAAAGTACTACTATAAATCTGAGGCTAGTCAAATCCTGTACAAGTCCTTAAAAGACATGTAATCCTCCACTGTGGTGCTGCATGCTTGTACTTGCTGCACTGGGAAGGGAGAGGCAGGCAGATCTCTGTGAGTTTCAGGCAGCCAGGTTTACACAGTGAGACCCTGTCTTTTGAGGGACTTTTCTTTCTCTTTCACCTTCACATCTTCAAGTATTCTATCAGTATTGAGAACCAGTTACTTCTTTATGTCTCACTTCCCCTGTGTAGAAATGGGTCAGCTTACTAGGTTTTAAAGGAAAGGGATGGTATTCTGTTGTCTTGGGTAAAGAGTGAGAGATGAAGAATGAAGAAATTAAAAAGAAGTTATGGAGGACAAGAATACACAAACTAGGATGGTGAAGAAAGGAGGCACATGAAGACAGAGAAGAAAAATGGCTTCAAAGTGAAGCTAAAAAACAAAATGAAACAAAAAACAAACTGTTCATCCCAAGTGTCTATTTACTGTTCAACCATAATACTTAAGACTTAATGCAAATAAACTGTTAGAAATTATTACTACTGAGGCTGGAAAGATGGCTCAAGAGACATTACAGTCTCTTCTAGGGCATCTGGTTGGGTTTTCAACACCCACAAGATAGCTCACAAACACCTTTAACTCCTGTTCTAGGGGATTCAATGCCATTCTTGGTCCTCTATGGGCACTGTACATACTTGGTACACATACATTAATACAGGTAAAACATGCACGCATACAAAATAAAAAATTTACAAACATGAAACTCATGGAGTATATAAATTCTGCCAACACTGTGCCAAGAATACATAAGCTAAGTCAGTGTCAGACATGTCGAGTAGGCAAGGGTGACTGATTTCCTGGTCCTCCTCTTACCTCCCAAGGGCTCAGATTATTGATGTGTATGCCACCACAGCCAGCTAACTGTTAGGATACGCTTCCAAATAATCTTCAGCTATGTTTCTATTACACAGTACTTTAAAATTATGTTTTTATGGGGTGGCGACTTAGCTCTATGGTAAAGTACCTGCCTGGTAAGGATGAGAACCTAAGTTTGAAATCTATCATGGGGGTGGGAGTAGGGGTGGGATAGTAGCTAAAAAGAAAATTCCTTTTTGTATCAAATTTATTTCTGCCATATATTGGATATTTCTGCAGGTAAGTCAATTTATCTACCCCACAATATATACAAAATTTATAAAATGTATTAAGTTTTAAAGGCATAAAAAAGATGTTTTTAATATTCCTACTAAAAAACAACACTATGAACTTTACTGAAACTGGTATTTACATTAATATGAAGGAAAATTTTTCAAAAATTTACATTTTTTCTTTTGTGTGTGTGTATGCATGTGGCGACTGGAGGACAATTTGTGGCAGACAGTTCTCTCCTACCTGTGGGCTCTGGGGACTGAACTTAGGCTGTCAGGCCGGGAGGCGGGCAGGCGCCTTTCCCACCGAGTCATTTATTTCATCAGCCCAAACAGAAACATTTAAGCACAATCAGGACAGCTACACAAAAGAGAAACCAGTTTCTGGCTTCCAAAGGTTCTTGTCAGAAAATCTTTCCTATAGGCATTTCATTTCAAGACCCTTATAGGTTATGACAAATATGAATAGTTTACCTTAAGGTAAAGTGCTGTATTTCTGTATAGTTTCAATTTTTTTATTGAGAAAACAGAAAGTTTATTTGAAAGTAACTTGTAAGATTAACCACGACACTGATTTGCGATAAGCAGGATACTCTTCAAGTTTTTTTCTTCTTTTTGAGACAGGTCTTACTCTGTACTCCAGGCTGGCCTATATCTCACTAGGTATTCTTGGCTAGTCTCTTGCCTTGTCTCAATCCTTCTGCCTCAGGTTTCTGAATGCTGGAATTAGAGGGTGTGCATCACCACAAAATGCACACAATATTCTAAGCTTTGTGGTAAAAATGAAGTTACAGTTTCTCACTGCTTAACATATTCTTAAATTAAATAAAAACCTCAACACAAGAAATACTGTGTTTTTCCATTTTCTTGTAGTCTGTGCTTCAAAAGCATACCTCCTGAGATGAGATCGTAATAGTAACAGTGGCCATCGGCTGTTACGCCTTCTACCCATCTACCCTTTGAAGCTTCTTTCTTTTTCTTCTTCTTCTTCTTTTCTTTCTGTTGATTTGGTGTAGGAGTAGGTTGGACAGTGCTGATGACTGGTGATATAGTTGGCTCTGAAATGTCTAGAAAAAAAAAGATAAAGACTGGTAATTTTACATTTGCAAATGTTTTATTAGTCAGAAACCTGGCAAAGCCAGGCATGCCTGTAATTCCAGCTCCTCAGGAGGCTGAGGCAGGACAACTATGCGTTTGAGACCAGCCTAGACAACATTTTTCTAAAAAAAAAAAAAATAAAAAAAAAACAAACAGTCTGGAGAGAGGGCTCAGAGATTAAGGCCCACTGGATGCTTTCCTGATTTCAATTCGTAGCAACCACATGGTGGTTCAGAACCATCTACAATGGGATCTGATGCTCTCTTCTGATGTGCCTGAAGACAGCTACAGTGTGCTCATATAAATGATAAAGTTTAAAAAACAAAACAAAAAATGTGACAAGATTCTCTTTGGGAACAAAACACATTATAATGATGTTACTGAGATACAATCATGCAAGAGTAGATAAGGGAGTTTAATAAGGGTTATTTACTTCTACCAAACAGTGAGTCATCCTAGGGTCTGGGGAATGTGTGTGGCCCAGTGGTAGTCACCTACCAAGAATTGCCCAGGATTGAAGGTTTAATCTCAGCATACCAAGAAGAAAACAAAGACACACCTTATTTTAAAATTCATCTAAAACAAATCCATGTCTGGGGGACATAACTCAGCAGCAGAGTGCTTGCCTAACATGCACAGGCCCTGGGTTAGACCTCAGTCCTGAAGGGAGGAGGAATCCAGCAGTGAAGAATTGACGTGGAAATAAGCAAACACACAACCAAAAGAGAATGGCCCAGACACAGAACCAACTGACCTCCTGGTGCTTTTTTACTGTAAGGCTTACTTACTTAGGCATTAGAGGAAGCTGAGAGTGATGGTGCATGCCTCCCAGTACTTGGGATGCACAGGTAGGAGGCTCAGGAGTTTAAGACCATCTTCAGTGACCAACGTGAAAATCTGTCTAAAAGACAGATATCTTGCCCACACCAACAAAGGCCAATGCTGATCACAACAGGAATGGGGTGCTATAACTCTGGGGCATGTCAACAACGAGTTACAAAGGCAAAACTATTAAGCCACTTCCCACTGGCGTCTTACTTCTTCACAATATAAATTTCAGGTCAAGTCAGGCATGGTGTCACATGCCTTTAGTCCCAGCACTTGGGAGGCAGATGCAGGTGGAACTCTGTGAGTTCAAGACCAGCACAGTCTACATAGTGAGCTCCAGGACAGCCAGAGGCATCAAAATGAAATCAATCAACCCCCCCCCCCCCCATCTTTGCTTCCATCCTTCCTTCATCTATCTATGAATGAAATTAATGACACGAGTTTTCAACATTTCTCCAATTCTCCAGAAACATACCTACCTAATTTTTCCTCTCAAAATACTTTATCTCCATTTGAGTGCAACGATCCATGCCTGCAATCTCAAAACTTGAGAATGTGACTGCCATCACATAGTGAGTTTGGAGCTAGTTTGAACTAACCAGTAAGACTCTCACTCATTATTAGATAAATGGCTTTTTGAACCATACGCCTCTTCTCTTCCTTAAATACTAACATTTAGATACATTAAGTTGATAACTGTTCATATTTAATGAAAGCAATATTCTGCTTAAACCCGTAATTAAGAGTTCTTTCTATTAGAGACTAAAGAGCATCATTTCATGCTGAAAAGTCTGGCTCAGAGTGAGCAGGCAGGCCCCTCCCCCTTGGCCTCTGTTGGACAAGGTACTACTCACACAGCCAACAGTTCCACTGCTGCAGTCCTCCTTGGCTGTGGAAAACAACTTCTTACAGTGCCATGGTTATTCACGGGGAGTTGTGACTGGTTAAACTACTGACAGTAAGTGACTGCTGTTATAGTGTGACCACCCAGTGCTCATTAAGGGACCGTCCGGATCTCACTTCTTCCAAAGCTCAGGACACCTCCACCAGGAAGAAGAGGTGGAAAGAGTGCAAGAGTCAGGAGACAGAGATGTTGCTGCAGTGGGTACGGCTATCCTACCACTACGTTGGAGTAGAGAATACTCCAGTCAAGGCAATGAAATAAACAAGCAACATAATACAGTGATGGTCAAGAATATGCTGATGGCAATGGAACTACTGACTTTTCCTAAGAGGAGGGAGAGGGGACTCATGGGACCTGTTCCTTCTCACATGGGAAGCTAAGTATTATTCCACGGAGTTCCAGCTGCTCCCAACATGTGATCTTGGGAGATGCTCAAGTAAAAGGGAAAGGTTAACTGAACAGAGGCTCCCTGGTGCAGGGTCCCTAAAGTAGCAACCTATGATAGCCCATGCCTCTGCGGCGATGCAGCTGTTTGGGGTCACCTATGCTTCCATGACTGACTCCTCATTCATGCTGTCTAGGTAAGCCCATTAAAGTCACTGGTTCTCAAAAGCAAACACTAAAACCACCTGGCCATCTCACCCACTCCATAAGATCTACAATCAAGATCTACTCTGTGCCTTAGGGACATGGTGCCCAGCTTGTTGAAGGTTATGGAGCTTTAGGAGGTGGGGCCCGGCTGGTGGAGGGACATCAATGGGGCAGTCCCTCTAAGTTTTTATCTACCTTCTGGCTCTAGCCTGCTCTCTCTGCTTTTGGTCCGTAATGTGTGCATAAGCACAGCACCCAGCACTGTGCTGGGTAGTGGTGGGTTGAGACCTCTGAGCCTAGACCCACAGCTGACAGTCTGTCCTGTAGGCTGTTCTGTCAGGCATTTATTTTGTCATGAGAAAAGTAACTAACACAATCTCTCATGGAAGAAAGCTTATACAAACTTCCTTCTCTGGAGCCTAAAGTCAACAGCATAGAGATGCTCAAATCCGCCCCTTATTCAAATCCTCAATAAACTGCCTGCTTGAGGAAAAGTCAATTATTTGTCTACAACAGCAACTGCTTCATTATATAGCCAATCATATAAGTATGGATAACTCAGTTTTGGCCATTTTGAAAATATAATTAAAATGCAAGTTTGTTTGTTTTTGGTTTTTAATGAATAGTGTCTATAACTTAATGAGTATATAAGGAAAAAACCTCAAGGTTTTAGAAATGAATCATTTAGCTAGGACAGAGCTAGGACTAGGTAACCGTAAAGGTAACATGGTGATATGAATAAAAGTATCAAGAAAAATGAAGCATTAAAGGCAAAACAAGAGGCTAGCAAGATGGTTCAGTGCAGACAAATGCTTACCACTGAGCTTCGTGACCTGAGTTTGATCTAACACACATGGTGGAAAGAGAACTGACGCTTCCATGCTCTCAACTCCACATACTCATCAACACAAACACACAGAGAAATAACTAGAAGAATGAGTGAATGTAAAAATTAAAACAAGCTGACATGGTGACTCATGCTTTTAATTTTAAAGTAGGTAGTGCTCAGAAGGCCCAGGCAGAAGGCTCAAGGGTTCAATACCACCCCAGGATATACCAGGTTTTAGCTCAACAACAAAACCACCATGCTGGGGTAACTGCGTGTTCTTTAGTGGTTACTTCATGATGGTGTTCCAAAATGTTGGTAGAGCTTTCCACTTTGATCAGCAATATGTGTGCAGCCCAGATGCACCCTATCCTCAGCAGTATTTGATTTTGTCTGTTTTAAGATTTAGCATTTTTTTTTGTTTGACTCTGCTTTTTAATAAAAATATCAAATGAAAAAAAAAAAATAACCACCATGCACCAGCACCTGCACAAAAGTACTTCAAAGTCCACAATCTTACTAGGACTATGATACATCACAAAAGCATGGACTATTCCAAGTGCAGAACTCCTATGTGGAAACATGAAAAGGCACTGAGCACCTGCTGCGATGGTGCTTAAAAGTGTGCACGCTGATGTACCTGATGGTAAGCCAAGCCTCTTCAGATCCTCTTGGTATGCCTTCAGGGCAGCGGCCTCCATGGCAGCAAACTCCTTGGATGCCTTTTCCTCTTCCTTCGCCTTATCCAAGCTTTTCTGTTTAATCTGTAAGACACAGGTGACGGCAAGAGTGAGACAGAGAAGAGACCACCACTGCCCAGAAAGAGAACACAGAGCCAATGGGAATTACCTCACTGATCCTCCTGGCCACATTTTCCTTGTGATTCTTTCCTCTTTCATGAAATTCAACGCTCTGGAAAATGAGAAAAGGAAGCAATTATTAAATTCACAGTAAACTAATATTGTACCTACAGGGTTAAAATATAAAATTGTAATGGCAGAAAATAGAAATGACTAGTTCAATGCAAACTGACCCTCGGATCAAATGATGCTAGTGGCTCAACAGGATTATTGTGCTCTCCCACAAGGTGTTCTCTGGTTCTTAAAATGAGCCAGGATGACCACACCAGTGGGAGAAATACACAGTACTGTCCCGACTAACCCAGTGAATCTGGGTATAGAAAGGACCTGAGGACATGAAAGACACCACAGCTGAGCAGTGGATATACCTGTAACTCCAGCACTGGGAAGACTGTTCAAGTTCCAGGCCAGCTAAAGCTATTTGCTCAAGGGACAGCTTGTCTCAAGACAAAAAGACAATAACAAAAATACCCTATCTCCCTGAACCAAAACAAGTACCAAACAAATAAAAGCCACAGCGGCAACAACAGCAACACAACACCACCCACTGCCTTTCAACATCAAATGTCAAAACTGGTTAAGCCTCTAAAATTTCATTGTTCTGTTTTTCTACAAGAAATAAAAAATTATCCTTAAAGACTTGGTCTTAGCTGGGCAGTGGTGGAGCTCTATTTTAATCTTTTAAGCACTCAGGAAGCAGTGGCAGGCAGATCTCTGAGTTGGAGGCCACTTTGATCTACAGAGGTAGTTCCAGGATAGCCAGGGCTACACAGAGAAATCCTGTCTTAAAAAGCCAAAGAGAGTAAAAGATTTGGTTTTTAAAACACTAAGAAAAATAGATACCTAAAAAATTCCTTGTTTGGGGACGTGAGATGTCTAAGTGGGTAAAGGTGCTTGCCACCAAACCTAACCACCAGATTCAACTGCCAGGACCCACATGATCAAGGAGCAGACTCCTGAAATTGTCCTCTTCCATTTGCATACAAGGAAACACCCACACCAACACATATACAACCCCCCAGCATAATAAATTCAAAAATTTCCTCACAATGTGCAAAATGATTTAATGAAACAAAGTTATTCATTGTAGTATTGTTTGTAACAACAATCTTGTAGTCTATCTACAGGGGACTAAGTGAACTGCATACACTTCCACAGGCTTTTATGGAACAGTAAAGGAGCGCACAGTTCCCTATGTATTGACACAGGACACACCTTCAGGATGTACTGTTCAGTTAAAAAATCCCTGCTACAGCAGTGGTGGTGCACACCTTTAATCCCAGCACTTGGGAGGCAGAGGCAGGCGGATTTCTGAGTTCGAGGCCAGCCTGGTGTACAGAGTTAGTTCCAGGACAGCCAGGGCTACACAGAGAAACCCTGCTGTCTCGAAAAGCCAAAAAAAAAATAAATAAATAAAAATCCCCGCTACCTTGTAAACAAGGTAGAGTAAAGGACATGCACATGCAGAAATAATGAAAGGACAGACATGGGACAATGGGGAGGTGGCTTCTGAGGAGTAACATTAATTAGATGGCAGGGGACAGGGATGGCTGACTGAGCACTGGGACCTACTTAAATAACCAGAAATTCTCACAAAATAATAGATGTCTGGTGGTAGGAAATAAGAACCCCCCAAATAGTCCTGTCAATCAAGTCCAGTATGATGCATTAACCAGCTGTTCTAATATACTCCTCAGAGCACCTCTTTAAAGCTGGGGTTTGTAAGGCAAATGTCATCTCTACTGTTCCTATCCTGGGTTACTTACAGTTGATTATACCATACAAAGAATACTGTATTCAAGCACCATTCAAAATTGAATATTGCTTTTCATTAATAACTGAATTACTAGATATATAGGGAGATGCACGCAGACCTCTAGAAAGATACTTTATTTTCATAACTCATTAATTATTTTACTGCCTAAGTACCTCGAGGGGTGGATATTCTTTTCAATTTATATGGTTTTAAAATCTCATGGTAGTTTTGGTAAGGACTAGCCTAAGCCAGATAAACTATGTACAATCTTTAGCAACTACTAGCGGAGCCAAGGGGAAGAGCAACAATCCTCTCAGAGCCAAAGATGATTTAATAGTGTTTAACGACGGAATGCCCCACAAAATACAGCATCATTCCCTGGTGTACAATAGTTCTGCCAAGCAATAAGGTTATGTATATGCAAGATGCTATAGCGTTTTGATTGTCTTTTCAAGACAGGCTTTCTCTGTGTAGACCTAGCTGTCCTTAAGCCACTAGTGTCCAAGGGCCACTTACTCCCTCTGTAGAGCAAGTGGCCCTTGAGCTCAGAGATCTGCTTGTACCTGCCTCTCAATGCTGGGGTTAAAGGTGGGCGCCACCACTGCCCTTGCTGATCCTGTAGTTTTTCAAAACTTATTTTGTGGGTCTATGCCCCCGAGAGTGCATAAGTACCTGAGCACAGCCAATAATGGAGGTTAGGAGAGGCTGTTGGATACCCTGAAACTGGAGTCACAGGTAGTTTAAAACTGCCATGTGGGTACTGGGAACTGAACCCCGACTCTCTGCAAGAGCTGGAGGAGTTGTTCTTTACTGTGGAGCCGTCTTTCCAGTCCCCACAGTCTACAGTCTTTGATGCAGTAGTCTGTCTTATTATGGCATGTCTGAGAGGGAAGGAAGCCAGATGACTTTTTACTTTATGCCTTAAAAATTGGATCTAGTAGTCGGGTGGTGGTGACACCTTTATTCCCAGCACTTGGGAAGCAGAGGCAGGCAGATCTCTGTGAGTTGCAGGCAGGCTAGCCTGGTCTACAGAATGAGTTGCTGTCTGGAAACCCTGTCTTGAAAAATCATCCCCCCCACCCCCCAAAAAAATAGTGGGATTAAGACTATCAGCATAAGGTATATTACAGTTGCTTTGTATTTCACGAGGCAATAATGCTGTTCTCCATTCTCTGGAGAACAGGAAAAAGTACAATCTTCTTTTTTAAGGGGCAGATATTCCATAAACAAGGATGAGATTACTCCACTCACTGTCCATTTCCTCAAAGGCCCCAGAAATAATTTGGCCTTAAAATCAAAGTTAGATTGATGAAAAGGAGAAGGCTGTAGCTTTCATAAGGGGAATCAAACAAAAGAAACCTTTTTAGGTTTTGAAGAATAAAGAGCACTATACATGAAAGTGGTTTATAAACACTTAAGTCAAAAAGCAACACATCACATGAATATTTTACTAAAAATTTCATACAGGCCTATTGTCTGCTATCCAACATTTGCAGTAATCACAGAATTTCTTTGGTTGTGATTTCCAGTAGTCGGCCCTGAAAAAGGAAAAAGAATTTTAAGTTTATCCAAAAATTGAAAGAGAAGTTTTACAATTTTTAAAAGTGGGATATAAGGTTGTTGACGGACTTCTGTCTTAGCAAAGCGGTTAATTTATGTAAAGCTAAATTCCGTGGAAAACTACTCTCCCGTGAAGGTAAATCACAGGCTTGTCGCTACTGCACCAAGATGAAGAAACACGATGCTCAAAGGAAAGTATTTCCCTTTCCAGTGCCCTTCTAGCTAATTCATTTGTTCGGGGGACGCGAGGCTGGGAAAAGCCCCAGTACGTCATCGGGCGCAGCGCCACCCGGAACCGGGAGCTGGCGGTCGGGCGGGGGCGGCACCCGAGTCCCGGGCTCCAGCCAAAAGGGCGGCCGCGTCTCCCGGAGAACCGGCCCGGCAAGTCGGGCGGCCCCAGGAGCGGAGGGGCGGGAAGATGAGGTCGCTCGCGGACGCCTCGCAGCGCAAGCTCGACCCGACCGACTCACATGACCGCGGCGGCCCCGCGGGTAGCTCGCGATCCGGCTCACGGATGTCCGCCGGTGGCGAAAGCCAGGACCTCCCGGCCTCGGCGTCCCCCGGCACTGCGTTTCCGCGGTGGGCTACGGTAGCCGCGGCGGCCCAATCCACGCGCGCGGTGTCACCGCCTCTTCCCCTCCCCCACGGGGCGGTACTCGAGGCGCCTGAGAGGTGGGGTCGGTATAAAGGGGTTGAGGTCACCCAGAAGGGACGAAAGCGCGACGGGACCAGAGCTGCGGACCCTGAGCGTCCGAACCAGGCTCCATCTTGCGGTCCTCACTCCTCCCGGGATCCAGAACCTCCACTCCCGAGCTTGCTCGCGGCCACAGGCTCGACCGCCTACCCCCAAACCCGGTCGCGCGCAGCTGTTCCCACAGACGGCGCCGCCCTCGGCTTTGCCGGTTTGCCTGCCCGCTCTGTGACCGGGGAGCAACCCGGACCTGACGGCTGAGAAAGAAAGGCGCAGCCGCCGGTTCCGGGAGCGCACGGGACGCTGAGCTTCGCCTCAGAACTTTCCAGGGGCGCGTCGGCCCCGCTCCTCCCCCCGCCACGCCTGCGCGCTCCGCCGGGCTCGTGCCCGCGCGTGGGGCAGCGGCCGCGGGGGCGGCTTCAGCTCTAGTCGTGCAAGCGGTAGCCTCGCTGACGCTAGTCAGGTGGGTCACGGCAGTGCTCGTAGCAGCACTTCCCATATGGTCTAGCGGTTAGGATTCCTGGTTTTCACCCAGGCGGCCCGGGTTCGACTCCCGGTATGGGAACAGTGTAATTCTTTTGCTAGATTCGAGTTCGGACGAACTGATTTTGCTTTCCAGTGGCTCTGGCTAACTTCTGCGTCTGTGTTCGGGTGAGTTTGTGAGCAGACAGTGTAGTTGGTAGTGGGGCTGGGAGCTGGCCCGCCGAGGCCGGAGGAGCGGCGGGTGCGCTCGAGCCGGTGCGGGAGGAGTTTCGCTTTCCCGGCGGCTGCACCCCGCCCTCAGCCCGTACTTTTCCAGGCGCTCGGGAGGTGATGATTAACTCGGGCCTCGCCTTATCTCCCCCCGCCAGGGTGCCCCCTCGGCCCACACCCTGCCCCGCCGCCCCCTTCCGATTCGACGGGCCGGGGCGTGCCCGCCGCGCTCCAGTTACTGTCAACAGAGGCTGGAGACCCTTCGGCTCGCCAGCCCCCGCTGCTCCCTATCGCCGGACCCCCGCCGATCCCTATCGCCGGCCCGGCCCTGGGACCCCCGCCGCGTGCACCGGAGCCCTGTCCACCGCTTCCCCCAAGCAACCCTCGCCTCAAGACAAAGCCTTTGCAGAACGCCTCTTATTTTCCTTCTAACTCCCCTTTCCTCTTCAAACACCCGACAAACTGCGGAGAAGAAAAATACCACTGTGATGAGATGTCTTGAAGGAACAGAACCGGCTTTCCGGGAGGCTGTTAGGAGCGTCACTGATTAAAAAAATCATGGGATGGAGGTGGAGCTTGGAAGACAGAAAATTAGCCTGGAGACTGGGGAGGGGATGTTACAACAAAGTTGCACTGTACTTTTAAATATAGAAGCTCTGTGTTTATTACAATGAAGCGGCCCAGCTGTGTCAGCAGCCTGAGCGCTGTAAACGAAACAAAAGCGTTATCATAAGTGCAAGTTGAAATTAGAAAATTGGGGCAGCTATAATGTTTAGTCTGTTGGGCCTTTGGGCGCAAATAAGGAAAATCTGACTCCCGCGGATGAGTTTCTGGTCAGAGCCATTATGAGCAGAAGTTTTGGTTGTTTGTGTGTTCCCAACGTATTTTATAGCCTTAACTGGCACAGCAGTGTTTGAAAATGTGATCTGTGCGATTAGGGATTAGCCTTTCCTCGGAAAAATTAAACCTAGAAAACCCCATTAGCAAATATTTAAAACATGAGTGCTTATGCATGTCAGGTACCCTACCCCCCGCCCCCAGATGTTTTAAGATTCCTGCTGTTCAGGCGCTTTCAGAAGGTGGATAGTGCCTGATAGTATCCCATTTCGGCTCCAGTCATTATCTATGGGACCTGTGGAGGTCTTTGGCTTTAGTGTAGTGGTTTCTTCTGGCTTTAGAGCCGTGAGCAATTACCATCGTTCTATTCAGATGATTTCTCCGTGTGCTTAAGATAACCTAGAACTCACGAGAAGCCTGAACTGCTAGGGTTTGTGATCCTCCTGCTTCTGCCTCTCAGTAGTGGGATTTCAGGCGTGTGCCTCAAGGCCTGTTTAAGATTCTTTCTGGGCCTGAGGGTAAGGTAGGTATGTTCAGACCTCTTCTCATGTACCCCAGGGTACCCTCAAAGTCTCTGTGGTGACGAAGATAACCTTTGCTCTTGCTCCTTCTGCCTCTTCAGTGCTCAGATCACAGGCTTATGGCACCAGACTAGATTTAAAAATGTTTATTAAAATTAAGTGGAAGAACATTTGCCTTCATGCGGACCCGTGTGTGCCTGGCCCAGGGAGATCAGAACAGTGTGTCAGATCCCGGATGGTTGTGGGCCACCGTGTTTAGGTGCTAGGGAATCAAACCCTCATCTCGGCAGGAGCAACAAATGCTCCAAGCCTCTCTAGCAGCCTCTTAGGTTCTCCATAAGAGCACGTTCTTCCCAAAGTTTAGATAGATCTTGAATAGATAGTGGAAGTAGAAATTTTCATCTAAAAGTTTCATGTGTTGTTTCAATAAGAACCAAGCACCAAAGACTTTGTCCCAGATTTGGAAGAAAAGACTATCCCTGCTTTGTTTAACGTTTGCAAGCATCTGACTGGTGCTAGAGCCTGTGTTATCTTAGGTGGAATAGTAAGTGATCGAAGGTGGGCGTACTGCATGTTTGCGGGGGGTTTTGGACAGTGGTAAGGCATTCTTGCCCATGGTGTCCTCTGTCTAGCTCTGGGCCGGGGGGGAACAGTCAGGCAGGGTCCGAGTTACCCATGGAATTGTTCCTAGAGGTGAGGTGGAGGTTTGGCTCAGGGAAGGGCAAGAATGGAGAGTGTTTGCCCTGCACCTTGAAGAACTGGTTGGATTTCTCCCAGTGGGGAGTGTAAATCATAAAACCTGAGGTGGATGGGACTAGGACCAGGAGACTAGCAGGAAGTATGGTTCAGTAGGCATGTGGTGCTGGAGGGAGCCGGTGGCAGAGCAAAAGAGGCAGGAATTTCAAAGTTTGTAATTTTGAGTAGGTTACACATTCTTTTAATCAAGGATTGATCTTTTATATCAGGAGGGTTCCGCAAACATTTTTGACTCTTTGTTCTGTGTTGTTGTTACCGTGAGACTGATTCTTACTATCATAGCCTAGGTTAACAGATGTGTTCTGCCACACCCAAGTTTGTCTCTGAAAAGCCTGAATGTGGCTGTGGTATGTGAAACAAGAAATCTTCCTTCAGAAGACTCAGACAATAGAGGAACACGCAGACTATTGTGTGCCCATAGTGTTTATGTTTAGGCATTGAATATTTTCAAATCAATAGAATGGAAAAGCAGTTGATTAGACCTTATAAGGATGAAGTCTGGGTTTAAATTATGGGAGTGAATTGCAGATATCCTTTGCAGGATCTTGATAATTCTTGAATAGTTGGGAAGATATATTTGATAAATGGCTGAAGATTCTTTCTTTAGGTTGCCAGCGGCTAACGTGTTCTCTAGACCACGAAGAGCTAGCTGTACCAACCGAGTGCTAATTCACCCAGCCGTGTAGTGACCATTGCTCCTGTCAGGTGCATCGGGGAGAGGTGTGAAAGTTCAGGGGAGGTCTGTGAGCACCACCTGTGTCTACAGAAGCAGAGGAGTAGGAGACAAGGTGAGTTAGGCCAAATTCAAAGACCTTCCCACTGCCCCATGGCCTCTGCTTCCCCATTTCAACGTCCTGTCTGCCACCTCATTGCCCCTCAGCCATCATTGGGCTTCTAGCTGAATTCTTGAGTTTGCCTGGGGGTTTTAAAACTTGTTCTTCTGCTCTCCACATCTCAGGCCTGCCTGCCTTTCTCAGAAAGGCCTTCTTTATGTACACATTAGCTGGTCTCTCTCTTTTTAGTTACTTTCTGGTTAATTTACCTTGCTTGTTCATTCATGTTTTCTTTCCTTGCTTGCTTTTTGCTACAATTAACCTGTTCACCTTTTTTAAATTAAAAAGAATGTTCTCTCTTCCTCCCTCTTTCCATCCCTCCTTTTCCCACTCCACCCCTCTGTTCAGAAGACAACTTGTAGGACTCAGTTCTTTTTCTCTACCCCGTGGACCCCTGGGATCAGACTCTGGTTGTCAGCCTTGGCACTGGTACCTTTGCCTACTGAGCCATTTCACTGGCTGTTTTTCAAATTTTAAAAAAAGATTCCTTTATGTGTATGAGCACCTTGCTGGATGTATGCATGTGTACCACGAGGGTGCTTGGTATCCACAGAGGTCAGAGGAGGGTGTTGAATTCCCTTAGGATTGGAGTCAGGATGGATGTGAATCACCACTGGGTGCTAAGAGTTGAACCTGGGTCCTCTTAAGAGCAACAAATGCTCTTATCCACTGAAGCATCCCTATATGACACCCACCCCCCACCCCCCACCCCCCAGTTTTATTTTATCAGGGTAGTATGAGGTTAAGGACATTGTGTAGTGAGCTCAATCCTGCTCAGTTTATACCACAGAGAAGTTGGAACTACACACATTGTTGGTGCAAATGTGTAATGAGACAGTCAATTGGAAAAGTTTGGCAGTTCCTTAAAATAGTAAACAGAATTACCACATGTTCCTCAGAAGTGAAACATGTGCCTCAGTTACAACTCGTATGTAAATGTTTATAGCAGTTTCCATCAATAGCAAAAGCTGGAAAAGACCCAAGGATGGGTCAGAGTCCACTATGTATCTGTGTAATGGGACACTAGCTGGGGTTAAGGCAGGCATGGTGATCCATACCACAGCATGAAGCATGTTATGCTAAGTGAGAGAAACTAGGTGTTAAAGACCACACAGAGCCCTGTGTGGTGCGGTTATTCATGCCTTTAATCCTAGCACTTGAGAGTTAGAGTCAGGAGGGTCTCTGAGTTCTAGGCTAGTTGGTCTGCACAGAGAGTAGTATTAGGTCAGCCAAGTCCTGTCTCAAAACATAGCGATGTTTGGTTTTTGTTTTTATTTCATTTATATAAAATGCCCGCAGCAGGCAATTTTTATAAAGAATGCTTGCTTTGAAGTAGAGAAGAGACGGGGTACTTGCTAATGCAGTTATTAGGTACCTGAAAGACTATAAAATTAGATTTTAGTTGATTATACAACTGTGTAAATCTACAGAAAAGCGTGGAATTGTGTACTTTATTTCTTAAATTGTGTTGTGTGCTGGTAAAAACTATTTAAAAGGATTGAAGTAAAGAAGCCTATGGAACGTTTTATCCCAGAATATGCTTGCCACTTAGATATTACCTATCTTAAAACAGTGATGAAATATTTGATGAGTAAAGGTATGAGTCCTAGAATGTTCTAACAATGCAGCGCATACTCTAAGTAATCCATGCAAGTGGTCACACGAAGTCCACCGGTAACTGACAGTGTACAGTGTGAGAAATGCTCACACTAAACCAACGTCCCAAGCACTTAAAGTTTGTCTCTGACTTTGACATCTGAGTCCGTGTGAGCAATGGCACAGGCCCCTTATGGCACAGCAGCCTTTGAGAAGCGTACTGAAGATAGCCAGACTCTCATGATTCAGATGGGGTGGGAGACAAGGCTTGCAGAGGAAGCAGGCTGGAGCAGAAGCACATTAACAGCTGGAGCACATTTTGGCTGAAGAGTGGGATAGGAGTGGGAAACAAGGTTGCAACAATAGATTAGGGTCAGTGGGGAACCATGTCTGAGCAGAACAAGTTCTGCTGCCTCTTCCCGGCCTTCCTCAGCCTCTAGAGTTTTTCTAGTAGCCCATTCTTGTAGCTGTGGAATGTGGGTTTTGCCCCGACCCTGTCCTGTCAGCAGTGTGACTCTGAGCTGGGGACTTTGACTTTTTCCTTTCTGTCACCAGATGTGGAGCATGGCATCTGCGGGTGGTCAGGAAGCATCTGAGTGTCTGAAGGCCAGGTTACAAAGTCTGTTGAGAACAGTTCATGCTGAGAATCTCCTTGATTCTTGACAAGTTTGAGAGGTTCTGGAATTTGGAGCTAAGGGAGTTTGCCTTGCTAGGAAAGTGGATTTCTGGGAATTCAAGCTAATGAGGTTCATTTGACAGCACTGTGCAGGGTCAGCTGAGTGTGGCTGAGGTGTCCTCCCACACCTTCCTTTGCCAGTTTCTACTGTTGCTTTCCCTGGACCAAAGTCAGTGAAGTGAGAAGCCAGCTTCTCTGCTGGTTTCTGGGCACTCCCTTAGTGTGGCTGCAGCACAACAGAAAGATCAGGTTCAAAGGCTTGCCAGAAGGAAACATTTGGGACGGCAGAAAGTAAATGGCATTAAGAGAAATGGGGACATGAAGTTCGGATTTTGTTTTCTGATGGACAGGCAGGTTTTGCTCATCCTGTGGATCACATTGTTTTTGCACATCGTGAGGTGGGCTGCTTTTTGCCCACTTCAAATTTGTTCCAGGAACCAAGTAAAGACTATGACACTGCCACCCTGAGGACATGTGATTTAGAACTTCAGGAATTAAAGGAAAGCCTCATTCATTTGAAATTAGCAATTTTATTACTGGCTGTGGTTCTTCTACCTTGGTGTATGTGGTCATGCTTGTTAAATATAAAGCTGTAAAGCTTATCTTCTGAGGCCTCCACATAAAGGGAACACAAATACAGTAGCTTTAAAAAGCTCTGAAGACCAGGAGTGGTGCCACATGCCTTTAACCTTAGCACTCAGAAGGCAGGGCCAGGTGGATTTCTGTGAGTTGAGGCCAGTCTGGTGTACACAGTGGGCTCCAGGCCATGGAAGGAAACATTATGAGACCCTCACCTGAAATAACAAAGACAGAACCCTAGAAATTCAAACATGCTGTTCAGATGGTAAATTTGTTTTCACCAGAAACTTAATGAGTTTGTCGTTTTTTAAATTTATTTTATTGGCTATGCACATTGTTTTTGTATTTTGAGACAGACAGGTTCTGTCTAGCCCAGGCCAGCCTAGAGCTGGCTTTGTAGCCCTGGCTGTCCTTGGGTGTGACGTTGTTTTACTGCCCTAGTCTCCTGAAATAGGACTATAGGTGAGAGCCACTATTTTCTGCTTCGTTTCTTTAAAGTCACTGTGGTATGTGAGGCCTATCGAAAATAGTTTTTTCCCCTTGTTTTGAGATAGGGCCTCACTTTGTAGTTCAGATTTTTTCAAGTACTATTTTATGATATACATGGAATTGCCCTCCAGACCCCCTTTCCTCTAAATGAATGTGACTTCTTATTTTTTGTTGTATGGGTAAAACTTCTTCCATGTTGGATGCCCTTATGTAAATGAGTTCGAGTATTGTATACTACTAATTGAAAATAACTTAAAATTAATAACTCTAAAATTAAAGCGTGGTAAACTGACTTAAAATGAAATGGGGACTGGAACAGACTCACTTGCCTTCCACAGCTGGGGAAATGGTCCAGGCCCAGACTGTGCAAAATAACTTTCCCAGCAGATGAGTTGTTTACAGCCCATAATGTCGTAAATGGCGCACACGCTTGAATTCCCTGAGGTGTCAGCATGGGTG
Source organism: Rhynchomys soricoides (assembly GCA_019843965.1). Classification (NCBI taxonomy): domain Eukaryota; kingdom Metazoa; phylum Chordata; class Mammalia; order Rodentia; family Muridae; genus Rhynchomys; species Rhynchomys soricoides. Next base: position 7,121,395 of record JADRCH010000099.1, on the reverse strand, counting down.
GGGTGTAGGCACTTAGTGTTGAGATTGTGTAAAGTCTGAGTGGGCTGGAGTGATGTTCCAGGCCAGTGATCATTAGTGTTCTGAAATCCACACCAAGGAAGCTAGCTGAAGTATTCCTTGAATCCTCATTCCTCCCAGACAGCATCTGGACACAAACTTTTGTTATTGGGGTAACTGCAAATCTAAGTGTTAATGTTTTTTGATACCTAAATATTTCTGACTTGTTTTCTCTAAAGTGTGGCACACTGAGCATGGTAATACACGTGATTTAACTTCACCAAAACAAATGTGTAGGATTTTAGGTAACATTTCACAATTACTTTTTTGCTAGATGTATGGCTTGTATTTTACAATCAATAAATAACTTGCTTTCAAGTGAGGTAGACAATTTTAAAACGTACGAATTTAAGTGAGGAAAGCATCCAGGTGCTTAAGGCAGCAGGTGAATCACGTGAGCTGTGCTGGAGGCCACTGTGGGCAACAGACAGGCCTGTGTAGTGAGACCCTTTGCTGCCATCCAGAAGGCAGAAGAAGCAAATGCTTGCAGAGGTCTAACAGGCATATTGTCATACATAATTTAAATTTTTAATTATTTTGAGGGGTGTGGGAAGCATATGCCCGCCATGACTCATGTGGAGATCAGAGGACAGTTTATGGAGTTGATACCTGTTCCTGTGAGTTCGAAGGGTCAATGATATTAGAGATACATTTATGTTTTCTGCCATTCTTTAGTGGTTTTGCTACTATTCTTTTAACAGTTATGGGCGGCACCAAGCTTGAGTGTTCAGTTGCTGTTGACCTCCACACCAGACTGCTTTGGTGCCCGCCTTTGACCACACAGCACTTGCTATAGGAATGAACCCATTGACTTTCATACCTGTCTTTTCCATCCATGCAAAGAATGAAAGGCTTTTCCCTTTGAAAAGTAATCCCAGCATAGATGGGTTGGAATTTTTTGTAAGGCAGTAACTATTTAATAAAGCTTGTATAAATTAATTTTAATATTTTTGAATGTAAACTACTCCCTTCTAAGGGAACAACATTTATCTATTTATTTAGTGTATATGAGAACACTGCCTTCAGACACACCAGAAGAGGCCATCAGATCCCATTACAGATGGTTGTGAGCCACCATGTGGTTGCTGGGAATTGAACTCAGGACCTCTGGAAGAGCAGTCAGTGCTGTTAACTGCTGGGCCTGAAACACCTTTTATTTTATTTTGTTCTTAAATTTTATTTTGTGAGTATGTGTGTTCTCATGCATGCCACAGTGTGTATCTGTGGGCCAGAGGAAAACTTTTGGGAGTCAGTTTTCTCCTTCCAAACTCAGGTCCCCAGGCTTGGTGACAAGTACTCCTTAAGTCCCTGACACAGGACCTTGAGTAAATTTTCTTTGATTAAAACTTTTTTGTTAGCCAGGCAGTGGTGGTGCACCCCTTTAATCCCAGCACTTGGGAAGCAGAGGCAGTTGGATTTCTGAGTTCGAGGCCAGCCTGGTCTACAGAGTGAGTTCCGGGACAGCCAGGGCTACACAGAAAAGCCCTGTCTTGAAAAACCAAACCAAACCAAACAAAACAAAAACCCAAAACTTTTTTGTTCTCTTGGTTCCTCCGGATGCTTCTTAGTTGAGTGACTCTTGAATTTAAAAAGTCTTTTAAAATTGCCTTTAAATTTTATTTATAGTTTAATCTTTTGTTTAGAAAACTCTTCAGGGTTTGGCATCTGGAGGCCAGGAAATTTTTAATAACAGGATACATTCATTTATTGTTCTGTGAAGCTATTTGGACCCTATTTCTGGATTTAATCAAAGATTTTTTTACCTTTCAAGGCTACAGTGGTTTTTATTTTTTCTTAATCGTCAGCTTTCCCAACATTTGTTTCTCACTGATATGTGTGTGCCAAAGGGTATAGCTCACTCTGCTGACTAGCAGGGATGGCCTTGGCACTATATCCAATTTGTAGTTACCAGGGCTGAAGTGGATAGGAAGGGTCTGATAGGAAGGTCCTGACTGCAGGCTAAGCTCTGGTTGATAGGGGAAGGGCCCCTTCTATGGAGGGTGCTGTGAGCAGTGTCCTGATGGGAGGCAGAATCTTGGCTTAATTGAGAACTCCAGGCATGCCGGTGGCCTCTGGGAAGCTTAGAGATGAGTAACAATGATGTTTCCTCCTGGTTCCCCTTTACAATCCATATAAACTGTGAGTTTATTGTCCTTTAAAATTCTGCATTGATAGACTATTTCTTTGCATTATCAATACCTACTAGAAATGTTTTTAGTTTATCAAGCACGTTTTACAGTGTTTATAAATTTATAGAGAAAAGGCACATTAAGTTTGTATAAAAGGTAATTTACTAATGTACATCTTCCAAGATGGCCACCATAAGCCAGAAAATAGCAGCTGTTAGCATGGAGAAATTGCGAGCCTTGTGTATTGTTGCTAAGAATGTAAAATGATTCCCCCCAAAATGGATTATCTCACGAAGGTATTTGTATTCCTGTATTTATGGCAACATTGGTGTAATTAATCCAACTATCAATTCGTGAATGGAAAAGTAAGATGTAGTGTGTTCTACTCCATAGTATAGAATATTATTTATCCCTAAGAAATTCTGACACATACTATGATATAACATGGAGAAAGCTTGAAGACTCTGTACTAACTGAGACAAGCTCGTCACAAAGAATCCTGCTGGAGAATTTTGCTTACTTCTGTAGGTATCTAGAACGATGGTCATAGAGATTATAATAGACTTGGTGTTTGCCCGAGGAAAGAGAGGGGTTGTATAAAGGGCATAGAGTTTAATTTTGGAAAGAATTCATAGGTGGCGTAACAATGTGAGTGTGCTGAACTGTTACGGAAACATATACTTAGAGCCATGGTTAAGACGGTGAGTTGAATCTTACATATATTTTGGTACAATTAAAATTTTTTACTTTTCTTTTTTATGTGTACGAATGTTTAGTTGCATGTTTGTATGCATACTACTTGCATGCTGGTGCCCACAGAGGTGAGAAGAGGCAGTGGATCCCTGAAACTATAGTTACAGATGCCCCCTGTGGGTTGCTGGGACTGCACCTAGGTCCTCTGCAAGAGCAAGTGCTCTTAACCAGGGAACCACTTCTCCAACCCCACTCCCAATTAAAAGTTTTAAGTAGCAAATTTGATTTTGTATTTTGGTGTTCTTTCAGAAAAACAATCCCTATCTTACCCCTCTGGTCTTACTTCAATCAACAAAGAAGGCTTATTGACACAAGGTGAGCAAGGCTTTCTCACCAGCCAGAGAGCAGTCAGGGGCAGAGGAATCCACCCAGTGTTTTGTGATGTCAACTTCTGACACTTTTCTACCTGGAGATAGCACCAGACCTCAAGCTGAAGGTCCCGTAGCTTCACAGGATGGCAATCTCAAACCCTCTACTGTTATACTTAGTTTTCCAATTGGCTGGCTAGTCATCAAAGCTCTCACAACCCCTTCCTGGGATGACTAGATTTCCTTGAGTAGCACACAGAAGTCAAGAGAGTATGTTTGGCTGTATGTTATAGAGAATATTACAAAGGATACAGATCAATGGATGTATAGTCTGAGTTTACAGAAGAAGGCATGAACACGTAAGAAATGACCCAGGCCACTACACTTAAGAAATCTGCAGGTGGTGGCTCATATCCCAGCACTTGGGAGGCAGAGGCAGGCAGATGTATGTGAGTTCAAGGCCAGCCTGGTCTACAGAGCGAGTTCCGGGATAGCCTGGGCTACACAAAGAAACCCTATCTCTAAACCAAATGGAAAGAAAAGAAATCACTCTATTGGGTACTGGAGAGATGGCGCAGCGGTCAAGGGCACTGACTGCTCTTCCAGAGGTCCTGAGTTCAAATCCCAGCAGCCACATGGTGGCTTACAACCAGATCTGATGTCCTTTTCTGGTATGTCTGAAGATAGCTACCGTGTACTCATATACATTAATAAATAAGCCTTTTAAAAAACAACTGTGTTCTGCTACCCAGAAACTTTTGAATTCTGTCCTTTGTGTTTTATTGAGATATCTTTGACTATCTAGTTGGATGGGCAGTGCAGGGAAACCCAGCAAGAACTCTAAGCTTTAGTATTCTTTCCAAGAAATGAGGATCTTAGCACCTTGTACCAAATTGGAGTAGGTCAGTGAACTTCATGCTGGCTTGGAGACAGCTGACAGATGAAGGCCTCCCCTGGAAGTTAGTTACAAGCCAGGAACTTAGAAACAAATGCAGATTTTGCTGTGTTAGAGGTATGCAAGTTGTTCTTTAGTGTAAAGGACATCTGTAATGAGATGGGGGAACTAATTTGACTAGTATTAGATGTTAGGTGTTGGGGGTATAACACCATAAACGCTTACAAATGTTTTTGAAACTTAGGTTTTAGTGGAAAAGATAGTTTGAAAAAAATATAAAGCTAGCCTTAAGTTTTATGTGCATATCACCCCCCTGGCTGGAATGAGAATGTTTCCTTGAATAAAGGGCATTTACGTAGTGATCTGAAGAGAGTATGTCTTGGCTAGGAGATACAGGCTAGGGAGGATCAGAAGGGAGGGAGGTTGAGGGAAGACCGTTTGTAAATTCTCTGCAGCTAGAAAGACTGTTTATGGGAAATGAAAGACCTTGGAAGCCAGATACGAAGCCAAGTGTGATTTCCTGTATGTAACCTCATCCTTTGGGAAGCTGAGGCAGGAGGATCACCTGAGTTTAAAGCTGGCGTGGGCTGTGTCTAAACCTTGTGAGACCCTGTTTGAGGAGGGGGGAGATACAAGATCGCAAATATCAGAACGTACGGGATGTTAGGCCATGCAGGGCAGTGGGGTGGGGACACTTCAGACAGTGAGAGAGAGGCGGTCTCAAAAGGAAACATCAGCAAAAATAGGCACATAGGGAGAGTGGTAGTAGTCAGGGGGACATGTGTGTGCCTTTATGTCCAGCCTTTTAAACACAGATACAGTAACCTTTGTTTGTTTGTTTGTTTATTTATTTATTTATTTATTTATTTACATGAGTTCACTGTAGCTGTCTTCATGCACACCAGAAGAGGGCATCAGATCCCATTATAGACGGTTGTGAGCCACCATGTGGTTGCTGGGAATTGAACTCAGGGCCTCAGGAAGAGCAGTCACTGTTCTTAACCACTGAGCCATCTCTCCAGCCCCTCTAGTAACCTTTAAATACCTGTGTTGGAATGCTGAGAGATTAAGTTCTATTTATTCAGATCACCCATGTGGCCTGTTAATATGGCAACTCGTATGAAAAGGATGGTTTAAGGGATTTAGTCAGGTGTCTGGACATAAATGGCTTTTACATTTATATGACATATCCAGTGGAAGCCCTAGACATAGATAGATTTGCCCAGGGAGAGTCTGGAATGACTTGGAGCGCTTTGACTAAGATGCATGGTCCTTCAGTGTTGAGGAGACTGGGCAAAAAAACAAACAAACAAAAACAAAACAAAAACTGAGAGAGTCTAGAGCACTGTTTTAGTAATGCAAGATAGTTCTCAAGGTGTTGGCTGCACTTAGCTCTGGGAGACTGCTGCTTTAGGGATGTGGATGAATTAGGTCCAGCAAAGGCGGGGGGGGGGGGGGGAGGGGGGAGGGGGGGCAGAGGAACGGGAAATGAAGAAATTGTGTGCCCAGGAACAGACAGGTCTTCCAGGAAGTCTGATGTGACATGGAGGGAAGAGAAAAGGACAGCAGCAGGAGGTAAAGGCATCAGACATCAGGATGCCCTTTCTAACAGAGAAACACGAATTTTAAAAAGTATCTTCTATATATGGTCCACAAAATACCTGAGGAATGTCTGCCTTGCTCATTCCTCGAACAGGATCTGCTGAATACAGCTGAGAACTTCCCACTGTGGTGTAATTACACTGATTTAATGTAATTACGGTGTTCCAGGACCGTGTATAATGGCTACCACCAGACCTTGTTGAGGTACAAAGGTCTGTTTGCTACTAGAGTAACTTCGGTCATCTGAGACCCAATACGTTTGCGTCAGTAGGTATAGGACTCGGGAGTGTGTGCCTGTATTATCAGATGGCTCTCATGTGTGTTTGTCCATGGACTTGCTGCCCCATGACTGCTGTGCTTTGAGGTCTTCTGGGTTAGTTCTTAAAAGTAATGCATTACATCTATTTACTTATGTTTGTGTGTATGGGGTGGGCGCAAGCTCTATGGCACATGCACAGAGGTCAGAGGATAACTCTTAGGAGTCAGTTTTCTCCTTTCTCCCAGGGTTGAACTCCATTCACCAGGCTTAGTGGCAAGGGCTTTCATCCACCGGGTCATCTCACTGGCCTCTTCTGGATGATTGTAAGTGCAGAGCTTACAGTGGGTGACTGTCAACTTTCAAGACCAGCCTGGAATTAGGAAAACCCTGTCTTACTCTCTATCCCCCATCAAGAGGTGAAACTAGCTTGACCCATTTCCCTGGTTATGAGGTGGTGTGCGTTCCATTTGGGCACCTCTCTTAAGTTGCTTCTGAACTGCCCTCTCCTCCCTGAATCCCAAGGAGCTTCCTCAGGCCTCCTTGTCTTTAGACTACTGTAACTTCCTCTGCTAATAAACCTCCTTCGCAGTCTCTGCATCAGAATGGCTGAACATTACTCCGGTTAGTGGTCATCTGTCCACAGAGGCTATCCCTAACCACTCTAAGGTAAACTGTCTTGGTCATTTTCTGGTTCTCTCTGTTGACTTTCTTCTGATGCCTGAATTGTTCATCACAGTATTTTAAGTCTCTGGAATAGTGCCTGGCACAGAGTAGATATTTAAGCACTGGATAACAAATAAAGATCAAAATCTGACTAAACAGAGTAAGTCCACTACAGCTGATCATGATTTCATCAGTAAGAGATTGATCACACGTGTATAAAGGCTGACTGTGCAGCCACCTACACCATTTTTTTTTCATACTTTATTTACATTTCAAATGTTTCTCCCCTTTCCAGATCTCCCATTTGGAACCTCCTTATTCACCATTTTGATATGTATCTGCCATTTGACTATATCACCTTTCCATATCGATGCCACTTTATAAAGACAGTCACTTTTTGGTATGTATGTAGTCTCTCTGCGTGTAGGCCAGAAGGCAACATTGTGTGCCATCTTTTTGTGTTTTAATCTTAGTATTTTTAAAGGATTCATTAAAAATTGTATTTATTTTATGTTTTTAAAGATTTATTTATTTATTATATGTAAGTACACTGTAGCTGTCTTCAGACACCCCAGAAGAGGGCATCCGATCTCATTACAGATGGTTGCGAGCCACCATGTAGTTGCTGGGATTTGAACTCAGGACCTCCGGAAGAGCAATCAGTGCTTTTAACTGCTAAGCCAACTCTCCAGCTCTTGTTCTGGCCCCACTTGCTCCAGCCGAGTTTTATTATTTTTAAGTGTATGTGTGTCTGTCTGTCTTTCAGTGAGTGGGTGGGTGCTAGTGTTGGTACCCTCTGGATCCAGAGGTATTGGATCCTATGAAAGTGGAATGTGGCTGGGTCCAAACTCCAGCTCTCTAGAAGAGCAGTAAGTGCTCGTTACCACTGAGTAATCTGTCCAGCTCCACTCTACCTCGTTTTGGGGACAGAATCTCTCTCTGAGCCTGGAGCATATCTATTGAGTTAGATTCACTGGCCAGTTAGCTTCAGGGCCGATGAGCTTTTCTCCCCAAGCCCAGTTATACTGGGGTTACAGAGGCACTTGGCTTGCTCTTACCTGGGTACTGGGTGTCTGATAAGATCCTTGTGCATGGACAGCCTGCATTTCACCACCAAGCTACCCTCCTGCATCAAGACAGTCACTTAACAACTAAATGAGATAGTCTATATAATGGAACATATTCTTTTAAGAGCTCCCAATTGATGTAACAGTTGGTTTTAAATTTATAACTTGAACAATGCCATGAATCTTTATACATCTTTGTGTATTTTTTTATTTTGTTAGAATTTCTAGGATTGAAACTGTTTGGTAAAACATATAGTTTGGGTTTTCTTTCTTTTTTTTTTTTTTAATGTATGTGAGTATACTGCCACTCTCTCAGACACACCAGAAGAGGGCACCAGATCCCATTACAGATGGTTGTGAGCCACCATGTGGTTGCTGGGAATTGAACTCAGGACCTCTGGAAGAGCAGTCAGTGCTCCTAACCATTGAACCATCCCTCCAGCCCTAGTTTGGGGTATTTTGATTGTGACCTTGCCTTCTGGACTGATAGCCTTCCCTCACAAGAGAGAAGGAGGCATTTGTTCCCTTTTGCTCTCTCCGATCATTTGACTTTCGGCTACGTTAGTGGATGGAGAGCGATGCTTTCCTGTGTATTCATTCTGAGACTGTCCGAGTATCTTTTCTTGTGTGAAGTGTACTCATGTCCCACACCTTCTTTTCTATTAAGGCAATTTGACTTGATGAACAGATTTCCAAGCTCTAGTTTTATTATAATTTTTCCCGCTGAGAGAGGGTTTCTGGGATTCTCTGTGTAACAGCTCTGGCTGTCCTGGAGCTCGCTGTGTAGATCAGACTGTCCCTGAACTCACAGAGATTTGCCTGCCTCTGCCCCCGGGTGTTAGGATTAAAGGTATGCAACACCACTGTCTGGCTCATACTACATTTTTATTTCTATTACTCTTATTTATTGACTGAATGCGTGTTGGATGGTGGTGCTGGGAACTGAATTCGGGTCCTTCACAAGAGTAGTGCTCACTCGTAGCCACTGAGCCGTCTCTCCAGCTCACTCCTTTTCTCCTGTCTGAGCCTCTCCAGTGCTGGGATTACAGGCGTGTGCCAAGATGTCAGGGTTATGCAGCACTGGGTGCCAGACCCATTGTGAATGGTTGGCAGAGACTTTACTGGTTAAGCTACCTACCCCTCAGCCCTTGATTTTATTTTGTTTTTAAAACAGATTTCTTTTCTTTTCTTTTCTTTTCTTTTCTTTTCTTTTCTGTTCATCTCTTTCTTTCTTTCTTTCTTTTTTTCTTTTTTCTTCTTTCTTTCTTTCTTTTTTAACTTAATGCGTATGAGTGTCTTTGCTGCATGCATGCATGGACAACATGTGTGTGTGCCTGGTGCCTGCAGAGGCCAGAAGATCCTCCAGAACTGGAGTTATAGCTGGTTATGAGCCACCGTGTGGGTTCTGGGAACTGAACCTGGGTCCTCTGCAAGAGCAGTCAGTGTTCAGCCATAGAACCACAGCTCTAGCACATGGGTTTATTTGTTGAAGTACAGAATTTGCTGATTTTGGACAGATGTGTTCATGTGTATAAGCTACTTAAAATATGTATTTAAGGCTTTGCTGTTTATTTCTTAGGTCCTTTGGTTTAGCTTAGGTTAAGATATTTGTACAATTTTATAGGGTCAAATACCATTCCTTTGCTTTTTTTCCCCTGCCTTTAATATTATATCTAGAAAGACATTTCCTACTAATTACTGTATAAATGTGATTTGTGTTGTCTTCTGGTGCTTTTGTTTACAACATTTAGATCTGATTGTGATGCAGAAATTTTTAAAAAGATTAGCAAGAGTATGAAATTGTTGGCTAATACCAATTAGTGACAGATACTTGTTTTCAGACAAAATAGAATAGCAATATTTTCATCAATGCCGTTTTAATTATAATCTTAAGTTTGTACATCCTGTCGAATCTCTTTTCTTGTTACTGTTTTGTTTTTTGAGATAAAGTCTCACAAGCTCAGACTGGCTTGGAACTGCTAAGTAGCCTGTGCTTGACCTCACCATCCTTATGCTCCAGCTGAGTGCTGGGGTTGGAGGTGTAGGCCACTAAACCTGTGGCCTAGCTGGTTAAAATTTTTATTTCTTGACACCAGGTCTTGCTCTATAATATAACCCTGGTTGACCTAGACCTCGTTTTTTTCTCTCTGTTTTTTAAAGACTTCTGTCTTTCTGCACTTGTTCTTGTGCTGGCCTTCAGCAGACTCTTGAAGGTGGGGTGCAGACGTGATAGCAAAGGCAGAGAAGGTAGTGAACTCTGGCAGCTTCTTTATTGTGTTGTCACTGCCAGAGTTCTAAGTCTTTGTAGCAGATTATTCTTGCATCTCTTCCTATGTCTGATCCTTTATTTGTCTTTCTTAAAGACTTATTTTTGACTGGACTGAAACTTAGAAGTAGAAGACCTCAGCGAGAACAGTTGACATTTCTCTGCAGTCTGCTCCTGGCATTTTTCTTTGGCATTTTTCATTTTCTTGGCCCAAAGTTTAGTATGTTCTGCAACCTCCTCATTTTTCTTAGTGTGCTGGTTCTTCAGAGCCATCTGTCAGTGTTTGTGTCACAGGACACGCAGAGTGACAAGATGTTGAATCTCAGCTGCTTTGGTCCTGGGCTTCTTACCATCTTTGTTTAAAGATATTCTTAAAACATATTGGTGGACACTCATCTTCAGAGAGACTGAAGAGCTTTGGGTTCTGCTAGCTCCTTTGGGCCCTGCTGCCAAGGCACAGAAGTATGTGTCAGTCCTGTCATACCTGTCCCTCACAGTAACACTCAGACTGATATCCAGTGCGAACACAAACATTTCACTTCTCTTTAGTTTGTAATAGTGATCTTCAAAGTTTAACACAGTTCCTGATGATGTGGTGAACTCCAACCATAACATTATTCCATTGCTACTTCATGACTGTAATGTTGCTACTGTTGTGAATTGTAATGTTATCCTAACATGCAGGCTATCTGATATGTAGTACCTGCCCTTTGCTTCATAAGAAAGCCTTGTTTGTTGTTCTGCCATTAATTTGTACCACATAACCCTTCTACTCCTCAGCCAGAGCATGGGCAGCTACGTCTGTGGCCATGCACTTCTCATAGAAAGTGTAAAGCTTGCCTTTATTGTCCACTTTAGTCAGCTGATGCTGGTGGCTGGGAAGGAGATATCTAGGTTCATTGTGCCGTAGCTAACCACCTAGAAGGTATCATGAGAAAGAACAGCTATCCTTAGATACAGCAAAGGCCTCCTTGAGTTCTTTAAACTAAATTCTAAAGTTAAAAAAGGTGCTGGTACGAAGACTCAGTGGGTAGAAGCCTCACTGTGTATCCTAGTTAGGTTCTTATATTGCAATACCCACTGTGACCAGAGTCAACCTGGGGATGCAAGTGTTTACTTGGCTGACACTTCCACATCACAGGTCATGTTGAAGGGAATTGGAGGCAGAAACTGAGGCAGAGGCTATGGAGGAACACTGCTTCTTGGATTGTTCCTCTTGGCTCACTCAGTTTGCTTTCTTATACAACCCAGGTCCATCTGCTCAGGGATGACACCGCCCACAGTGGGCTAGGAACTTCTTTATCTGCCATCTGTCCAGAAAATGTACCAGGGGCTTGCCTCCAGGTGGTCTGATGGAGACTTTTCCTCAGCTGAGGTTCTTTCTTACCAAATACTGCTGGTTTGTATCAAGTTGACAAAACACTAGCCAGGACACCATGCAGGCCTGACAATTATGTTCCATCCCAGAAACCCACAATGGAGGGAAAGAACTGTCTCTGAAAGTTTTCCTAGACTCTACCCCTCCCCCCCATGTGCCATGGCATGCACCCTCCCATGTAAATAATAACTAATTTTTAAAAAAAGAGTCAAAATATTTTACAGGGTTTAAGATTTAAGATCTTCTATAGAAAGAGCAAAGATTCTGCTTTTATAACGGGCTTCCTAACACCTGGATTTATTTTCCTAACCACATGGCCACAGCCAAGTCAATAATGTATTTATTTTGTATTTATGTTTTGTGTATGTGCAGCATAGCATAGGGCAAGTTGTACTTTTTGAGCAAGTAGATAATATCGCATATTTGTTTTGCTTGACTGGGTATTCACATTTGGGTCAACTCAGCTGGGAATAGATACATATTCTAGGGGACTAAGCCCTTTCTCTATGAGATACTCATATTTCAGTAGTGACAAAGGTGCTTTCAGCAGCAAGAAAAGGCATGGGTAGAAATACCCAAAGAAAATACCAGCTGGGTGTGGTAGCATATACCTTAATCCCAGCACTCAGGAGGCAGAGGCAAGCCCACCAGCCTGGGCTACATATGGAGTTCCAGGACATCTAAGGCTACATACAGATACACAATGGGAGTAGGGATGGGGGAAGGAAGGAGGAGAAGATTGGAGGAGAGAAGAGGGAGATGAAGAGGGCACACATGTGACTTGGAGCCTCTCCTTGTTAAAGTTTGGTTATTCCATGGTCAGTGCAAGTTCACTAAGCTGACTCTGTATTACTACGGGGTAAAGTTGACTGTCACCAGGGTAGCTTTGAATTTGAGGTGGTGTTCTTTCCTCAGCTTCCTCAGTGTCAGAATTATTAGCCTGAGCCAACATAACCTGCTTACACTTCTACTTCTTGATTAGAAGGCAGGCAAAGTCATGTCACATATAGAGAAAAATAAACAAATGGGTAGCTGCCACCACACCAATGTACATCAAAAAGTAAAAGACTTAACTATGACAATCTAACAGAAAGACTCCTTAGACAGTGGGAACAACTTGTTCAAAGACTCAAGTCAGAAGAATGCCTGGTGTGTTCATGAGACAGCAGGGAGAGGTCAGGGAACAGCAGGAAGTACTAAGATAAGATCATAGCAGCATGTTGGCCAGTATCTTTCAGTCCTGGTCAGCGTCTAATAAGGACTTTAAATTTGTGTGAGAGGAGGAACTGTGGAACGATTTTGATGCCCAAGAGTGGGATGATCTGACTTACCTTTTGTGCATTACCCTGACCGTTCTTTTGAGACTAGATTAAGGAAGCAGAGCCGAAGGCATTGGTAATTGAGCCAAATGAAAGATGGCCACAACTTCATGCAATCTGGAAAAGATGAGCACTTTCCCACTGCTCTTCTTAAGGACACCCCAAGCTATTCCAAAGTTGAAAATGGCGAATTCTCTCCCAAATCATGAGCAACTTAAGAGATCCTACTGGGAACACTCTAGAGAAGAATTCAGTGATGTATTCAAAGTTGTTGCTGAAGCATAGCTGAATTCTCGATGTTCTGAAACTAAAGAGCCTCTCATCCAACAGTAGAGTTTTCACGTTCAGTCTTCTGTGGAGGGTGAAGAAGAGTCTGGTTTAGGAAGACAACATGGCTTCCTGCAGATGAGCTGCTGAAAGAAGATGCTTCTTATGGCTACATCTCATAACCTGTTTTTCCCCCTTCCTTTTCTTTTGATGTTGCCTCTGGTCTACCCTTTTATATTAAACCTTTTCCTTGATATTTGTCTTAGCTGGTGTTCTGTTGCTGTGAAGAGACACCATGACCACAGCAACTCTTATAAAGGAAATCATTTGATTGGGGCTGGCTTCCAGTTTCAGAGGTTTAGTCTATTATTGTCATGGCGGTGACATGTAGGCATGTGGCATGCAGGCAGACATAGTGCTGGAGAGGTCGCTGAGAGAGTTCTACATCTGGATCCACAGACAGCAGGAGGGGGGGAGGGAGAGAGAAAGAGAGAGACTGGGCCTGGCTTGAGATTTTGAAAACCCAAAGCCCACCCCCAATGACATACTTCCCCCCATAAGGCCACACCTCCAAATAGAGCCACTTTTTGGTGACCAAATATTGAACTCTCTAAACCTGTGAGGGCCATTTCTCTTTTCTTTTTCTGGTTTTTCGAGACAGGGTTTCTCTGTATAGCCCTGGCTGTCCTGGAACTCACTCTGTAGACCAGGCTGGCCTCAAACTCAGAAATCGCCTGTCTGTTTCCCAAGTGCTGAGATTAAAGGCGTGTGTCACCACTGCCCGGCTAATGGCCATTCCTAATCAAAGGGGCACAGTATTTGAATTTGCAGTCACCTTCCCTGATGAGTCCTGACCCTGTTCCCTGTGCTTTCTTCACTTGGGCCAGGCCATTCACTATACCTCTTATGGAGCTTTTCATGAGCAACAGTAAGAAACCAGCTTTTCCCCTGTTTTTTAAGTACCAAGCTCTCTAATTTTGTAACTTTCCAGAGTTGTTGCTCTATCATCTGTAAAATGGGGGAGGAGGTATCTGCTTAGATCCCACATAACGTACAGTTTACCAAAAGAATAATATATGAGAACTTGGAGAAAAGAATGAATTTATAGACTATAGCGTGCTAGATTAAAATAAGAGAAATGGAAGACTTGGGCATATTCCCAAGATATATTTTCCAAAAATAATTACATCTAAAATGCCTCTAAAATAGATTCAGATAGGGTACCTCCATGTAGCCCAGGTGGCTTCAAATTTGCAGTCTTTCTACCTAGTCAGTGCTGGGATTTCAGGTGCCTGTGCATGACTGCAATTAGGTTTTTAGGATTCTTTGTGCCAATGATTTGACTTAAGTATGGAAAAAGAGCAGTGCAGTTTAGCTACAGCTAATGTTCCTTTGTTAAAGACTTCAGCTCAAGGAGGGCTTCGTAGTCCGAATAGACAGCACTGTGAAGCCTAGGTAAAATATCTTATTTGAATATCCCTATATTATTTGTGTGTGTGGTATATGCATATCTGTGTGTGAGTGCTGCTGCCCATGTGGAGGCCATAGGTCAATAATTACATCATTTCCCCCTTTGTTTTCCTCCCTCAGCCTCGTCCATGTACTGCTTCTCTCTCTAAAATTTATGGCTTCCTTCTTTTAAATTGCATGCACACTCTCTCTCCCTCCCTCTCTCTCTTTCCTAAATACATAACACACTCTGCTCAGTCCATACAGCATTACTTGGATCTGTGTTTGGAGGTTCTTCTCTAGGGAAAACTGTTTCTCCCACTCTCAGTATTCTTTGGTTGTCTGTCTGTTTAGGTTTGGGGCCCTGTGAAAATTTCCCCTTCCACGACTACCAGTGGTGTTCTTGTTCCAGTCTTGTTTAGGTGAGCAATGTTGTTGAGGCATCATGGCTATAGCTTTCTTGACATTTCTAGGAGACACAAGCTCATAGAAACCTGCCTCTTTTCCTGACTCTTTTAATAATATTTCTGTCCACATTCCTCCATGTTTCCTGAGCCTCAGGTGCAGGAATTGTGCTGTAGGTCAGTGTGTGTCAGTTGGGCCGGGGTACTACATGTGTACTTGTTCTTTGCATTTTGATTGGTTGTGGTTTCTTTGATGATGGGTGAGGACAGCGCTTATCTGAAGGAATAAAGATCACTGTTTAGAATGTAGTTAAGAGTTATACTGGCTTAGTAAAGTGGCAGTTGTAGGTTCTTCAGGATCTGTGACCATACTAGCTCTGGGAAGTTGGCTAGGTTTCCTGTACCAAGCGTGATTTCCTTCCTGTTGAGCAGGCCTTAAGACCAGTTAGAGAGCTGTTGGTTACCACTAAAATATATGTACCACTGTTGTACATATATTTTATAACTCTTACGGTTAGGGTGCCATGCTGGTCATTGTAGTTTCTACTTTTATTTTTTAAGACAAAGTTTCTCACTGAACCTGGGACTTGCCACTTTGGCTGTTGTCTTAGTTTTGTTTCTTGCTGCTGTGATGAAATACCAGTATAGAAGCACCTTACTGAAAAGTTTCATTTAGTTCACAATCTCAGGTTCCCATCTGTATGAGGTACTTTCTGTTGTACTACATGCCATGACCATAAGGCAACATAAGGAAGGAAGAGTTTATTTTGGCTTACAGGTCCAGAGGGATAAGTCCATGGTACCAGAGCAGAAGCTTGGCAGCTAGCCCAGACATGGTGGCTGGGGCAGAATACTAAGAGCTTGCATCCTTTATTGTAAGCATGGAGCAAAGAAAGCAAACGCGAAATAGCAGGGGTTTTTTTTTCCACCTAAAGACAGATCTTTATTTCAAACTCTGATCTACCAAATTAGTGTTTCTCACCAACTCTGGGAGCAGAGACCTTCACAGGCTGGCTTCACAATCTTTTGTTTAGGTGCTGCCTTTGTGGGGGCCTTGGCAGCAGCCATTGCTGTCTTCGCTGACGCCTGCTTAGCCTTTTTTGCTTCCTTGGCAGCCCTGATAGCCTGCTCTCGCTGAGCTTTCCTAACTTCTGGTTTCTCATTCCTCATGGCCATTTTATCAGCAAGAGATGCACCAGTGATGGCTCGCTGGAATTTGACTGCATAGTGGGTTCTTTTTAATTTCTTCCGACCGTCCTTTTTTGTGTTTTCTTCTGTGGAGGACAGTCCAGTTTATCTGACGAGGATTCCTTTTGGAAGGGAATTCGAACTCACATTTTGCATTAAGAAACTGGAAAACCTTCCCGTCGGTCCTGGCATAGCACCGCCTGTGTTCTGGGTAGATCTTGTACCCACTGAAACGGCACAGCTCGACCTTCATGGTGATAGATGTTAGGCCTGCCAGGGGAAAGATGGTGAAGAGAAAGCGAGTCTTTAAATTCTTAAGGCCCACTTCCAGCGACATACTCTCTCCCAACAAGGCCTAAACCTCCCTAACAGCCAAGTATTCAAATACATGAACCTATCGAACAAATTCTCATTCAAACCACACCGCAGGATTTCGTTGTCAGGAAGTTAAGGCAGCAGGAACTTGGAATAGCTAATTATAGCCTCCACAGTTACAGGCAGAGAGTAGCATGCATGCCTGGTACTGATGAGCTTGCTGTCTATTCCTGTACAGCTCCAGGTCCTCTGCCTAGGGAAAAGAGCCATCCATCCACAGTGCTTGCTTGGGTTTTCTCATCGCTATTATTCTAATCAAGAAAATCTCTTAAAGACTTCCTGGAGGTCTGCATCTCTGGCGATTCTCCACAGTGTTGACAGTTAAAGCTAAGCATCAGAGGGCTGGAGAGATGGCTCAGAGGTTAAGAGCATGGGCTGCTCTTCCAGAGGTCCTGAGTTCAATTCCCAGCAGCCACATGGTAGCTCAGGAATGGGGGCTGCTCTTCCAGAGGTCCTGAGTTCAATTTCCAGCAACCACATGGTAGCTCAGAACCATCTGTAATGGGATCCGATGCCCTCTTCTGGTGTGTCTGAAGACAGCCACAGAGCACTTATATAAAGTAAATAAATAAATCTTAAAAAAAAATTAAATCTTTTTTTTTTTTTTTTTTTGAAAAGCTAAGCCCCAGAGCTCTAACTGTCCAGTGAGCCTCTGGGAGCTCCCCATCTCTCCCTCCTGCACCTCAGTGCTAGGGTTATAGCTGTGTACTGTGGTACCCAGCTTTTTCTGTGGGTGCTGGGTATTTGAACTGAGTTTCCTGTGCCGCAGGTATTTTATCCACTGAACTATATCCTCGGGTCAAATATTTCTTTGCCTGAAACTTTGGCCAGCCTAATTCTCAATTTGTGGGAGCTGTGTCTGTTTAGGCTTGAAAGGACCATGAGGACAAAAATAATGGGAATGGCCACTTTTGGGTAATTTGTCTTAAGGGTGACTTCAGAAATTACCTGAGGATAGTGTGTATATTATGTGGTAGGAAAAAAGCTTGTTGTTGAGCCCACCTCTAGTTCAGCTGATGAATCACTGAGCAAATGTTTATTAAGCAACTATTCTGATGTAGAAATACCATTAGACTAAAAGAACTAACCAGCAAGGCATGAACACAATTGATGTAAAATGCAGTGTTTTTCAGGTGTTTCAGCAAAGTAAGCAGCAAGAGCTCTGGAGGAAAATTACTACATCTGGGCTCTAAATGCAACACTTGAGAGGCGGGGACAAGAAGGAAGAGTTCAAGAACCTCACTAAATAGTGAGCTTGAGACTGTCCTGGGCAGCAGTAGGACCTGGCAGAGAGAGTCCTCTTGTGCTTTGTGGTGTGTCAAGTGTATGAGTGAACGAATGCGTAGTTCGTGCATCTGTTAGATCCTCTACACAGTGTTGTGGGAGCATGAGAAAAGAGGTAGTGAAAATTTAATGACACAGAGGAGAGAAAATGTCACGGGAGATACTGAGTATTAAAGGTGGGGTGACAAACCTGACATGTTCTCAGATGGTATGCTCAGAAAATCTGGAGTAGAGGTGACTAAGATGAGGTTGCATCTAAGGTCAAGATGCAAAGAGATGTATTGCAATCTCTTCAGTAGGTTCTGATAACAAGTCTTTAAAATTATTTTATTTAATTTTATGTGTAGGGGTATTTTGCTGGCATGTATGTCTGGATCCCCTAGAGCTGGAGTTGAGAGACAGTTGTGAGCTACCATGTGGGTGCTGGGAATCGAACCTGGGTCCTCCAGAAGTACAGCCAGTGCTCTTAGCCATCTCTCCGGCCATAAATAGTTTCTGTTAGTTGGTTTGAAATTTGAAGATCAAACTTGGGCCCTCACAGTTTGGGCAACGGCTCTACCACTAAGCTATGTTGGTAGCCCTCTTTAGGTTGTTGGTTTTATTGTTTTGTTTTTTATCTTTATTTGGTTTATTTATTTACTTTTGAGACAGGGTCTCACTGTGTAGGTCTGAAACTTACTGTGTATACCAGGCTTGTCTGGGACTCATAAATAGGCCTGCCTCTGTTGGGATTAAAGTGTACATTACCATACCTGGCACCTCTTGTGTTTTCAGTGGAAATCAATTTAATAGTTCATAGAATTATGGGAAATTCCTTAATATACATTATTCTTGAATTGAGAGCTCAGATATTGATAGAAGCTGTAGGCATATGTGTTAGAAATGAGCATGGGTTAATTTATATAAATTGTAGTAGCATTTTCTTTATTCCCTTCAGATAATGTCTATTCAGCATAGGTTAAGCCAGTATACTCAGACTATACAATGGCTCCTCATGCTCTGTGTGGTTACATTATTTAGTCCATACCTCCAGCCATGATGATCTGCTTTTTTAAATCTGTATAATTTTTCTTCATGACATGCCATGTAAATGGAATCATACTGTATATAGACTTTCAGTACTACCTTCTTTCAGTACATGCTTCTGAGCATCATCTAAGTTGTATATAATGATAATTCCTTTTGGTTGCTGAGGTTGGATTATTTACTAGTGTTTTTCCTCCTTTTTTGTTAAGTTTTTGAGAACATGTGTTCCATCATAAGGAATTTAAGTGAATTATTTTGTGAAATAGGGATGGTCTCTGTGTCTTTTAAAGAAGTTAACACAGAGACTTAGAGCTTACGTACGTAGGCCTAGATTGAACAACTAGTTAACTGTAGAGTTGGACTCACACTGTGGTCAGCCACTCTAAAGTCAGTGCCCTTAACCATTAGTCTACTGGGCAAATAGTTAATATTAGTACCTTAATTCTTTCTTCATGTTCTGTAATAAGAGTTAATTTTATCTGTGTGTGCCTGTGCCCTCAAGTGTAGAGGCCAAAGGAATCAGGTGCTCTCTATCCCCTTTCACCTTATTCCCTTGAGGCAAGGTTTCTCATGTGTTTTAGGCCAGCCTGGCTGGCCAGTGAGCCCCAGGGATTCTCCTATCTCTTTCTTGCAGTGCTGGGGCCATAGGTGTGTAAGGCCCAGTCTCTTTTATGTTTGGGCTGGAGATCTGAACATGTCTTCAGGCTTGCTCCATAGGCACTTCTCCTGAGCTATAGTCACCTTCCCTAAGGTGGCCTAAGATGTGAGTAGATCTCCCTTACTGCTCCCCTGCCACTCTTTGTAATGCATTACGTAAGTTTCCCATATTTTTTTTTTTTTTGTCTAATTTTATCAAAGAATAAAGACAGCAGTTGTAGGCAATTATTTTTATGTTTCTGGGTTTTGGTCTTAAGGACCCAAGGCTTCTGGGATTGAGGCTTAAATAAAAATAAAGTGTAATTGTTAATTAGCATAAAATGCATCTGTATGAGAATTAAGGTCATTTTACCACTTTTCCTTAACCTCCTCTTTGTTTTATAGACAATAAATACCAAACAAAAGTAGCAATAGTTGATATTACTTAAGAGGTCTGACTTCTACACTGCTGTAAGTTTAATTAAGATAGGTAGTTGTCTTGTTTTTTATTTTTAGAAACATAGAATTTTGCCAGGTGTGTTACAGACTCCTAAAGTCCTCATACTGTCAGGCTGATGCAGTGCACTGTAAGGGTTCAAGGCCAGCCTGGGTTACAAAACAAATTGGAAGCTAAGCTGTGAGACCCTAATGAAAAAAAGAAATAAATTTTTAAAGAAGAAATAAGCAAGTTTTGATGTAAAAATCTCTCTTTTTAAAAGAGAGAGCTACAAGGCCTGTTTACTTAAACATCTTGTCATAAAAGTATTTCTAGACCAATGATACAGCTTTTATTTTAATGTTATTTTGTTTTGCAGTGCTGAGGGTTGAACATAGGCCCTTACACATGCTAGACAAGTCTATGCCACTGAGCTAAGAATACACATTTTAAAAAAATATTTTACAGAGGCTGGAGAGATTGCTCTTGCAGAGGACCTGGGTTTGGTTCCCAGCACCCAAATGACAGCTCACAACTGACTGTAACTCTGGTTCCAGGGTCAGCACTCTCTTCTGACCTCCATGACACCAGATACACAAGTGGTACACATACAGGCAAACACTCTTAAAAATAAAACAAATCCAACAAATAAAAAAAAAAAAAAAAACAAACCCATTTCTTAGTAAAGTATAATCGGCATAATTGCATTTTTGAAGATTTTATAAAATTCACATTACTGACCAGTAATTTTATCAATAGCTTACTGCCAATTATCAAAAAGGTGGTGGTGGGGGGGCAAGGAAAAGGCTCAGTAGTTAGAAACAGTTGCTGTACAATCGTGAGGATCTGAGTTCAAATCTCCTGCATATACACATGCACTCATGGTGTCTTAGCCACACTTTCTGTGGCTGTCAGGACAACTTGTAGGAGTTGTGTTTTCCTTATAGCTTATGGGACCCAGGCACTGAACCCAGGTCATCAGGCTTGGCAGGAGCCTTTACCTCTAAGCCATCTTGTGGGCCCTGAAACTTTTTTATGTGTGTCCTTAATAGGACTTTGTTCTGCAAACAGTAACCTAAACCTGAGGATTTAGAAAGGGCATAGAATCAAAAGTCAGAACTGAAACAAGTCTCAAAAGTCCCCTGATCTCCATGATATTCCAGTATTTAACAAGAACAGGAAATGGGGCTGGGATTTAGCTCACAGATAGAATGCTTTCTTAGCACGTGCAAGACCCTGGGCTCAATTCCTAGGATTGCAGAAACGCAAGGAGAAGACAAAATGCCTGGGAAAAGGCTTGCTTGGTAAAGCACCTGCTGTGGAAGCTTGAGACATGTGTGTGGATCCCCAGAACCCACAGAAAAACTCAGCCTGGTGGCATGTTTGTAAACCCAATCTTCAAAGGCAGTTAGAGGGAAGGAGACAGATCTTTGAAGCCTACCTGAATTGATTATCTTCAGGTTTAGTGGGAGACTCTGTCTCGAAAAATAAAGATGGAGGGCCTGGAGAGGAGACTTGACAGGTAAAGGCTCATGCCTCTATCCCCACAGGCTCAGTTAGATCTACACCTCATACAATGGAAGAAGAGAAGTGACCTCTCCATTGTACATAGGGTACCTGAGTGTCCACACACAGATAAATACATGTGGAAAAGAGAGTAAAGAGTGATAGCACTGTGAGGTGAGGCAGGAGGATAGTGTAGTTACTGCATGCACAGTGGAATGTTCTTGGCAATAGAAAAGCAGTTGTGGTAAACAGCACCCCTCTCACACACTTCTCCCCAACTCTTTAAGTAGACCAACCTTCCCATGATTATAATCAACAAAATAAGCCATCTTTAGAAACATTCCTTAACTTCGTTTTGTGTACATATGTTTTGCTTACATGTGTGTAAAACAAGCACACGACCAATGGGCCTGGTGCCTACAGAGGTCAGAAGAGGTGCCTGATCCCCTGGACTAGAGTTTGGATAGCCATGAGCCAGCACATGGGTGCTGGGCATCAAATCTGGGTCCGCTGCAAGAGCTGCAAACGCTCTTACCTACTGCGCCATCTTTCCAGCCCCCACTTTACCTTTAATCTCACTTTTGTCTGAAGTTCCCCTAATCAGGCTGTCTCTTTTTAGAACTTCGTTGTATGACTTTTCCTGGCTAGAGAGGACAGAAGAACAGTATCATCCAAGTTCAGACCAGTGAACCAGTGAGTTTATTGGGATTACAGGAGCGTGGGTGAGTCTCCAGCAGCTGAGTCATAGAGAAGGCACCCACCCTGCAGGGATGAGTCAGGATTTAGGAGAGCCATCACCAGAGACCCCTAGGCAGCCCTTTACCATGAAAGGATCTCCCCCTTCCCAGCAGATTACGTGACTCCAGGTAGCTGGACTTGGATCTTTTAATTTGTATGAGCTTCCTGTGCTTTTCGAGATTCTTAGGAATTTTATGAGCTCTCTTTTATCTTAAGGAGGGAATTTTTCAATCAGGAAAAACATTTATAAAATAGACTCTATCACACATAAAACCTTTCTTTAAAAACACACTTTATTTGTATATGGGGATCTCCTCCCCCCCTCTCGGAACTGGAGTTACAAATGGTTGTGAGCTGCTATATCAGTGCTGGGAAACAAATCCTGGTCCTTTTAAGAATACCAAGTGCTCTGAGCCATCTCTCCATGCCCCACCCTGAATTTTTGTTTTTCAAAATATTTATAGTGACCTTCATAATGCTAAAACCAGTTGTCATTTTTCTTCAGACCTCATCTGCTTTGGTCTGAGATCAGCACTTAGTGCTCACTCACCTCTTAGACTGCTTTTACTCCTCAGACTCCATGCTGATAGGGTAGGCCTCGTTTTCCTTCTCCGTTTCTCTGTATATCTTCTCAGCTGCCCTTGTAAGCTCTTTATCATTTCCCCTACCTCTAAATGGTAGAGTATCCCAAGAGTCTTACTATATCATCTGTAGCTTTATGTCATGCTCAAGCACCTGGAATATATGCTAATGATTCTCAAAGTGTATTACTTGTTTTACCTTTCTGATATTCTATAATTTAAATTATGATAGAAAATTAGCAATACTTCAGTACTGATGTAAAGTCAGTACATCTTATGTTACACGATGAAAGACTAAGAGGAAAGATATTTGCTTAATGTGTGTGTGCATTCTTATACAAATATATTCTTAACAAAATAGTTTGTGTAACTGGTCGTGTCCTAGTGTAGTAGCTGGCATTAATAACAGCCCTCTGCTGTTTGTTCTGAATTCTCTTGGTCTTCAATAAGTACCCCAGCTTGTTGTGACATAGGGCTAGAAAGTTGATGTATCTCAATCAGGACAGTGAATGGGTGTTGCTGGCCTTGCCAGCTGAAAGTAAACTTTCTGGCTCATTTATGGATATACATCGAGAAGAAGGAGGTAAATCAGTAGCTCCTTTTCAGGTGCCAGATATATGAATTTGCTCAAGGAGTGAAACTACATCTGGTTAAGTTTACAATATGGTTATTGTTTCCCAGGATCATTTCCCAATGGGTGCTGAAGATCACCCAACAGCTGTAGTCTGTTTTGGTTACTGTGTATATGGCAAGGGGCTAGAACAATGTCTGACACAAACTCAGTGTGCAGGGCACATTTTTAACAGGTGAGAATGATTAAGAGTACCTATAGTCAGTGATTGACATTGACTTTGTAACACTGAGAAAGCAATTTCTATGTATAGATTCTCCTTTTCAAAATTAAGACAGCGTTCTAGCTGGCCTGGAACTCACTGTGTACTAGATTGGCCTCAAACTTGGCAATCTTACCTTTGTCTTACTGAGTGTGAGGATTACAGCTATGCACCAGCACACCTGGCATCTTTTTTCTTATTTTTAAGATAGGACAAGAATGGATCGGTGTTTGAAACAGCAGTCTTAAATGTATTTCCCTGAAGGCTCTCATAAAAATCTCAGTGATAAACAGAATTGAAAAGCCACTGGCATGGATACAGGATCGATCTCTAAGGTGGACAGGTTTATGATGATAAGTGTTTCCAATAATTGTAAATAGGTCTGCTGAGGGAATGCAGAGGAGACATTTGACCTGAGAGTGGTGCGGATGGTCAGTAGACGCCTGGGCGGTTGGGATGAGGTGGCCAATCCCAGGAAACACAGTGTAAGCAGGGTACATAGAAGTGGGGAAGAGCAGTTCCAAACCCCAGAAGGTTTCAGTACGTCTGGACTATGTGCATGTGGGCTTGTGGGCTTGTATGCCTCTGTGCCTGTTTGGTGTGCATGCTTGGGAGAAAAAGAGAAGGGAACATGTGGGTAGAGAAGTGGAGTGGGGAGATGGGGCTGGGGAAAAAAGAAAAATTGAATTCAGGTGTCAAAAGCCTTGAAAACCATGATGAATGGGGGCTCTTTTTTTTTTATAGATGGGATAATTGGGTCACTTCACTTCGTCTAAATATTTGGCATAAACAATTGAAGGAAGGAAAGGTTTATTTTGGCCTATGACTTCAGAAGATTCAGTTCATGGTTGCTTGGCTTCATGTGCCTGGGCAGAAGATGACAGCGGGGGTGTGGGGTGGAGGCTGTTCTTAGCTTCTTGAAAAATACGAAGCAGAGAGAGGGGGAAAAATAGCAAGAAGCCAGGCTGAAATAAAGGACAGGTAGTGACCTACTTCCTCCATCTAGGGCCCCGCCTCCCTTTTACCATCTCCCGATAACACCACCATACTGTGAATACCTGAAGGGATAGCTCCATTACACCAGAACCCTCGGGATCTGTTTTTTTGAAAGCCAAGGTATTCCACTAACTATTGAAGTATTTCTTCCTTTAATCAAGTTGACAATCAACATTAGTCATTACCTGAAGTTTTCTGTTCGCTAGTCTCTAACTTGAAATTCCCCTGCCTCAGCTTCGAGTATTGGAATTGCAGGTGAGCACTGGCTAGCCTGGCCTTTGTTTTGATTCTTGGACTCAGAGTTGTTTCTTCTCTCCCCCCACCATCTCCTTCTCTTTCCCCATTGTGAACCCAGGTCCCTCGTTGGCAGAGTTGCTCTTCAACAAGACAGTCGTTGGTGCTAGAGCTGTCCTTCCCTCACTGAGGCAAGTCAGGAAAGCAGTCTCTTATGGAGCTGTAGCTATAATCCTTTAAATAAAAATGATTTCAGTGGTCAGAAACAAGCAGGAGAATCTCATGAGATTCTCCTTCCTGGTGAGTTCCCAGCCATGGTGGGTCCTTGTCTCAAAAAGAGCTGAGGGGCTGGGGAGTAGGCTCAGTGGTTAAGAGCACTTGTTGCTATTGCAGAGGACCCAGGTTTGATTCCCAGCACCCACGTGGTAGCTTGTAGTCTCCAGATATAGAGGATCTGATGTCCTCTTCTGACTATCTCGAGTACCAGGAACACAAGTGGTGCATAGATGTACATGTACACAAACTGCTCATGTGCATAAGATAATATAAATCTTTTTGTAAAGCTGAGACAGGATGAATGGCATAGGTTTGAAACTAGCCTGGACTAAAGAATGAGTTCCAGTCAGCTTGCCTAGAGTGGAATCCTGACTCCGAAACTGAGCAGCTGTCTGTAGGAGCGAATTACAATCATATGATACATATATGTTTACCTTCATATGAAAGTGCCAGGGCCTTCTAAAGTAGATAGATCGTTTTGTCTACCTACTAACAATGTATAAAAGTAATAGTTGCAGGCTTGGGAAGTGCTTAGTTGGTAAAATGCTTGCTGTGCAAACACAAAGACCCAAGATCTAGCACCAGTACAGGTTTTAATATAGCTTAGGCTGATCTTAAGCAAGCTAACTGGCTGAAGCTTGGGTTGCAGGCATCCTAATCTCAGGATAGTATATTATAATGTTCCTATGGGGTATATATGTACAATTTATTGACCTCCCAGGATGGCAGTGACTTCAAACCTAAGTGTGTGTGTGTGTGTGTGTGTGTGTGTGTTGAACCCCATGTTTCACACATGCTTGGTATATGATTTGCTGTACTAGAGGAGTACCTTTAGCCCTAAGGACTTTTTATTTTTTTTCAGTGTTGTGGATTGAACACAGAGCGTTGCACATGTTTGGTACTTGTCCTACCACTGAGCTGTACCCTCATTTCTGGTTTTGTTTGTTTGTTTGTTTGTTTGTTTAAAGAAAGGGTTTTGCTGTGTGACTAAGGCCATTGTTGAACTTGCTATGTAGCCTGGGCTTGATTTGGCCTTGCATTCCCCTGCCTCAGCCTAAGTAGCTGGAATAACATGTGCCAATGAACTCTGTTTCAAGCACTTAGTGTATTCCTATGTGTGTGCTCACCAGCATGTGGAGGACAAAGGTCAACATAGGGTGTCATTCCTCAGGAGCCACCTACTTTGTTTTTGAGATAGGGTAGATTTGGTTATCAAGCTCCAGAGGTCCTCCTGTCTGCTTTACCAGGATTTGAACTCCAGAGCATTACTCATGCTAGCTACATCCCAACCAAGGTCCAAGATGTCACCTGGGTGATGGGTATCACACTCAAGCTCTCATGCTTGGAAGGTAAGTGCCTTACTGACTGATGTTTGTTTTTATCATTTTTAAAATCAGTCTTTTGCCATTTGCTTTTTTAAAAAAAAAATCTTTATTTTTATTTCATATGTATGGGTTTTCCTGGATGTATGTCTGTATACCATATATATGCAATACCTGAGGAGACCAGAAGAGGGTGTCGGATTCCCTGGGACTGGAGTTAACAGACATTTGTGAGCTGTCAAGTGGGTGCTGGGAATTGAACCCAGGACCTCTGGAAGAGCAGTCAGTGCTCTTAACCACTGCCCCATTTATTTATTTCTGTATCATTCTTTTACTTTTAATTTTTCTAATTAACTTATAAAAGATTAGGTTTGCATGGATATTACCCAAAATATTTCAACTGTGGAAAATGAGTTGGTGGGCTTTCCAGTGAACAGTGGACTTCTTGCTATTGACTATCAGAGCAGCTTGTTTCTAGGTGTATGGAATCTGAATATTCATTCAGGTATTTGGTAGTCAGAATTGATTTATTCTTTTATTTTGTGTAGTTAAAAATTAACTTACTAAGTTCTAGAGATTATCTTAGTAAAAAGGAACTCTTCAGTGAAATAGAATAAATAGGCCGTCTTGATGAACAAATTGTTTCAAGTATAGTATGCTCACCGCAGGGCCATGGTAAACAGTTGTGGTAATGATTTGGTGGCATGTCAGACAGTGACCTGGAGGGCACTGCTGTAGTGGTTTGCCCGTTGGATTAGCCTGTGTACAGGGCAGCAGTGGTGGAGGAGGGAGCCTGGTACTTAGAAGGCTTCTGAGGCATGCAGAAAGTTTTATTCCACAAGTGAAGCTGTGGCTCTGTCTTGGAAATGGTAGAGATACGAACTATGATTGCTTTGGTAACTTTTAAAAAGTAAGTATTTATCAACCTTTCGGTTCCTCTTAAAAATAGTTTTGCTATGTTGGACTGTCTAACATAAATTTTTAAAAGTTCTTCAGCCATGTTAATTGACACTTATTTTTCCACTGGACTTTGGATTTTCTAGTGAATTTTATCTGTTCAAAGAACCTCTAAGTCTGCATCTGGAATTACAGTTTGCTGGCTTTTCCAGATTACATAGCCATATATCCCTTCATATAAGGGTTAATGAGTAGCCAGGTTGGACACACCTGTTAGTCGCTGTGGTAAGAGACAGTTTATTCTCTCCTTTCACCCCTCTCTAGTTTTTTTTTATAGTCGTATTTATTTGATGTGTTAATTTTACTTTCTTGTAGCTTGTCATTCTAATTTATACTGTTAATTTTCAAAGATGGCAATTAGCCCGAGTTAGTGGCAGCTTAAACTAGGTAGCTTTTGCTCCTAGGCTCTGTCTCGCTCCCGTCCGATGCCTCGCCCCCATTTTTACCTGTGCATTTGCATGTTTGACCTAGCAGAATAATTGGGTCCCAGCAACATGGGCGTGCCTCCCTTAGAGACACTTAGTTTCACGTGTGACTCATAAGCTGAAGCAGACACCACTTCCCCAACCTACAGGAGCCATTTTAACAGCACACAACTTGCCGATTGCTTTTTAGTTTCAAGCCCAGAGAACAACACCTGAAGACAAAGTTTAAAGGTACCTTGTGATTTTGTATGTTTGCTTCTGGCTAATTTTGAGCTGATAAACAGATGTGGTTCTTACCTGTGGCAGAACATGGCTGAATGTATTCTTTAACTCTGATAAAATATGTGTAGTGAGTCACATGTCTGACTGCTCTTCAGAACTAGGGGCAGCAAAGTATTCAAATGCTGAAAATCTAGTCCTTCCCCCTGAAGCATTCTGTTTGTTTCTGTGCTTGGTATTTTCTTCTCCTCTAACTTCAGATAAAGGAGAACCCCCACCCCTGTAAAGCAAACTAGATCAAGTTCTAATTAAAATAAACTTAATTGTCTTTGAGGGACTGGCTGAGAAGTGACTCTTCAATAAACCATACTGCTCATGAGATTCCAATGCTGAAAAAAAAAAATCGGGAACTAAGGCTTGTTGCAGTATTTTAATTAAGGCTGAAATCTTGGGGTCAATTTAGTCTTACGTGTTGCTCATAGGCCCGTCTATCTTTTTTTTTTTTTTTTAGTTAATGAATTTTGCAAGATCTTTCATTTTGAAAAGCCAAGAGAGGTTTAAAAACTAAATAGAGTCTGTGTAAAGTGAACCGGTGGTAAAAGTGCATTTTCAGTGAAGAGGAAGGCAGTCTGGATTGATTCATTCAGTGTTTGAGGGAAACGAAGCCTTCTGGGTTACAGGAACTTGCTTGGAGTAGCCACTTTAGAAAAGAAACTGCTTCTGAAGAGTTCTGTGCTCGATCAGTTTTGTGTAGAGAACAGAAAAATGTTGGCCTTCCTCGTTACTAGTGTTAACGTTTGAATTTTTTTTTTCTTGTTCTTTTTTTTTGTAGTTAAAAAAAGTAAAACCCTTTCGTTAGCAGGAGGTGGCTCAGCCTTTTCTTGAATTATTTGTCATCACCGAAACTGTTATATTTTCTGGCAAGTATACATTTACTGTGCAGCAGTATTTTACTTCTGAAATATCCATGAAGCTAACATTTGGGGAAAGTAAACTTTGAGTAGGTAATGATTCAAGTTTGTTGTCGTTTACCAAACGGTTGACCAGAATGGTTTCTAGCTGGTTGGTTGAGAATTGGCTTCAGCTCTCTGAGTACATGAAGTCCTTGTAGGTTTGAAAGGGAAGGCAAGAAGGTTGTCACTTGTTGCTACAGGGGAAGGTTCTTGATAGTAGCAGATCCTAGTGATGTGGTCTTCTAAGGAAGGCAGACATTTTGCCAGTTCAACTGTGGGCCCTTCTCCGTCATCTTTGCATATTGCAGGTTAGGTTGGCTTTTGACTAAGCGAAGGCTGTATTTGCTTCAAGTCTGGACTAAATCAAAACTAATGACACCTTCTTATTCCCCCTCCCCCTTTTTCTTTGTAAGGCTTGTGATCCATAGGAGGAAAATCAAGGAGGACACAAGTAAGCAAGTTAAGAGCATACATACTAAGCAAAACAATTTGATTTCTTAAAATTGAGAAGTTGCTACATTTGAAATAAAGTAGACATTGGTCATGCATATCTGGTTCTTTTCATGCATGTTTTGAGATAGGGTCTTGATATGCCACTCGTCTTGAATTCTATCTAGTCTGCCCCAGCTTTCCAGTGTTGAGATTCCAGGCATGTGCTACCATGCTTGGCTGTCACTTTCTTATTAGGAAAATGTCAGAAAGGGAGCTTTCAGGGATGCCCAGGAGACTGAGTATGTAGTTACCCTGCTCCCTCTTTTCATAGGATGGAAGGGAAGCTTAAATGGAGTCATAGGAAGTACAATGTAGAATTATTGACTGAAGATTGTTCAAGGGCCTCATTTATGGCTTAGATAGGTGCTGACACTGGTGCTATATTGGCCTTGAACTTTACTAGGTATTAGAGAATGGGATAGTCTTGAACTCCTGACCTTCCTGCCTCTCTACCCCCTAAATCACCGACATGGACCATAGTACTCAGTCGGTGCTCGAGGGTGCTGGGAGGGAGTGGGGCAAATGTGGTAACACATGTCAAGTTCTAGAATAGTCAGGGCTACATAGAATGTCCCAAACAGATAAACAAGCAAGCATTATAAACATTATTATTATTATTTTACTTTGTGTTTTCTTGGGATATATTATCTTATGTAAATTAGAAACTGTCAAGATAGCAAGATAGCTTTACACGATGCATTATTTATGGTCTGGATGCTCAATTAAAGACTAATCACTGTATTTGTGCAAAGCTGGATGGCATGGTTTTTACAAATCTAAATGTAATTAAAGGTAGTTATTTTCTGGGTTTAGAAACTACATGGTCCAGTATAGTCAAAACATAACATTTTACAATAAAACTATAAAAGGAGGTACTTTTTTTTAGTGTTTATTAGCATTTTTTTTTTGGTATCAAAACACTTAATGGAGGTATACTGTTATTAGGCCTTTCATTTTTAACACTAAAATATGCATATGGAAAAGTGTATAAAGCAAATATGATTTCAGTGTTTGCCCATTCACATGATCCTCGGTTAGCAAGTAGGGTATGTCTATGACCTGTATTTGCTTCCCCCTAAAATTTGACTATTTTGGCTTTTGTGATAATCTTCTTCTTATCGTTTTACCCCCTTGAACTTAACATAAGCCAAGCTAATTTTCTACAGCATACCTTTGCATGCCCTTTCTATACCAGCACACTTACTGCTCTTGTTGATGATACTAGAGTACTTCTAGCTTGGAAGTATTCGTCCATGCACTTCCAAGAACATAGATGCAAGAGTTCTGTAGGATTTTTTTTTTTTTTTACTGAGATGTGCGAAGACTGAAGGAACAGATAATTTAAGAAAATAAATAGCTCCTATTGTTCATCCCGGACATTAAGTGAAATTGCCTTTAAAATATGTCAGTGCTGGGACTGGAAAGATGGCCCAGCATTTAAGAGCATTGGTTAGCTTCCCAGTGTTCTCAGGTTTAGTTCCCAGCACTTGACAGCTCACAACTATGTGTAATTCCAATTCTGAGAGATCCGACTCCTTCTGTATTCTGCTGGCACCAGACAAGTATGTGGTACACAGACATACATGCAGGCAAAACGCTCATACACATAAAATAATAAAAGTTTTAAAAACTGTCAGTGCTAGTTGGTAAAAGTACAAGTAGTGTGGCTTGGCAGTGTCGCCTTGACTCATGCCGAGGCGGGCACGTTCCAGCTGTCCGTGCTCTTGCACGAACGCGGCACAAGTCAATGCCCTGAGAAGGTGTCACTGACACCCGGTTGCATTATGAGCATCATTTTGAGCTATGAAGTGCTGACAAGGTTTCCAGGTCCTGTGTGGGCCTGAGAATGACTTTGAATATCACTGCAGTACTGCACCAACGGACATGAGCCAATTGTTCAGAAACTAAGGATCAGATAAGTGCGTGATAGCATATCCACAGAATCGTATGGCCGAAATTTAATTTTATTAAAGTTTATGCCAAACACGACTTTACAATGGAGTATTTTTGTGTAGTTGGGCACGGATGAAGAAACCAATCTTTCTCAAAGAAAGTGAAAGTGTCAGGTCCAAGTTTCTGTGCCTTGCTTAGGTTGAGCCTTTGCCTTGAGAAAAGGGAAGCTCCAGAAGGAAGCTGCTGCTGCTGCTGCTGCTGCTTTACTGGTCTAAAACATTACAGGTTTAATTTTCACAGACAAGGAGTTAGCAGTGATATCTGTCATTTTTATGTGCTTTTAAGCAATAGGTGAAATGTGCCTTTAAATTATCTTCTAGTAGCTTCAGCTCTCATTACATTTTAAGCTTTTCTTGCTTATAAAATTCTTTCTCCTGTTTATTTTATTTTATTTTTTTAAAAAACATGTCCGATTCCCCTGGAGCTGGTTACGGGTAAGGCACCTGACAAGGGTGCTGAGAACTGCATTCAGGCTTCAGGAAGTGCTCTCGACCTTTGAGTCACCCTCCACTTTTGGTTTGTTTTTTTCTTTCTCTTTTGGAGACAGGATTCCCCCTAATTAGCCCAGGCTGGCCTTGAATTCTCCAACCTCTTAACTTCCAGGCATGCTCTCTCACAATTAGTTTGCATTTCTTTACTGTGTTCTTAATTGGGAGAGCTTTGAGTTGCTATGTAGAGGTGCGGATTTGAGGCTCCAGGGTTAGCTCTGCAGTAGACTGTGTGCCTGGCAAGCAGGCGGCCTTCTTCAGGCCTTAGCACCACAAGAAAAAAAGAGTTTCAGTGTGAATTTAAGGAGTATTTTAAGAAGACTTGAAAGAGACTTGCATTTAGACACCTAGTGCTTCTGTTAAAACCTCCATGGAAAGTTACTGCATCTGTCTTGTGCGTGAAGTCAGAGCACATTTTGTGAGAGGCGGCTTGGAAGGCAGGTTACTTTGTGCATCTGCAACACCTCAGTTATAATGAAAGCCCAGTAATCATAAATTGGCTTAATGTGCTTCAGTATGTTTCTAATCAGAAGGTTTGATACTTAAAGATTACTTATATATTGTATTAAAGTTTTTCTTAAGCTCGTTAGAAAATGTTAGAAGAATAAATATATATATATATATATATATGCAGGTTTTATTACTTATTTGTATTGACTGGGAATCAAACCCAGGGCGCTAAGCGTCCCAGGCAAATCACTTCCCCACTGAGCTGTACCCTCAGCCCTGTATTCTCATTGTCCTTTCCCTCCCCATCTGCTTCCCACTCCTCTCAGCCTTGCATACACTAAGTAAATGGTACACTACTAAACTATCCCTCCAGCCCAATATTTCAGGTTTAAGTTGGAAATATTAATTAATATTAAGACACAAATAGTCATTGCAAAAGAATACGCTATAGCTTTTCATTTGAAAATATTAGGTAAAAATCAAACTGTATATTCTAGCTGTCATATAAGATTTTATACTTTAGGAACATAGGACCTGAATTAAACCTAAATAAATAGTAAGTACAAGTTAAATTCTATGTAGGAAAAAAAGCCACAGGGTACTCACAGTGGGCTTATGTGATATGAACAGTGTTATTTTGGACATTGATGCAGAATGGAATTGCACTTGCTAAAGCCTGATAAAATTATAGTTGATGTAGATTATATTTCTAGCTAGGTAAGAATTACCCAATGTTAATAAGAAGATAGTTGCCCTTTGTCTAACCATGTTTATTTAGAACACAGGAGGTACAAATGATGAGTTATAATCATTCATAAAGATTATTAGTTTGGAAGGCATGACCACTTAAGCACCTATTTATGGTAGATATATAAATAAATTACAGGAACCAAGTTTTGGACATAGAAGAAAGTGGGGGTAGTGTGCTGGGGATTTGGGGCACAAAAGGCTGTGAAACACCCAACAACCTGAGCTTAGCTTAGTTGATGGAGTGTCTATGTGGTAGGCATCGTGTCTGCTGATGAAGACTGGAGGGTCAGAAGTTCAAGGTCATCCTTCTGTTACATAGAGAGGTGGAAAACAATTTGGATCATATGAGAGCCTATCACAGAACAACCAACAACCCCCCAAAGATCAAAGTGGCAAGTTAATCAGCTCGGTGTTATCGAGTTATTTTGGGGGTGGCCATGTTACCTCTTTGATATGCTAAGCCACTTGCTCTACCACTGAGCTACATTTTTAAACTTTGTTTATTTAAAGATAGATGCTTACTATATAGCCTGGCTGGCCTAGAATGCTTTATGTAGATCAACTGGCCTCAAATTCAGAGGGATCCAGCTGCCTCTGCCTCCCCTGTCTGTTTTGAAATGTAAAGCTAGGGAGGATAGCAAATATTACTCTTAAAATTGGCAAACTCCTAAAGCAGGCAAATAGTTTGAGGCATGTTCTGCTGTCTTACTCAGCCATATGAATTTGGTGTTTGTTTGTTTGTTTTATCCTACCTCTTAGGCCCAGGGCCTTTTGCATGCTATAGCAGTGGCTCCAGTACGTTTTGTATTTTCTAATTTGGAGCGGGGTCTTACAAAGTTGCCTGGGTTTCCTTGCCTTGCTTTGTAGCAGTCTCCCCCTCCAGGCTCTGGAATAGCTGGGATCACAGTCCTATGCCAACAAGTTTGGCCACAGCATGTTATCAGATCGTTGGTATTCGTTCCTAGGAGTCCTTCAAAGAACTTTGAATATTGTTCTTTTGTATCTTAGCTCTCAACACCAAAATACTTTCATGGTCTTTCTTCATTTTTATGTTTCTGATATCATACTTCACTGTATTTTCACACTGGCAATTGAGCTATTTATAAGTAAGATGCAGCAGAGAAGGCAGGAAATACTTGACACTTGTATGCCGTATCTTGCTCTCTGCTTCCTGTCAGTTAAACCACGAAGAGAGGAACAGAGACACAGATGTACAATTGCTGCTTTAATTTCCCATCAGGGAGCCCAGTTAAGCATAAAGCTTGTTTCATTAAACTTCGTACTTGTTGATTTTAGGGGGTATGGTAGGCTTCTCGGTGTTACACAGATTGCGTGGATATCTGACAACACTTTGACGTTAGAGAAGGACTTATAAGAAAATACAAGTTTTACACATTTAAAAGGTTTTTCTTTTTGTGATTTTGTTTTGTTTTTGAAAGCCTCATACACACTTAGGCTGGCATTAAACCTCTTGACTTAGCTTCCTAAATGCTGGGATGATAGGCATGTACCACACTGTACTCAAGTATATCTTAGTGTGAGTGAGTGCATATGAAGGTCAGGGGCCAACCTTGAGTGGCATTTCTTAGGAGCTGGAGGTATTTTTCCTGAGGAACTGTTCACTGTGTGTGTGCATGCACACATGTTCATATGTATGCACATGCATATGAGGTGTACATGTAGGCCAGAAGTCAGTCTTGGTGGTATTACTTAGGAGTCATGCTTTTTATTTTTAGAACTGGGAACTAAACCCAGAGCTTGCACCTAACAAGGCATGTTCATTACCACTGAGCTGCAGGCGGTGTACTACAGGGCCATCGTCGGGCTTGCTGAGTATGTTTATTTATTTAATGTTAATTTTGAGATAGTGTCTCTATTATAGATAATATTATATATTATATATATAGCTCTGGAACTCACTATGTAGACCAAGCTGGCTTCAAACTCACGGAAGTCCGCCTGCTTCGGTAGAATAAAGGCAGGCACCACCATACCCGGCCTTATCAAGAATATTTAACTTCAAATAATGGAGGGAAATGTAAAAAAACAAAAAAATGTGTGTTTTTTGTGGTCTTATTATGGCAGTGTAGACAGCTGCAGTTTTTTTTGTATGCCCTTTAACGTTTTCTTGTGTCTTATATGTGAAAAATCTGTCTAAACTCACAGAAAGTGCTAAAGACAGCTGAGGAGGTGAGACGATGTCATTTCCTTGTTGTAAAAGCTCATTTCCTTCTAGGCTGTCCCTCCCCGTTTTAGATTTAAATGTTCCTGCCAGCATTGCTCCTTCTAACTAGAATGTCTTCCTCTCCTTCACAGACTGTGAACTTGGGACGATCAGATGGGCTTTATCACTAATGAGCTAGCCCCCGTAAGGTTTTCTCCATCTCAGAAGTATTTGCCCTTTTCTCCCTGCCCCCGTCATTTGGTTGGTACATTTATTTACGTTTTGTTGTCTGTTCCCAGTCTTTCCTAGGAACCAACCCAGTAAGGACAAAGATTACACCTTAATTGCCTTTAGTTTTGTATATGCAGTACCCAGATTGTACCTAAGTACAAGCATAGGTGCCTACACACAGCTGATAGCTCCATTCTGGAATCAAAGCCACAAGCTGATTAAAGAACTAGAAGGTGTCTTCTCTGAAAGTTGCTTTTATGGCTTATTTGTAAGAAATAATTAAAGCAAGCGCTTCTTTCTTCTGCCTTTCTTCTCCTTCCTTGAGAGTGTTTTCCTGGGGAGTTGTGGATCAAAGCCAGGGTTTCGCATATGCTGAGTGCTCAGCTCCTCCACTTAGCAAGCAGTGTCCTTAGAAGTAAAACCTTTCTGAATGCTGGTGATGGCAGACTGTATTAAGTAATGAAGACATTTGAATCTGTCACCTTGCTTTATCGAATAACTCAATATCATCTATTCTGGCCTTCTATTTTTTTGGTCATTTACGAAAATCAAGTACCTTTGATATTATTAATTTCTGTCTTATTTAAAAGTGTTGATTGTGGCCAAGGACAGTTTAGTTGGATTAGATTTCTGAGCTCAGAATCCCTTTAGGCTACTAGAAAGTGATTTTTTCATAGAATAAGATGAATACTTTATAACATCTTTTGTCTATTTGTATTATTTCCTGTTGTCACTAAATCTTATGTGCTTCTGTGACACAGAGCAAGAATTTTGACAAGTAGGCATTTAGCTCAGACCAGTTATTCTAGGAAGTTATGAAGTTTGCATATTAAGTTTTTTCACTTGAAATTTGATAGAGGTTTTGAAAAACTAAAATTTATGTAATTAAAATGTCAAATCTCATTTACTCATCCTTTTATTTGTCCATGTATCAAAACAG
This sequence comes from Rhynchomys soricoides, assembly GCA_019843965.1. Classification (NCBI taxonomy): domain Eukaryota; kingdom Metazoa; phylum Chordata; class Mammalia; order Rodentia; family Muridae; genus Rhynchomys; species Rhynchomys soricoides. The sequence goes on along the minus strand of JADRCH010000099.1, from coordinate 7,085,126 downwards.
GGCCTTACTATACAGCTCAGGCTAACCTTGAACTCACAGTGTATCCCAGGCTGGCCTCACTGGGAATCCTGCCTCAGCCACCATTTCTACTTTGAAAATTACTTTTAAAAGAATAAAGGAGGTTGGGGTTGTAGCTTAGTTGGTAGAATCCTTGCCCAGCATGTATGAGGCCCTGAGTTTGGTCTTCAGGATTCTATGGACTAGGTGTGGTGGTGCAGGCCTGTAATCCCAGCACTCTGGAGGTGGAGTCAGGAGGATTAAGAGTCCAGTCTCCTGCTGGTTGTCAGCATAGTACCTTAGTTCAGTGAGAAACCCTGTTTCAAGGGAGTGGGCAGAGGGTGATAGAACCTCTCCATGCACAGTTGCACACATGTGCACATGGCCCTCCCTCTATATTGAATAATTGAACTTTGTAAGAAAAACAAACCCACAAAGTAGAAACACTGTCTCCAAGAGATAGACAAGCTGATGATCAGTGTGTGGTGCATGCCAACCACACACACACACACAACACACACACACACACACACACACACACACACACACACGGGGGGGGGGGCTCTGAATGTAAAGCAATTGAATAGAACAATTCTTTTATATGCATATAATTTTATCACTTATTAAAGACAAACACATTTACATGCTAAAGATGGTTACTTGTTTATTTTTCACATACAATAATTAAATCTTAGCTGAATATTTGGAACTGTGGTGCTAAAACATCTTTGACATTTTCAGAGTTGATTGATATTTTGATTTTATTATTAACAAAACTGAGAATGTTGCTTCAAATAAATACATGGTACAAAAAATGGGAGAAGTATATTTGGGGCTGTTTACAAAATTGTTGGAAATTCTGTCATAATCCAAAAATAAAATTCACCAAAAATTTTTTTTTTTATTTTTAGTGTGTGTGTGTGTGTGTGTGTGTGTGTGTGTGTATCCATGTCCCTGTGTGTATGTTCATGCCATGGCTTGTGTGTGGAGGTCTGAGGACCATTTTCAGGAGTTAATTCTATCCACCTTTAGGTTTCAGGTATTAAAGGTTAATACAGGAATAATAGCAAGTTCCTTTACCTACTGACCTCACTGAACATTTTTTTTTTAAATGACACACAATTCATAAACACAACTATCTTAAAAACCAAACATTGTAAAACAACCAAACCCAATATGTATTAATTTGATACTCAGGTATCAAACAGTGATGATAGGAAAATACTAAAACTCTTTGTTTTCCACAGGAACAGAAAACATGTATAGTGAAAACCACTGCAGTTCATGACGTACAGTAGTCTGGAGTCTGAGCTGAGGTTTCAGGCAGTGCTCAAAGCATTGCATAGTATAGTGACATGCACAGTGTGAAGTAGGCATGTTGTGTGTTCTGAACCAAAGCTACAGTGAAGTCCCATGATGCAACATGGATATTTGCTTCCAGAAATACCTCAAATTCATTATACATTTAATTTTGAATTAGACTTTTGTCTCTGTATATATAGGAACCCTTTCTTCCCCATAGTAGTAGTGAACACTTTTAATCTTAGTGCTCTGGAGGCACAGGCAAGTAGATCTTTGAGTTCAAGGCCAGCCTGGTCTGCATATCGAGTTCAAGGTCAGCAGGGGCTACACACTGAGGCCTTGTCTCCAAAATAGAAAGAGACAGAAGAAATCTTGTGCTATGCAAGGTGTTCATAACCCTCACATTCTTTCACTGGACCCACTACAATTTAAGGAGCTGAACTTTAATTAATATAGTTGAAATGGATTCAAATGATTTGAAAATGGTGCCCTTATGTTTTAAGCCCTAAACATCTAGCCCATATATGTCCCATACCTTCAGATTGCTTACAGTGAAGTTTGTTTTTGAGACTTATGAAAAGGAAAATAGAGCCACACATGCTTTTGAAGCACGCGGCATTTTAGTGTGTATCTTACACGTCTGTCCCATGCCTTCTGCTCTCCTGCCTCCCATCTTTGAGGTCTTCGTGCTGCTGGTGTTTTATTTTCATTGAGTTTAGAAGCGGAGACTCCCGTTAGCCATGAGGATGGTTTTAAGGATCCCCAGCCACAGTCTCTGTCTTTTATTGGCCTGGAGCTCAGTTAGGTTAGACTGTGTGGCTGGCAGGCCCCAGGATCCTCCTCCTCTGTCACATGGGCACCAGCATTACACGCAGGCACTACATGTGTGGGCACTGGAGACTGAACTTATTTGATTGACTGAGTCCTCCCCAACTGGTTTAAAAAACGGGATCTCAGTAAGCATCCCGCCTCTAGCTTGCAAAGGCTGGGATTATTGTGGAACAGAGTGGCCCTGGCGGTTAAGCACATCCCTGCCTTTCCTCACGCAGTCAGTGCCTAAGCCCAAGTGATGGGAATCAGACCATGGGGTTAGAGCTTGGTTTTCCTAAAATGAAAATACTAACCAGAGGAATGAACAGCCACAGAAAAGAAACAGATTTCTTGCAGGTCAATTCTTGTTTGTTGCAGAGAAAAATGTTTAGTTGCCTGAACAGGTTTTACTGATAAGGGTGTTTTAGCATGTTTATGTTTTCTGGGGAGATGTTTTTTGTCAGAGTTCAGGTTTTGGATACTGGACAGAAGAAAGTTTCTGTAGACAGTTAATTTGCATAATAAAGCATAAGCTAATATTTTGCCGATAACTTAGCCTTTTTGAGAAAGAAATTAAATTTTTTCATGACTAAATTTATGATTATCATGGCTTTAAATTCTTAGTTTTAAATTCTCATGTTTTCAGAACATGTGCAAAGAAGGCTAATCCTGAGACCACAGGTAGTAACAGGCCTAGGTATGAGATCTGTTGGTTTTTCAGGTGCAATAAATGCCAACTGAATGTAACCTGACACCAGGTGAGCTGAGTGGCCAATAGTGGAAAGTGGAGAAGTATGCGAAAGAACTGGAATTTCAGGTGTGGGGAGTAATTGCAGCCTCCCTCAGAGGCCTGGGACTGTTCTCTGGGTGTCAGCAAAAAGGCAAGAGTAGAGAAAGTCAGCCTGATTGGTTCGACCGTCCTGATGGGTTTTTAACCCAGTTGAAGCTAAGGTGAGTTTGACTGGGGAAAGACCTGCTTCAGCTTCACGAGAACCACGTCTGGGGCTTTATATTCAATGCCACCATTTGGGCTTTATTTATATGAAAGTCAAAGCAGTGTGGATAAAGTTGTGATTGCTACTCCCCTGTGCTGTCTTTCAGCTTAAGGATGCTAGTGTTCTCTTTTCTTAATCAACTAATACCTAATGTGAAGACAGTTTATTTAAGTTGACAGATGCCTGATACTAAGTAGCTATACTGAATAGCTAGCTACTTAAACGTTGTGGGAGGCAAATGTGATTGTGTACCCTGGAGTGCCGGCACTTTGAGACAGATGCAAAGGCTAAGAAGGATGAGAGTTCCAGGGCAGCCTGGGCTGTGCCAGAAAACATTGTCTCCAAGATACAGGAAACCAAGGTGGTATGTGGTTCAGTATGAATTGCAGAAACTTAGGTTTATTGATTAATTTTTTTGTAAGAAACAACTCCAACCACAGAATTTGTAAAAATCAGAAGGCTCATTTTTTTATAAAAGGATTAAAATATCAAGTTTATTTATTATTATTTATTTTTATTTTTTATTTTTGGGGTCTCATGTGGTCTAAGCTAGGCTAGAAAAGGTTCTCTTGCCTCTGCTTTCCAAATATGGGATTACAGATGAATAACAACTATGTCTTCCTTTTAAGCATTTTATTTCATTTTAAAGGAATTTTTATTGTGTGTTGGTGTATGAGCATGCCACTTTCTACCTGGAAATGTGTATTGGTCCTTACAGACTAGCAGGGAGCATTTGCAACTCATGAGCCAACTCTCTAATCTCTCCAGTCTAAGCATTTTATTGTTTGTTTGGCTTTTTTGAGATAGGGTCTTATTATGGAACCTTGGCTAGCCAGAAGCTCGCTATGTAGACCCCAGTAGGCCTTGAACTCTTAAAGATCTGATTGCCTCTTCTTCTTAAGTGCTGAGTTAAAGATCTCTGTCACCATATCTGGTATTTTTTAAATTAAATTATGAAGGGCCTGAATGCAGTGAGAAATGATTTATTGACTTTGAATACTAACTTGTCCCTCGCCCTATATTGTGAATATGGTACATGGCTTAGATCTTTCATGGCACGTGAGATGTCTCAGTGCTTGAGAACACTTGCTATTCTGGCAGGGAACTCAACTTCAGTTCCCAGCTCCTATACTGTGGCTCACGAGCGCCATAATTTCAGGCCCAGGAAATCTGATGCCTTCTTCTGACCTCCACCAGGACCCGCACATGCATGTGGCACACGTACATATATTCAGGCAAAACACGCATGAGCACAGAAAAAAATCTAAAAAAAAATTAAATAAAATTATTGTTCTTTCCTTACTTCCTGTTGGTAGCTAGTAGACTAATATTGTTCTTATTTGGAGAAATTTAATTCTAATTGCATAATGGTAATTACATTGTGGTATGGAGTTCCCCCAATGAATGTTTACATTTATTTTTCCCTTTAACGGTTTATATATTTTATTTCATGTTTTATGTGTGTTCTTTTGGGTGTATGTGAATCACATGTGTACCTGGGGCCCACAGAGGTCAGAAGAGGGCGTTGGGTTCCCAGAAACTGTAATTATAGGCAATGGTGAGCTGCTGTGTGGGTGCTGTCAACCAAGCCCAGATCCTCTCTAAAGCAGCTAGCACTCTTTCCCCCCAGCCATCTCTTCTGTTCCTATCTTCATAGATCTGTTAATTTAAACGATGGCAGCGATACCAGACTTGAACTGTGAACATCAGTAAACATAAGAAAATATTTTAATGAGTTGTTAAGCTGTGGTAGCTGTATAAAGCTGTACATGGTTTTATTTTTATTTTATTATTATTTCTTATTCCGCTATTTTCAGGCTGAATGAAGCTGTAAAGAATATAAGGTAGACTTGGGGATGCACAGTAATAGTAAACTAAGGCTTAAGACTACAAAGGAGACATCTTCAAACCTTCCCTCCAGCTAATAACTACTGGAGTGTGGGGCATGCTTGGGAACACATACTTGGTTTTGATGGTGCTGCGATCTAAACTCAGGGCCTTGTGCATGCAAGGTGAGTTCTCTGTCACGAGCTGTTTCCCTAGCCCCTGGTACTCTACTGATAAAAACATGAATGAAGTCCCACTAGTAAAGAAGGGAGGAGGAGACCGGATCTCTCCTGTTCTCTTTGCTGCTTATTGGCTGTGTCCTTAGGCAGGTCAGATTGTTTACAGCCCTAAATTCCTTACCTTTTCAATGAAATGTGTAGTCCTCAGTTATTCCCAGGTATTTTTTCAGCCTGTAATTCTGCAAAACTTTTAGGTTGATAATAGGCAGACCATTGTGCAGTCTGTTTTGATAACCACGGACTTGATTTCATTTATGTTGCCTAGCATTCTAAAACAATGAAAAACATTAGAAAGAAGCCCAATTGTGGTCCACCACACAAAAATTACAGTCATTGCAAGCGGTGGGTCTACTGCTTCTGGTTTCTAGTTTTTATGTAGCGCCTCTCTTCGTTCAGATTGTGTTCTTTAATTTCCAACCTATTTCTTCTAACAGTTTTTTTTCCAAACAGGCTTGTTTTTGTTAGAATTCTTGAAGATGAGTTTTGCAAAAGTCTCTTGATTAGCTCCTACGTGGTGTGAGAACACTTCCTGTGCAGGCATTTGCTGTACAGTTATTACAGAATTCCACTTACTGAGGCCCCACTGCCCGGGCAGCTGTGTACATAAACCAAGTGTCAGCGGAATGATTGGTTTGCCATTCAGTGATCCCGCTCCTCCTTGCTGATGCCTTTTACCTTTTTGAGCTAGAATGATATACTCTAAAACCTTTTGTTTGTTTGACTCTCTGTATTTATTGTTTTCCACAGAGAGCACTAGAGCCTTACATTAAATGCATGGTTTACTTACATTAAATGTGTTTGTACTATTGTAATTTAAAAAAAAAATTAATATTAATCCCAAGTGCTGGGATTAAAGAAGTGTGCCCCCACCATCTGGCTAAAAAAATCTTGACGTATTAGGTATTTTATTTAGGGTAAGGTCCTGTAAGGGGGGGGATATTTAAGGGAAAGGAAGCCGAGTCCAACATTTTTATGCAATGTTATATTTGTTTCTACTTTGTGTTGTTGAAAACTGACAAATGCAATATAAAAGTAACATACCAGTTTTAATGTAAAATCTTAATGAATAGTTCACATTTTTTGTGTCTGAAATGGTTCTCAAATCCTATATTTTTTGCTTTGTATTCAGAGGGATTAATTTTTGCAAGTTTCAATTCATGCTTCTTAAAATTCATGCTTCTTATAAAGTATTTGAAATACTTTATAATAAGTTATGCAAAACAATTTTAATTGAGTTGTTATAGCCATTAATGTGAAACAGTGTTTTATGTTTAAAATTGATAAAGTCACTGTGTTTGGGACAGGGTCCTAACTGGACTCTGTTAAGTGAAGTTTTTAAACAAATGTTTATTTTCTATGAATGGGTGTTTTGCCTTATTCTGTTTCCTGGGACTGGAGTTACAGATGGTTGTAAGCCACCATGGAAGTGCTGAGAATTGAACCTAGTTCCTTTACAAGAACAACAGTGCTCTTAATCGCTGAGCCATCTCTCTAGCCCCAGAAGTAAAGTTTTAAAGTCCTAATCTTTATGTAACTGGATTTATCAAAAGGATGCCAAAATGCAAAGCACTGGAGTCAACTTAGATTTTGTTGCTAATGGGCTGTGGTTATTGGAGTCTTACCAGTAGCTCTGGTGAAAGACTCTCAGTGGTTATAGAAATGAGACTTAAGAAATAATTAGAATCTAACGAGCACCTGTTGCATATTTTGCCCATTATACTCAGAGCTATAATTAAGCTAATGTTTATTGAGTTCAGCTTACTTCCCAGGCGTTCTGCACACGTATTTGGCTTTCTCTTTAAGTAGAGCTGGAGACTGAAGCTGGCATCTTTCTAGGCAAGTGCTCTGCGGCAGACCTGCAGTCCCAGTTACAGGCACAAGTATTTCATAGATGATTTTCACAGCTCTAGATTTTGTTGCCGTTTATTATGCTAATTTAACAGAACGAGAGCACTAGAGGCTTACATTAAGTGTATGGAAACCTTGTTCAGGGCCGCACCTCAGAGGCAGAGCCCAAGTGTTAGAGTTCATCGGAATTTTGTTTTATGACTTTACCTCAAGTGTGAAGATTGGTGAGGAGAGCTTAGGAATCTTAATTGTAAGCATTTCTGTGCTGTAGTTCCCCAAAGGAAAAAGGCATTAGATTGTCTGGGAATTGTTTGGATGCCCAAAACTGGATTAGTTCTCTAAAATGTATAAATAAGGTATCAGCATGGACTGGTAAATGAAGAGTTTTCTCCTTCTTTTTCTTTGTTACTTTATAGTGTTGTAGAAACATGTGTTTGAGAATAGTTATAGCAGCTCTCTTCCTGAATATATGGCTCATTAATGGGTAAATTTAAACAGGTTTGGTATTATTGTTTGTTTGACTGTTTTAGGCAAGGGCTGGTTATATAGCCCAGGCTGGCCTCAAATTATTGCCTGTAATGATAGGCTTGTGCCACCATGTCTATTATTAAATAAGCTTAAAATCTATGAAGATCTTTAGTCGTCTTAGGGTAGATCGGATGCCTCTGTTTTCCATCTTGACGCCCATACCTTTTTGTGTACAGGAATAACTTTAGGGAAGCATCATGATCTGTTTGGACATTTTAGACAGAAGGATCCAGAGCCTCTTGAGGTGACCTTGACTGATAGCAGAAAGTGGAGCTCCCTCTTAAATTTGATATAAACATTGACTTAAGTGGAATGGCACCAAGGTCTGGGTGGATTTAAAAGCAGTGCTATGCATTTTATAGTAATCGACTATCAGGGCTATGCATTTTATAGTAATCGACTATCAGGGCTATGTGTTTTATAGTAATCAACTATCAGGGCTATGTGTTTTATAGTAATCGACTATCAGGGCTATGTGTTTTATAGTAATCGACTATCAGGGCTATGCATTTTATAGTAATTGACTTTTGATTTAGGAAATGATACTGTGATGTTAGCTGTGTTGAGCTCATAGATCGTGAGATCTGGGCACCTCCGCTAATTTAATAAAAACCCGAATTACTGGTGTAGGTATAAGTCCTGTCTGTTACTAAATAAAATTAATACAGCTGAGCTATGTTATTCCAGCATCCCTGATGTGCAAGGAAGGTACCTCTGGTTTAAGAATCAGAAAGTTTTTTTGTTTGTTTTCCCCTCAAGAACCACTTGAAAGCCAAGGATGCCTAAACAGGAAACAGGACGAGTAGGAAGACCGTACAAGAGTGTCAGAGGCCTAATTAAACCAAAGAAAATGCCTTTCCTATGTTTTGGGTTGGTGAACAACCTATACATGTGAACTGCAACTGTGTGAGAGCTCAGATATCTTTTCCTACCCATTCGGTTGGGTAAGGGTGATTTGGGGCAGCCATTTTGGGTTATTTTTACAGGTTGTCAGTCATGATGTGTGAGGTCAGGCTATTTTCATTGCTTGTCATTACTTTTGAAGTTTCCGAAGGGCAGTTGGTAAAGCACTGGAGCACTGGGGAGATGCTGCTAAGAAAGAGTAACTTCGTAACTTTAGAGAGGTCACTCCTCACATAGGGCCTCCATCTGTACTTACTGAAAGCCAGGTCTTAGTGCACCCTTGAACCTCACCTTATACAGAAAAACCACTGTGTCACAAACATTCCTCAAGCCCATTGTATTTTCTTGCTCTGGGGTTTGAAGATGATAATAATTTCCTCTTTATCAAAAGTACTTCACTGCTAAACAAAGAATATATGTAGCAATAGTTTGAATATTTGGTGGTAGGTGTTTAAAATACTATCTGCCATTAAAATGAACCTTCTATCAGTAGCATGGGCACCAGGTTTGGTGGGTAAGAAATTGAAAACTCTGGTTCTTTCCCCAGGAGAGGTTTTGCCCTACTTATTTCTGATTCCAACATACTGGTTTTCAGACAACAAACACTGAAACATTTATTCAGTTGAATTAAGTGAGCAACACTTTAAAACACTGTGCAATTAGTGCTAAGTTGGTAGGATAGGCAGGAAGCACTGTGCTTTTGAAGGGAACAATCCTTATGGGTCTAGACATGAAGTTGGAAGACTTTATGAAAGAACTTGGAAGGCAGAGGGAAGAGGATCAGGAGTTCAAAGTTACTCTAGGCTACATAGCCAGTTTGAGGCTTAGCCGGCCTACATGAGTCTCTCTCTCTCTCTCTCTGTGTGTGTGTGTGTATGTGTGTGACTTAAACATTGATGAATGGGACAATAAGATTGAGGGGTGGGAGGGCATATTCCAGGAACAGGAATAATGGAAAGAGAGAAAGGAGACAAGAACAAAGATGTGGTGGCCAGGGGAATGACAGAAGGCAAGGTACATAGAGGAATGGGGCTGTGTCATAATGTAAGAGCAAAACTAAGGAATGTTTATGTCAGGTCAAGTATACATCTGTGTTGATCCGTCTGAGCGTAGTTAACACAAACACACATAGATACATATTCATCCACTCTAGGCTCAAAACTCGACCAGGCTGCATTTAAAGTGCTTTCTTAGTGTTATACTCAAATCTCTGTTAAAGGATTGGGTCAGACATGAGCACCACTGGCCTGAAACTGAGTTTAGTGAGTAAAAATCTGACTTGAATTCCTAATCCTTATTTAATTTTGATATCCAATTATGGAAATTACAGTGATCTGTGTTGATCTCTAAAACCTAGAATATATAGGGAATTGGTTTGACTGAAGTTAGGAAGTGGTGTACCTGACCTGGCTAGCTCCTGCTAATTAGTTGTAAGTTTTCCAGGAAACTGACTCACCATGGCTCTCCATTCCCAAACTCGGGTCTTTACAATTATTAGGATTAGTCACCATCCTTTACTTCAAGTTGTCATCTTTTTGAAATATTTATATTAATATTATGAAAGATGTTTCAAATAACTAGATTTTAAAAACATGACTATTTAAAATCTTAAGTTTTCATGTCACATTTATGGCCATAAACATTTAATGTTTAATACAATTGTAATAAACACCTATATTAACTTTGTTAGTGGTAGCTTTACCTTTTAAAACCACTAATACACAAACGTGTTTGGCAGTCATTTTCAGAGCACTGTGAGGTTGTTTTTGCTCCTAAGTTGCATTTCTGTTTTTCTACTATTGTAAAGTGTGGCCCTTTGCATGTTCTAACTTGCCGTGACGTGGTCAAGTACAGTTTCCTTCCTGTTGTTTGTGTTAGAGATAAGGCTACATTTCAGTACATTCAAAAAGAAGCCCCGGAGGACAGGCTTGGTCTAGCGGTTTTTTTCTCACCCCAGGCTCTTTCAGGGACAGAAAGTAGGCTTTAATTTCTGCTCACTCTTAAAAGCTTGTCTGTCCATCCATCTGTCTGTCCGTCCAACAGCGTTTGCAACCTTTACTGTCCATTTAGGTGTCTGTGTCCATTTAGGGGATGGTGCTTGCATGCTGCTGTTAAGGACGAATGAGTCTGTTGAGAAATTTAGAGAGCAGTGGTTACTGTGTGTGTTGGTGATTTGCTGGGCGAGTTAGAAGAATGACATTGTTTATATATGCTCTGCTGGGATTTAAAATTTCCTAATTATTACTGGAACATCCCTCCCCTTCCCACCCCGCCCACTCAGTATTTTAACTCAAGTACACCTAGGGGAAGAAAGAAAAAATAACGAGGGGGAGATTTTATCTTAGGAGTGAGGTCTTCAAAGAAAGTGTCTTGAAAACCAAACCCCCGTGTGTACCAGCCATGCTGATTTTCCTTAATAGTAACAATGACACTTGAAGATCTTTGCTGTCAGTTGTTACGTTTTAGCCAGGAGATTACTTTTTCACCACTAACTTAAGCCTTTGTTTTTCAGGGACAAGAAGACCAAGTGAACGATTCAGAAAAAGTGCCTGTTTGCTTAGAATGTCGGTGCACCAATCAAAGCTGAAGTACTCCTTTCGCTGAAGAACGTCCTGGTCTGCAGTAACTTCACAGACTTGCCTGAGAGGCTTTCCCCAAAGCACACTGCACCCTACCTGCCGCTCCAGACTTGAAGCTGCTTGGGACTTTTCTCCTGTGGATCTAGGTGGAATGCTTTACTATGGCTGCTGTTGTCCAACAGAACGACCTAGTGTTTGAATTTGCTAGCAACGTCATGGAGGACGAGCAGCAGGTGAGCCAGAAAAGGCTTTAGAACATTTCTTAGGAGTTTTCATCAGTGTCAGAATATTTGCCTTAGGAGATAGTACGACATTCTAAAATAAAAGTTTAGAAATTAAATATTTTGTAATAATGTCATTTGATATTTTAAGTACCAATTAATTCACTCCTTGTAAATGTTACTGTTGGTTCTGATGTGGTAACAAAGAAGTAGTGTTTGGGCTTCATCTGGGTTCTCTGTAAAATGAGACCACATAGTAACTACTTAGTAATATTTCCTTAATTACTGAAAACAGTTCTAGAGAACATAATTGATGTCTATAATTCATCCTTTAATTATGAGCTATTTTTTTCAAGGAGATTAAACAGTTTTGGTCATCTCACAATCACACTTTTTCAGTCCAAAGACTATGACACCCCCAAGGAAACTTTCTGACTATTCCAGAGCTTGATTTGTCATCGGTAGGGGAATTGAACCTAGGACTTCCTAAGTCACCTTTCATTGAGTATGTATGTGATGTTGTTCACTGCCTTCACATTCAGTAAGCTCTCAAGAGATACTGAGGTAAAGGGTTTAACCTTAACTTCAAGCCTCTGATCCTTCCACAGTGTGAAAGGGCTAAACTTCATAATTAAGACAGGCTGTGCAGGGCCGTGAGCTGGGGTGTGGGAATTCATGTGTCAAGAGAGGTCCTTTGCTAGGAGGCTTTTGAGACGCAGTGGAGTTAAAGTGTGCTGAACAGGGCTGATTTGTAGACTGAAATAAGCCTGCTCCCCAAACCTTAATTAAGTAGATCAGTTCGGATATCTGTCTTTATTCCAGAAACAGTTACTACAAATAATAAAATTGATTCTCGGTTTTGGCAGGATATTGTAGTTTCATAACTGTTTTGCATTGTGTACTGAAATGATAGAATACAGGGTTCATAACTAGACCTACAAAGGCAAGGTTTGGGGCTAACTACCTAAAACTAAGATGAAATTCACCTGGGGGGAATGAGCACCTGGGACTAACTACCCTTAACTAAGATGAAATTCACCTGGGGGAATGAGCACCTGAAAGCGTGTTAATATTGATTGGAAAGTGTTTCCGAATTGTTTTGAGACAGGATGTTTGTGCACATTCTAAGGCCTGAAAAAGAACGTGCTGCCTACCTGCTTTCTAGATAAAAAGTCCCGTGACAGGGCCCAGGCTAGCTGTGGTGAGGTGGGCGGTGGCACAGAGACAGTGGCAGCAGAAGGCAAGCAGTGAGCAGTGGCACTGATCTGCTCACCAGCATGCTCCAGTGCACTGGCTCACACTCTTGACTATGAGAAGTACGTTTTACATTACAGTTCTGAGTTCTTGTGTGTGCATGCGTAGACAGAAAGGGGCATTGCAAAACAATGCGTGTACACTTACTACTATGTTGGATGCACTTAATTTGTTTTAATTTTTTTTCCTTTTATGTCTTTAGGAAGGGTGCTGGTAGTTTGATTCACCTCTTCTTGCTCTGATATTTATTTGTTGTTTTGTTTACTTCTTTATTTTTCCATGATATAGGGTTTGGCGGGCCTAAAACTCCTTCTTTATAGAGACCAGGCTATCCTCAGATTCAGGTATCAGCTTTCCAAGTGGTGAGATTAAAGGAGTGTGTTGCTGGATTCAACTTTTTGAGAAAGGTCTCACAGTGTTGCCTTAACTTGCCTGGAACTCCTTATTGGGACCAGGCTGACCTCAAATGTAGAGAACTGCCTGCCTCTGCCTCCTGAGTGCTGGAATTAAAGGCATTCCCAGCATGCCTGGCTCACTTTCTAGGTTTCTGAGCTCTGAGCTCATGTAGTTAGAGACAGCTTTGAATTCCTGGCTTCCTGGCTCCCACTTCCTGAATGCTGGGACTTCGTATGTGGGCCCCCACCCTTGGCAGCCGCTTTCTTCTCATTTCTCTTTTGTCCTTTTCTCGTTTCTTTTTCTTACCTTTTCTTTTCCTTCCTGTATACACTTAAATGCTTTATGAAATAAATGCCAATAGCTTTATTTTCTGATGAGGAAACAGACATAAAGTAGTCATGTAGTTTGCTCCAAACTGTCCAGCAGTTTAATTATAACCCATGCAGTTTGACTTTCAATAATGTGTTCTTGCGGGCTGCTGCAGCTGGGTGTGGGTTCAGGGGCATCCATTGCTTGTATTATCAAATTGTTTAAACTGTGGCTCTGCCTCCTTGTTTGGTTTTGTTTTCATTTGTACTCATTACTTCTGAGATAAGATCTGATTATGTAGTCATTCTAGCCTTGGATTTAAGATCCTTCTGCATTCATCTGAGTGCTGAGATTAGGATTGTTGGCTGTGACGCCATAACTGGCTTAGTTTAAGTTGTATTTTTACATGAAAGTAATGCCTTGCCAGCTTAAAATCACCTACTACAAAAATGTATAAAGGCCGGGCAGTGGTGGCTCACGCCTTTAATCCCAGAACTTGGGAGGCAGAGGCAAGTGGATTTCTGAGTTCGAGGCCAGCCTGGTCTACAGAGTGAGTTCCAGGATAGCCATGGCTACACAGAGAAACGCGGTTTCAAAAACAAACAAACAAAACAAAACAAAACAAAAATGCATAAAGTACATCAGATGTGGCAGCTCATACCTGTAATCTTACCACTCAGATGGCTGAGGCAGGAGGATTAGGAGGAGTTCAATACCACCCACTGTTACAAAATGAATGTGAGACCAGCTTGCAACCTTATCTTTAAAAAAAAGTGTGTAAAATGGGGTGTGTAGGTTCTATAGTATTTGTTTTTCTATGTTTGAGTGAAACATTATTTACCCTACTAGTCCATAACTATGACCATTACCAGTATTTTGCTTAGTGTGGCAGTGAAGAATCCTGTTTGGGAATGGCCATACCCTCTGGAGTGCCAGTGATGGTTAAGAACTGAGATACTGAAACCAGAATGCATGAGCTGATAACTAGCTCTGTTCCTTAATTTACTACTGAGATCTTTGAAAACTACTTAATCCTGTGTGCACTGGTAAAAATGAAAATGAAAGGAGCTAAACTGTAGGACTGGCGTGAGGGGTGGGTGAACTGCTGCTTGGAGAGCTCTGAGAACCACGTCCAGGGCGGAGCTTGTGTTGACGACCACCATCTTGCCAGGCACCTGTTTCCGCACAGCATCTCTCTCTCTCCCTCCAGCTGAAGAGGTCATCTGAAAAGTCACTAACTGAGATCACTGCTGGGTGTAGTAGCATATGCTTTTAATCCTAGCACTCAAGAGGAGGAGGCAGGTGGATCCCTGTGAGTTTAAGGCCAGCCTGGTCTTCACAGATAAATAGTAAAATGCTATTTTACGATTTTAATTTACATTTCCATAACTACTAGTTACGTAGCATATTGTGTTTTAAATTTCGTTTATCACTCACTTGAACTTGAGTTACTTAGTGTCCCATTGCCCAATACTTCTTTATAATGCAGATATATTATAACTGCTGACTTCTTAGTAATCTAGTTATGACTACACTGGGTAAATTGCCTCTTCTTTTGACATTTTCTCCTAGTCTATTACTAGTTTTTAATTATATTTTTTATATGTGAAATTTCAAAAGTTCAGTTAAAATTTCAGTGCTATGAACTCATGTTAGCAAGTTTGAACTTTTTTTCTTAGTTTCTGCTTAAGAAAGCTTTTCTTAACACTAATATTATTAAGTTTTTCTTCTAGTGTGTTTCACATCTTTAGCTCTTCAGCTCATCTGAAGCTCATTTTTTATGTGGGAGGTGCTACAGTGATCTGATAACTCTCCCTCTTACACAGTAGTAGTTTTTACTCTCTATTCTTGTTGATTTTTAAAAAGTTTTTCTATCCTAAAACTGAATCATTATTTATATATTGAATTACCCTAAGTCAGACATAAAACTTGAACTTATTATTTATTGTATAACTGAACTATTTTTATGTGGTGCCAATGTCCCATTGATTTCATAAGCTAATTTTCACTTTAAAAGGTGGTTTACTATTTCTACCCACTTCAGCTCAGGGAACCACAAATTTGTTTTCTGTCCTTGTATATTCGCATATTATAGGCATTTTATATAAATGGTATTATAGCATATTCTTTTTATGGTTGGATGCTCTCCCCTCTTTGTCCCTCTATTATACTGGGAACTAAACCTAGGGCTATAGCCTTTAATAAGTGTGTACATTCATGTTGTGCCATGTATCACAGGACAAATCACAACAATACTTGCCCCTCAAAAGGAAAAAACAAAACAAAACAAAAACTTTAAGATGATCCTTATTGAGCCTTACTTTTGGGAAATACATGGCCAAATTAACAATTTATCCTGACTAAAACAAAACAAAACAACAAAACCAAACCAAACCAAAACGTTTTCAAATCCATGCCGTCTGTCTTCATTCATGTTGCAGTACAATATGTGTGTAGTCTTAGACAGTGTCCTACTGCTGTGAGGAGACACCACGACTGTGGTAACTCTTATAACATTGGGGTTTGCTTACAGTTTTAGAGGTTTAGTCCATTATCATGGTTGGAAGTGTGATGACATGCAGGCAGACATGGTGCTGGAGAAGGAGCTGAGAGTTCTGCATCCGAGTTGGCAGGCAGCAGGGAGAGAGAGCCATTGGGCATAACTTGGGCTTTTGAAAACCCCAAAGCCCACTTCTAGTGACACACTTCCTCTAACAAGGCCACACCCCTAATCCTTTCAAATAGTTCCACTTCCTGGAGGCTGAGCATTCAAGGCTGTGAACCTATGCAGGCCATTCTCATTCACACCACAACATATATGCAAATATAGTCCTAAATACATAAATACACCCTGCTCAATTGCTATGTTACTAGTTATGTATGTTTTCAGAGAGCAAGGTTTCTCTGAAAGAGAGTACATTGGAGGGTTTGAAGGGGAAACAGGAAGAGGGAAATGATGTAGTTATAAATGGGGGGAGGGGAGGCGGGGGAAGAAAGCCAGCAACGGTTTCATAGGGATTTACAATGGAAATTCAATTGTTTTCTTGGGTAAGTTTAGAGAAGAGACAGTTGGCTTAGACTTTTGGGTTGTGATGGTGCTGTGCAAAGCCAAGTGTCTTTAGAAGCACCCCCACTACAAGGGCCTGCAGATAGAAGATGGACTCAGTTTGCTGTGGTTCTAAATACAGGGTTCATGATGAAGATAGCCATCTATGTATCCGAAAACCCACTCTTTAACCGAGATGAACCTGATTACAATGATAGTTCAACTGAGGAGCCTAGACTTGCACTCTGTGGTGGCCAAGCTCGCTGACTGAGCAAGGTGTAGTCATAGTGTCTGGGTTTAGATCTGAGGTCTGTTGCTTCTGGGCAGCTTGGCTGAGGAGTGTGCAATGTGGCATAGTACTGTGGAGCTCCAATGATGTACGCCATCAATCTTAGCGTTTTATTGCTGTGAAGAGACACCACGACCATGGCAACTCTTATAAAGGACAAGGTTTAATTGTGGATGGCTTAGAGTTTCAGAAGTTTAGTTCATTATCATCACACCAGGAAACATGGGAGCAGGCAGGCAGACATGGTGCTGAAGAAGAAGCTGAGAGTTCTATATCTTGATCTGCAGGTAGCAGAAGATTGTGTGCCACACTGGGCATAGCTTCAGCATATATGACCTGTTCCCACAGTGACACACTTCCTTTAACAAGGCTACACCTACTCCAACAAGGCCACACCTCCTAATAGTGCCACTCCCTATGGCCAAGCATTCAAGCATAGGGCCATTCCTATTCAAACCGCCACACCAACCAAAGTCCTTAGCATGACAGCTGCTTTCACCATGACTTTTGTTAAAAAGCATCAGTATTTTAAACTGTTTTCAAAGATGGCTACTAGAGGCAGATGCAGAGATGGCTCAGCCTCTTGATTTTCTGTAGTATAACATTCTGACATTACATGTTACTTGATGACTAGTTGACGTAGAACTTTTCACCTATAATAGACTTTATAGCCAAGGATGAAAAGGGACCCAGAATCACTTACTCTTCAACATTATGTTTACTGTATGCCTGGATTCCAGTTCTGATTTACGCACATTCTTTGAGACTACCTATTAGGGGATAATTTAATATCTGCTCTCCTATTTCCTTAGTGAGTTTGATAACTCTGCACTTGCTTTGTTTGATTCTATGTCTGTTAAATGCTGATGGGATGGTGCAAGGACTATATGGATTTGGTACAAGATCGGGGCCACTGCTTTGAGTTATGCTTTGATTTTTAGAATTGTAGGAATCTAGACTAACTATTTTGCTTAAAATGAAAATTCCTAAACAGCAACAAAAGAAATGGAGTAAATTACCATTGAGTAATATCTACACACATAACATGAATAAGCCCAAATAATTTAATGGTGAGTGGTTTTAAACTTTCATGAAATATTTAAAGAGTTTCCATTCAGAGTTTCTTATGTCACTTTTTTTTACAAAATGAACATAACAGTGATATTCAAGTCTGGCAAACTGTTCACATCACATGTGCAGAGTCAACCAGCTTCAAGTAGACACCTTGTTTACAATACTAAGGGCAGGCATTGCTGTCTCTGACCCCTAGCACCTTGGAGGTGACAACCATTTTTCTCTTGAGTGTCAACAGAACCATTAGTATCTTAATGTCCTTCCCATACAATGAAGAAAAGCTTTTGGAGTGAAGAGTCTCAGCAGAGGTTGAGGGAGGAATAGTGTCCAGAGACACACAGCACTTGAACAGGAATGACTAAAGCTGTTTACACCTTTGGATGCATCTATTATTTGATGTGCTAGAGTTTCTTTTCACTAAAAACCAAAACACAACAGCAACAATAACAAGGTAGACAGCATCTAGGGAGAAACACCCAAAGGTAACTTTTGGCCTTAACACACACACATACATGCATGCACATATGCACATGCACACATGCAGGGGAGGGGGGAGATGCAGAAAGAGAGAAGCACTCACACAAAGGGAATCAAAACAAAAGACCATCCAATCAGTTAAAAACCATATAAGCCAATTTTTCATTATACTTATCTGTCTATCCATTGTGTATCCATTTATGCATAGTTGTCTATGTATCTATCTAGTATCTACCTATCTGTCTAATTGGTCTATCTTATCTAGCCTATCTATCTACTGAGCTTCCCTTTCTCCCCCCCCCCCTCCCTCCCTCCCTCCCTCTCTCCCTCCCTCTATCTACCGATCTATTTAGCATGTGTACACACTGGTGCAGATATGGAGGTCAAAGGACATTTTATAGGAATTTGTTCTCTTTTTTTACAGTATGGGTCCTGAGGATCAAACTTGGGTTGTCAGACTTGGTGGCAGAGACCTTTTCCCACTGAGCCATCTCCCTGGCCCTAAGCCAGTTTTTGAGAGTGCTTATTTCATCAGTATATTCCTGTAATCCCAGACTTTGAGAGGTACAGACATGAAGATCACTGTTGAGTTCAAGACCAGACTGGGGGTAATGTGTGCACATGGAGTGCCCCCCTCCCCGGTTTATTTGGTAGAGTGCTTGCCAAACAAACAAGAGGCCCAGCCCCTAATTCCCAAAAAGCAACAAAACAAAAACAGAAACCAAAGATCCTGTTTCTTTTTAGGTAAAATACTGAATGCTTCATCGGTTTATTTTCTTGAGTACTTCCTTCATGACTTACAATTTTAAAAGTTATTTAGCTTCATGTTATTTAATTCCTTCAGGAATTTTCAAAGGTGGTCTCACATGTATTTTTCTTAACAGGCACAGAAAATAAAACTTAGAGAGCCTGGCTAATTTGAACACACAGAAAAATTGTTTTTCTTCTAAGTGTGTTTAAATACTCAGGGTCTGAGTGTTTACTGCTGTACCATCTTTTCATGTGCACATTTGTAATACAGCTGGTACATGGCAAAATACTGTCAGAGCATGTTCCCATAGGATGACATTCTAAGCATTGGTTTTGTTTTTGTTTTTTTAAATCAGAGGTGAAGGGAGTCATTTCAGGAATAAAGCTGAGGTCTTCAGATTTTTGGAGGTTGAAAGTTTGAGCTGGGCCCAGTCTGACTGAAACACAGGACATGGGAACTGTTAAAATGTGTTTAAATGTGCTATGCTTAGCTTGTGTGTTTGCTAGAGAATTCTTAGAGTCAAGGAGGTTTTGAAGATGATGGTAGGAATGAGGCATCAGCCTTGTCGGCGTGTGGTGTGTGTGTGTGTGTGTGTGTGTGTGTGTGTGTGTGTGTGTGAGAGAGAGAGAGAGAGAGAGAGAGAGAGAGAGAGAGAGAGAGAATGTTTGTATTTGTGTATGCATGTGTCTCTGTCTGTCTTGGTATAAACATATAATAACTACTTGAAAGCATGCTTGCCTTACACTCGTTTTTGAAAAGTTTCTGTATTGAAGGAATTTATTTTTTACAATGATAAATTTTCGTTTTCTTTCTTTTTAAAATTAAAGGTATCGATTTATTTATTCAGTTTACAAACCAATGTCAGCCTTTCCTCTCCTCCTAGCACTCCCTCACATAAGTACTTCTCCATTCCCTTTAGAAAGGGAAGCCCCACTCTGGGTGTCAACCCCACACTCCACCACTCCTGCACATCAAGTTGCAGGACTAGGCACATCCTCTCCCACTGAGGCCAGACAAGGTTGTCTATGTAGGGGTGCAGGATCCACAGGCAGGCAGGTAGACAACAGGCTCAGGAACAGTCCCTGCTCTAGTTGTTTGGGAAACCCACATGAAAACCAAGCTGCTTGTCTGCTACATATGTGCAGGGGTCCTAGGTCCATCCTGTGCTTGCTCTTTGGTTGGCCTCTGGGAGCCCCAGTAGTTCAGGTTAGTTGACTTTGTTGGTCCTGTAGAGTCCCTGTCCTCTTCGGGTCTCTCAGTCTTCCGACTCTCTCGAAAGGCTCTCCAAGCTCCATCTAGTATTTGGTTGTAGGTCTCTGTATCTGTTTCCATTGGCTGCTGGGTGGAGCCTCTCAGAGAACAGTTATGCTAGGGTCCTATCTGCAAGCATAACAGAGTATCATTAAGAGTGTGGGGGGTTGGTTCCTGCCCATGGGATGGGCCTCAATTTGGGGCAGTCATTGGTTGGCCATTCCCTCAGACTCTGCTTTATCATTTTCTCTGCACATCTTGTAGTCAGGATACATTTTGGGTCAAAGGCTTTGTGGTTGATTGCTGTCCTTATCCCTCCACCGGGAGTCCTGCCTGTCTATAGGAAGTATCCACTTCAGGATCCATATCCCTCACTGCTAGGAATTTCAGCTAGAGTCGCCCCCTTACTCCATCTGAGGCCTCTTCCCATCCCAGGTCTCCGGCACACCCTATAGATTGCTCCTGTCCCCCAGCTGATCTCCTTCTCTTTCCCCTTCTCTCCCTACGTGTGATCCTCCCCAGCCCCTCTTCCATCCAGTTCCCTCCTTCCATAGACCTCCAGTATCTATTTTGTTTCCCCTTCTGAGAAAGATCCAACCGTCTTCCCTTGAGCTCTCCCTGTTACTTGGCTTCTTTAGGTCTGTTGATTATTGCACGGTTATCCTGTAGTTTTTGGGTTTTGTTTTGTTTTGTTTTTTTTCTTCGAGACAGGGTTTCTCTGTGTAGCTTTGGCTGTCCTAGAACTCATTCTGTAGACCAGGCTGGCCTCAAACTCAGAAATCCACCCGCCTCTGCCTCCTGAGTGCTGGGATTAAAGGCGTGTGCCACCACTGCCCGGCGATGTCATTATTTTTAAAGGCTGAATAGTATTCCATTGTGTAGATATACCACAGTTTTTGTATCCATTCTTCAGTTGAGAGTCATCTAAGCTGTTTCTAATTTCTGACTATTATGAATAAAGCTGCTATGAACATAGTTGAGCAAGTGTCCTTGTGGGATGGTGGAGCATCTTTTGGGTATATGCCCAGGAGTGGTATAGCTGGGTCTTGAGGTAGAACTATTCCCCGTTTTCTAAGGAACTACCAAATCGATTTCCAGAGTGGTTGTACAAGTTTGCCCTCCCACCAGCAGTGGATGAGTGTTCCCCTTGCTCCACATCCTCGACAGCATGGGCTGTCCTTTGAGTTTTTAATCTTAGCCATCCTGAAGGGTGTAAGATGGAATCTTAGGTTTGTTTTGATTTGCATTTCCTTGATGACTTAGGATGTTGAACATTTCTTTAAGTCCTTCTCGGCTGTTCGAGATTCCTCTGTTGAGAATTCTCTGTTTAGCTCTGTGTCCCCATTTTTTAATTGGGTCATTTGGATTGTTGGTGTCTAATTTGTTGAGTTCTTTATATATTTTGGATATTCACCCTCTGATGGATGTAGGGTAGGGAAGATATTTTCCTAATCTGTAGGCTGTCATTTTGTCCTGATGATGGTGTCCTTTGACTTACAGAAGCTTTTCAGTTTCATGAGATCCCATCTATTAATTATTGACCTTAGTGCCTGTGCAATTGGTGTTCTGTTCAGGAAGTTGTATCCTTACCAACAAGTTCAAGGCTATTCCCCACTTTCTGTTCTATTAGATTAAGTGTGTCTGGTTTTATGTTGAGGTCTTTGATCCATTTGGACTTGAGGTTTGTGTGGGGTGATAAATATGGATTTATTTGCATTCTTTTACATGCAGACTTTCAATTAGACCAGCACCATTTGTTGAAGAGTTCTCTTTTTCCATTGTATGGTTTTGGCTTCTTTGTCAAAACTGAAGTCTGTAGGTGTGTGGGTTCAATTTCATTGATCCACCTGTCTGTTTCTATATTAATACCATGCAGTTTTTATAGGTTGGTTGGTTTGTTTGTTCAGGGTTGTTTAGCCATTCTGGATTTTTTGTTTTTCCTTATGAAGTTGAGAATTGTTCTTTCAAGATCTGTAAAGTGTGTGTGTGTGTGTGTGTGTACACATATGTATGTATCTCTATCTGTGTTGGTACAAATATATATTAACTACTTGAAAGCATGCTTTCTTATACCTGTTTTTGTAAAGAAGTTTCTGCATTGAGGGAATTTTTTAGATTTTTTGTACCCCACTTTTTGTTTGAGGAAAATGTTTTGCTATTTGGTTGTGAGCTGTTTTCTAGAGAGCTGTGCAGGATATTTCACAATCACCATGGAACAGATTGAGAGCTGCTGTTAGGGAAACTTGGCAAACAAGTTCTGTGAGTGCTTTTGTATTTTTTAATAACTGAGCTTGTTGAAAACTTAAACATGCTTGACCGCGCTGAGGTAGCATTCTGTAGTTTTTAAGTCTCTATCTAGGACTGCAGGGCCTGCTCTACTGAGAGAATTAGACAAGCTTATTAGCAGGAACACATTCTGTACTGCTTCCATTGGTTCCTTTACTTCTCCTTTCTGTTGATGGTATTGGCTCATAACTTATGCAATGAACCATGACCAAGGGAAACTACAAGGAACAGTGTTGAAATGTGAGGGACTGCCCTTGGTTTGATTTGTATTATTACTGCTAAAATGTTGGCTGAAATTTTGCTTTCAATATGCTCTAGGATTTACCTGTAAATAATATTTTTTCCTCTTGAGCTGTTAAGAGTTCCAGTAAAATTAGAAGACCTATGAAAGTCAGTTTTTCTCTCTATAGTGAAATGGACTTTTAGAAGCAGATGCTTTAAAAACTGATTTGATAGACTTTTGATTCCAGGAAATCTTTTTTCTCTAGTCCCCAGGGTTTGTGGCTTGCTTTGTTTCTGTTCCACAAACAAAATGAAAATTATGTACAAATGCCAAGTAGCAAAAGATATGTAATATATGTTTAGATTTCTGTCATTTTGTGAGACTTTCATGAGTAATAAAGAGTTGACAAATGCAGTTTTGAATAATCCTTTATATCAGTTGTCCTAAACTCTGTGCAAATTGGACACAACTTGGGCAAGTTTATTTATAGGCCCTGATCATATCCCCAGATACTCTGAATTATGTGGTACTTATTTGGTGTTTTAAAATGTTTTCCAGTGTACAAAGTTAAGTAATGCTAGGATTTAATGAAATTCTCCTTCTCAAATAACAGGTAGAACTGGGATGTGGCTCAGTGGTACAGTATCTTGGAATACCCTGAATTTTATTTTCTGATTTTCAAGGATGGGGCTGGGTTTAAGGAGGTAGAAAGATGATTAATTACTTAAATGAGGAAAGCTTTTAGACATGTTTGGAGAGAATCTACTTTATTAATTCCTCCCTTTCCTTTCCTTCACCTTCCCCTCCCGTCCCCTCCCTTCCTCTCTCTCTCTCTCTCTCTCTCTCTCTCTCTCTCTCTCTCTCTCTCTTTCTTTCTAAAGGGGCTTATGTAGCATAGGTTAGCCTAAAACTTGTCATAGAAATAAGGATGCCCTTGATTTAAAGGAGTAGCCAGACAAATAAGAATTTAATATTTTAAAGGCAGACTAGAAAACTGTGGTGTACAGTGGTTTGAATAAGAATGACGCCCACAGGCTCATATATTTGAACAACTAGTCACTGGGGAGTGGCTTGAGGAGGATTAGAAGGATTAGGAGGTGTGGCCTTGTAGGAGTGGGTGTGGTCTTGTTAGAGGAAGTGTGTCCCTGGGAAGCTCCTGCCAGCCCCTCCCTGTGTGCATGTGCATGTGTGTGTGCATTTATCAGGATATAGCTCTCAGCCATTGCTCTAGCATCATGCATGCTGCCATGCTTCTACCATGATGACAATGGACTAAACCTCTACAATTGTAAGCAAGCCCTCAATTAATGCTTTCTTTTATAAGAGCTACCTTGGTCATAGTGTCTCTTCACAGCAATAGAAAAATGCCCAAGAGAGGTTGTTACTTTATTTCTTTAAGGAACCGTCAGGACTACAGGTATAGCCGAGGTATAACATTTGTCTGCACGCTCAAAGACCTGGGTTTGATACCCACACAACAAAAAAGTTATGAATAATAAAAGTAGAAATTTTATAAAAGAAACTACATATTTTCTTTAGGTGTTGTCATCATTTTACAAATAACTTAAATTTTAATTATCTTTTGAGTTGGTATTGCCATATGTTGGCCTCAAACTGCTGTAGTCAAGTGATCCTCTGTCTTAGTCTTCCTGGTATCAGTGGCTACAAGGGGCATGCTACTGTGCTCAATGTTCTGAGCTCTTGAAGCTCTTTTCTAAAGTCAATCTGGGGAAGGAGTTAGGTTTAAACAATGTAGAAAAAACACCTGTGAGCTGAAATCTGAAGAATAAAGTCTATTCTTTATTGAAAAGCAGCAGCAAATTTATTTATATCTGTATTTTATTTTCATAAGTTTTGGTATTGGGATAGAAGGAATCAGTGTTCAAACAGTAGATGTAAAGCTAATTTAAATGGAGTCCTGTTAGGGGTAGAATTTGTCTAACTTAACCCCTCTTCATCTATTGAAGTTCTAACCCATGGTACCAGAGTAACAGGCTTCATCTGGAAACAGGATGTCATTGTCAATGTGATTGAATGAATGGAGTGAGTCCCTACTATAGGGTGGTTCTTTATAGAAGGGGGAAGCTCAGACCCAGACAGACATGGGAAGGATGACATGTGAGCATGAAGAAAGCCAGTACAAGTCAAGGAGAGTTGAGTAGCTCTGCAGAAGGAACCAGACATATGCCAACACAGACTTTAGAACTGTGAGAAGAAGACATTACTGTTGTCGAAGGCTCTTAGTGTTTGGTACTTATTATGGCTGTTCAAACAGATGGATTCAGAATGTTTTTTTAAAAAACTTACTTTAAAAATCTAAATCTTAGATAATTCAACATGTGAAATTTTTATGTTTGCTTAAACCATCTTCTCTTCATGGCCCTGGCTAGCCTGGAACTTGGTGTGTAGATCCTGTCCTTAACTTTCAGCAATTCTCCTGTCTCTGCCTCTATAGAGTGCAGGCATCACTCTGTGAGGAATTGTACAACGTGTAGTTTTGAAGGCTTGGATTCTTGATGACTCATACTTTAGTCAGTTGCTAGTCAATCCAGAGAAAAGGCAATTTATCTTGAGTTCAGATCAACAGCTACTGGACTGTGCATTTTCTGTCCATTTATGGTAATAGGGCCCAACATGTCGTCTTCACCTGAGAGGTGTTATATACTTTCAGGCTTCTTACTTTACTACTTCTATTTTTAA
Organism: Rhynchomys soricoides; assembly: GCA_019843965.1. Lineage (NCBI taxonomy): Eukaryota > Metazoa > Chordata > Mammalia > Rodentia > Muridae > Rhynchomys > Rhynchomys soricoides. The sequence continues at coordinate 7,059,821 of JADRCH010000099.1, read as the reverse complement.
TTTATTTATATTTTATTTTTTGTGTGTTTGCCTGAATGTATGTCTGTGTGCCTGGTATGGAAGCCAGAAAAGGACATTAGCTTGCTAGAATGAGCTCCCATGTGAATGCTGGGACTCAAACTCAGGTCTTCTGGAAGAGCAGCCAGGCTTCTTAAGCAGTGAGCCATCTCTCCAGCTCCTTGTGTTCTTATTAACATGCGAGTTGTTTATTTCATGTAACTTGATAGCACCTTGAAGAAGTGGGAGGTGAACCACTTTGAAATAAGTTCATAATTTTTTAAAAAATATTTTGAAATTATGATATAATTTCAACATTTCTTCCCTCCCTTTCCACTTTCCAAACCCTCTCAAATACCCTTCCTGACTCACCTTCAAATTCACTGCCTCTATTTTCACTTGTTATTGTATGCATCTATGCGTGTGTGTGTGTGTGTGTGTGTGTGTGTGTGTGTGTACGTGCGCACATATAATACAAAGTATAACTAGCTCAGTCTGCATGGTGTTACTTGGATATATGTTTTTAGGAGTGACCATTTGGCACTAGACACCAATTGGTTTGCTGTTTGAGTTGTTTATAGTTGTCTCTCTCTCCTCCCCCTCCCCCTCTGCTTCTCTGAGAGTGTGGGTCCTGCCTCTGGGTATCCCCCTGCCCCCCAATTCTGGCAGATCAAGTCTCTGCAAGAATAAGCATGTCCTGTCAACTGAGACCAGACAAGGCAGCCTTGTTGGGGAACGGATTCCACAGTCAGGTTACGGCTTTAGGGACAGCCCCGCCCTGCTCCAGTTGTTGGGGGACCTACATGGAGACTGAGCTGCACATCTGCTACATATGTGCTGAGGATCACAGTTCAGCCTGTGAATGATCTTTTGTTGGTAGCTCAGTCTCTGATAGCTCCCAGGGGTCTAGGTTAGTTGACTCTGTTGGTCTTCCTGCAGAGTTCCTATCCCCTTCAGGACCTTCAATTCATCTCCCAACAATTCCATAAGAGTCTCTGACCTACATCCAATGTTTATCTGTTCATGATTTTAATGAGACACTCAAGATATCTTAGCAAGAGAAAACTATAGGTATAAATCAGGAGTGATCCCCCAGAGAAAGTAACAAATGCCAAGAAAGTTTATAGCAGACTGATGAAACAGTAATGAAGATAATGTTAGAGCCACACTGTAAATGTAATCATTGCTTTTATTTCCTCAGAGGAGGGGAGGAGAAGAGAGCTGTATCTGTCTAGAGCCCAGGGCGTTTCTATCTAACTATCCCTAGACCTAGGCCTGGAAGCTTCTAGTTTCTGTACAATCTGATCTTCTGAAAGCCTGGACCTTGAAGGCATCAGTTTCCAGCCTCTGTCTGCTAACCTAGGCCTAGAATGTTTTAGCCTCTGAGACTTACTGCTGAATAAATTCACTCCTTTTAGCTCTTTCTGAACTCTGGCCAGTTCAACTCAAATATTCTGGCTCAAACGCCTCTCCAAGCTGACTGATTCAAATTGGCTTCACTTGGCTTCTGACTGAATTGCTCTGCTGGGAAATACTGCCTCTGAACCTCATGAACTGAACTGCTCTAAAGTTAACTGCTCAGTTCTGAACTGAGCTCAACTGCACTCAACTGAACTGCTCCCAACTGTACTGTACTGTACTGAACTGAACTGAACTGAATTTCCTCTCTCTCCTGGCTCTTTAAGTTGCTTCTCTTTACAGTCTGTTCTCGTGAGAGTAGGGTATCCTATCTCTGACCCATTCTGTCAAATCTTTCTCCAATTATCACTTTTCTGCCCCTCAATTAGATGCCATTTTTTTGGTTATATTATTCTAATGAAGGAGAGTCTGACACTTGAACCCAGACCTACTTATTTAGGTAGTCCAGCTAGCCAGCTTGCCCAAGGGGTTCACTGTCTTTACCTTTCCAGCATTGGGATTAGAGGTGTCCCCCCAACCTGACATTTACGGGGTTTAGTCTTCATGCTTGCATAGCTAGAGCTTTATCCACATTTTAAAAAGTATTTTATTTTTTATTTATTTTACTTATATGAGTACACTGTAGCTGTCTTCAGACACACCAGAAGAGGGCATCAGATCCCATTACAGATGGTTGTAAGCCACCATGTAGTTGCTGGGAATTGAACTCAGGACCTCTGGAAGAGCAGTTAGTGCTCTTAACCACTGAGCCATCTTTCCAGTACCTTTTAAAAGTATTTTAATGTGCAGTTGGTTGAATCAGTGTTTTTCCTCCTTGTTTGTGCTTTCCTGTGTGTAACATCAGAACTCCTGTCAGTGTTGTCTCATGGCTTCTACATTCTTTCTCTGCTTGCTCCATGGCACTGCCTCTACGTCTCAGAACCAGTGCCTCTATTCTTTTCCTCTCCACTTTGTTTTCTTTTTGATACAGTCCTGACTGGCCTGGAATTCACTATGTAAACCAGGCTGGCCTTGAATTCTCAGAGACCCACCTACTTCTATCTTCCAAGTGCTGACTTTAAAGGTGTTCTTCATATTTAACTAAACTTTTGGATCAAAGGATCCTTTTCCTTTTCCTCCTCTTCTGCTTTGTATTGTTTTGTCTCTCTGTTTTTTGAGACAGGTCTCCTTATGTAGCCCATGTTGACCTGGATCTGTGTAACTTCAGCAAAACTCAAATTAGGGGTCCTCCTGCCTTAGCCCCCTTGTGGGGAGCAAATGCTGCTGACAGAGTAATGAACCTCATGAAGGAAGTCCAGTTAGCCCATGTTGGTTCAAACTTCTAGAGGCTGAGTTGTTTAGTTTTTGACATATTTAAACACAGTGCAACTTTGGAAAACAGTTTCCTCATGACAGTCATCACAGTTAACCTTAAGGCATGAGTACATTGAAACTTCTTTTTTTTTCTTTCAAAAGAAAATATGTCTTTTACAAAGTACCTATGGCCTCTTGAATAAGAACATGCTCTATGAGCTGGACAGTGGTGGCACATGCTAGCACTTGGGAAACAGAAGCCAGTGGTTTCCACACACAGCTTGCTCAGTCTGTTTAATGTTACTTTGATGCATGTTCTCAGGCCTGACCATTTGTTACTGGATAGCCAACTGAAGGATCTTCCTTGAGGAAGTCTATCTCTCCCACTCTCAACATTCCTTAGTTGCCTGTAGTTCTCTGTGGAGGGTTGATGCCTCTGCTCCTCTGACCATTGGGGTGTAGGTGGGGCACAGTAAAGAGAATATAGCAGGATACAAATGATCTGTTGGGGAAAGGGGTTCCAAATAGGGAGCTGGAGGGAGATAAATACAGAAGGAGAGAGGAGGTAAAATAACAGCAAGGATTTCTGAAAAAGTCATAAGGTGTCTTAGCTTGGGTTTTATTACTGCGAAGAGACACTATGACCAAGACAACTCTTAGAGAGGCAAACATTTTATTGGAGCTGCCTTATATAGTTTCAGACGTTTAGTCCATCATCATCATGGTGGGAAGGATGGCAGTGTGCAGGCAGACACGGTGCTAGGGAGCTGAGAGTTCTACATCTTCATCAGAAGGCAGCCAGGAGACTGTCTTCGCTGGGTGGAGCTTGCACACTGGCAGACCTCAAAGCCCATCCCTCAGTGACACACTTCCTCTAACAAGGACACACCTCCTCATAGAGCCTCTTCCCAGGGGCAAGCGTATTCAAACCACCCCAGGAGGGTAAAATAACAGTGAGGATGTCTGTAAATCATACTATTATCTACTTTTAAAAGCATATAATACATGTAATTCTTTGTATAAATGTACACATATCATTTAAATGAATTTTTTTAAAATCTAGGCTGGCAATGCTCCTTCCAAGAGCCACAGATTATCTAACAAAACCCCCAACAGCAGGTATGGGAAGCCTCCTTGAGTTGTTGGTCAGGGCTGTCCAAGAGACTCCCAAAACATTATAGACTATTATTGACCTCAGCTGCCCTCTAGAGATGAAAATTATTCCTGAAGACATGTACTTTAGATTACAGGCCTCTGAACTGAAATTGACCTGAATGCCTACTCCGTAAGGACTAGCTTTCATGGTAATAAAAGGTACTGAAGGAGGGGAGGGGCCAACGGTCCTATCCAGCTATGACACCTATAAACTACAACATTAACCAGCATAGCATGAGAACCCTAAGGATGCAGGAGTGGCACACATACCTTGGTGGTAACCAGTGGCTCTCTTATTGAACTTAAGACCTTCTCAACAAGAGGGAAATTATGCCTGCACTAAAATTTTTCTTCATAAATTAAAAAAAAATATTGTGTAAAACAAACTACATTGTATATGCATTGGATGATTTCTGCCAGGGAACCAAGAAACTGATAACAGTAGTTTCTTCTGTGGAGGGTGTGGTAGAAAATAGTGATATTTGACAGAGTGTTCATAAGATCTGTGAATTATGTGGAAAGAATAGTTAGCTACAGTTAGCTATAGAATAGTAGCTACAGTTTTGTAGACTAGAACAAGGAAAATAATAATAACAATATCTAGTCATTTAAAATATAGGAGAACTGGAGAATGACTTATTTGGCAAAACCATGAGGACTGAGTTCAGGACACCAGCAGCCATGTGGAGAGCCATGTGTAATGGTGCATGCTTATAGTCCCAGCTCTGGGGAGGCAGATAGAAGGATTCCCTGAGCTCATTGTTAGCTACTCTTGCTGAATATATAAGTTCCTGGCTAAGTGCGAGACCTCATATTACAAAATAGGTACAAACAATAGAGGAAAACACTCAACATGGACCTCTAGGCTGTGGATACAACACATACAGACACCCAAATGTAGGCACTATATAGATTCAGATAAAATTGTCAAGGTGTTTCTTATAATATTTATGTTCTTGCCAGTATGTGATTGCAAGAACTAGGTGGGTTTGTATTGGGAGGAATATTCCGGTTTTATTTGAGTGAGTCACACACATGTGAGTTACATTTGACATGCCTTTCTTGGACTTAGCGGGTGACCTTGGGTATGTTCTTAACCCAGTTCTTTATCTGTCAATAGAAGGATTGATGAGCTCTGTTCTTAACTTGCACAAAATAAGATGAATTGTGTGAAAATTCATGAACATTGGGCTCAGCCCCTTTAGAAATGGAGGTGGAGCTCCTAAAAGAGAAGAGAGGGTGAAGTGTTTAGCATGTTGAATGTTCACACTAGGTTGTATTCCAGAAAAGGAAAGGGAGGGACCATGAAGTGGCTCAGAAAATAAGAGCACTTGCTGCTATGCCTGCTGACCCAAGTTCAGACTCTGGGACTTACTTGAAAGGAGAGAACCAGCTCCCGCCTTTGTCCTCTGACTTACAGACACATGGCCTTTTCTGAAAGGAAAGTAAAATGTTTATATTTTGCTTTGGAGAGTAAATGTTTTCTTTGCTGCTTGTGTGTGTGTTTATGTGTTTCACAATGTAAATTCTTGAGCCCCTAGTTCCAGTTTCAAAACTAGTTTTACAGTTTGAAAAGCCAGTTAGTTCTGGCTAACTTTTCTGAAACAGGAAGAAACATTTTGAAGTAAGACCAGATGTGCTTTAAGATCATTACCTATAAGTTTCATTGCATAGCATTCTTGAAGGTGAGGATACTATCTGTTTAAAACCCAAGATATATATTAACTTTGAGTAGTTAAGTTTTATGACACAGGTAATATTTGGCCTTCCTCTGCAGTTCTGTAAATCCTTACTTTAAAAGATCAGCACTGTTTAGTACAGAGCAAAGTGTAGCACACTCTCCAGAAGAGCACGCCACTTTCTACAAACAGGAAGCTTCCCACTTTACTAACATGTATGTATGAGGAAAGAGAACAAAGCGATGAAGTAAGTCGGGTAGTTGCTAAATGAAGCCACTGCTCCTAAAACGAACCCGGAACTAATTTCTGCCGTTGGAGGTAAAGTTCTAATAAGCCCATATAAAAGACACACACCCAGACAGTTTATTTATAAGCCAGATGCCTAGATTGGGCAGCTCTAGGGCTATTCTAACTTGTCCCCAGCTATAAGGCCCCTTGTGACTTGCTGTTTCGTCTGGCCATGCCGTTCTGGTCCATGGGGCTTCCTCCTCTGGACTGTCCTCTTCTCTCCCCCTCCCTGCTCATGGGGGCAACCACACCTTGAGGAACCAGTTTTAGCTAGGGGATACAAGCAGCATCAGACCGACCCACGACAAATTCCTCCCCTGATTTTCTCTCTTCTCTTTACCCTCCATTAGTGAGATGACCATTAGTGAGATGACTGAGGGAATTTGAATCAGATTTGTAGGTTAGTTAATAGCAGAGTATTCATTCCTGCTTCTAAAATATTTGTGATACTTTGTAGAGATACTATATTTAGGAAATAAGCCAATATTTTGGGTTAAAAAGATAGTCTGAGGATTGGAAAGATGACTCAGCAGCTAAGAGCTCTGATTGTTTTCCAAAGGACCAGGTTCAATTTCTAGCAGCACATGTCAGCTTACCACTGTCTGTAACTCCCATATTTCAGTGTAATGGGGTCCAATGCTCTGGTCTCCTGAGAGGCACTGCACACATGTGGTACACAGACATACATGATGACAAAATACCCATAAACATTAAAGAAAAGAGGTATGTCTACTACCACTTTAAATCAAATCAGAACAAGGTCAGAAGCTAACAATAGAAATGCTTACTTGCTAGAGCTAAAGGAATATTAATTAGGGTCGTATGAAGGTCCTTTGACGTAGTTTTACAGTTTTCCTAAGTTAGAGATTACTTCAAAATCAGATATTTAAAGGAAGCCAGGCATTTATTGTACCTGTCATCCTTGCCCTTGGGAACCCGAGGTAGAGGAGTGCTGTGAGTTCAAGGCTACTCTGCACTCCATAGTGAGTTCCAGGCTAGTATGAGCTACATACCTTTATGAAACGAAGCAAAACAGAAAGAAAGTAGCTGAATTGACTTTTAATATGTCGTTAAAAACCTCTTGGGGGAGTTTTCTCAGCAGTAAAGTGAAGCAGGTAGATGATGTTAAAGTTTTCAGTTCTGATATTCCATAAACTTGGGTTTTGGTGTTATTTTGAGACAGGGTCTTACCACATAGCTTTGGCTGGGCTGGAATTCGGTGTGTAGATCAGGCTATTCCCAGACACATGGAGCGCGGACTGCCTCTGCCTCCCGAGTGCTGGGATTAAAGGCATGTGTCACCACACCCAGCTAAAATTTTGTAATTTTATAAACAGGCATTAGTAGGAAAAATCCATAATCTTAGTACAGTCATCCTTAAAGAGGAAAGTAATAGAAAGTGAAAGTGAATTGTTTACATGTGAGTCAAAGGATGTTAAAATCAAGGCGTCCATGACAAGTATAACTAAACTGAGATTTTTTTTTCTATTGTGCAGGAAACTTTAGTAAGAGCTTATTTAATTATACATCCATTGTATTTCACTTCCTGGCTCATGCTTTGGCACAGTTTTAAAACATATTTCATTATTTTAATGCCATGCCATTTTAAAATGTACTTTTAGAATTATCCGATGAAAACTTGGTTGTTAAGATGAAGAGTCAGACATGGTGGGCACACCTGTAATCACAGCACTTAAGAGATGTGAGCAGGAGCGTCAGGAGCTCATGGTCATCTTCTGGTAAACAGCAAGCAGGGTGGCCTGAGATACACAAGACCCCACCTCTTACAGATGAGGCAAGATTAACATTTCAGTGTTAGAAGTTCATAGTCCTTCCAGCATAAAAGGATGGTTAAAATGTAAGTAGTGGAGCATGTATGGTGGTATATGCTTGTATCCCAGGATCTAGGGGAGTGAGTCTGAGATCAGCCTGGCCTACATAGAGAGGGTCTGTCTCAAAAAGCTAAGACAGAGACAGACAGACACACACACACACATAGACACACACACACACACACACACACACATGATCATATGGGGACTAAATAATGTTTGGTATAGATCAGTGGTTGAGTTCTTGACTAGTTTGCATTAAGTCCTGGGTGTGGTCCCCCTTTAATAAAATACGAACAAATAAATACTAGGAGTGTCAAGTGTTTTATGAAAAAGAGAATTGGTTTTTGATTGTGTTCAACCAAAGCAGAACTGTTCTCCTTACCGCCCCTTCCATCCCTTGCAGCTTGGCGACCCTGCTATATTTCCTGCTGTCATTGTGGAACATGTTCCTGGTGCTGATATTCTCAATAGTTATGCTGGTCTAGCCTGTGTGGAAGAGCCTAATGACATGATTACTGAGAGCTCATTGGATGTTGCTGAAGAAGAAATCATAGACGATGAAGATGATGATATCACCCTTACAGGTGTGTGTGTGTGTGTGTGTGTGTGTGTGTGTGTGTGTACTACAGGTCAGATGCTCAGGGTCTGAACCAGGGGTTTCTAGGTGCTTGGCCTTTTTTGAAGGATTTGAAAATATGGGCTCACACAGGTTTGCAAAAGTAAGGTAAGTTTATTCATAGCAGAGCAATAGTAGAGATGATAAAGAGATATCCTATCAAGACTGACTGTGAGCCACAGCATGAGATTATTCAAGAGCCCCAGGATTAAATTTAGGATCTTTTAAAGGTGAATTTAAAAGAACGAGTGGCTGAGTACTGAAGGGTATAGCTCAGTGTGCTTCTTTACTTTGATAGATTAGGTATATAATTATTTTTTCTATGATACATTCCCCATAGCATGACACACCTGGTTTTAATTATATGTACGTCCAGTTACACATAGTCAGAAGGTGATAAATACAATGAGTTCTCACAGGTTCCTGGCAGCTTTGCCTTGCTGTGCACGTACCTGAACCCAATTCAGGATATGGATGTTTCTTATACTCACATGTACTGGACACACACTTGACTACAGTCTTCTCTCGATTGTTAGGACTGGGGAATTTCTGTTATGGTTGAGATCTGTGCAGCCTGGCATGGGTCAGGGTGGAGGGGTTCTAGGACTCCTAAATGTACTGTTTGAAGAAGGATGGGATGTGCGTAGTATGTGCATTTTGATTCTTAAAAGAAATAGATATAATGGGTAGAGCAGTAGGTTTTGGTGGCACTGTGGCTGCCTTGTTGTCAACTCTGCCTTAGCATGGGGCACACTACCTGACACACAGTATGTATTGAGTGAAAACTTCTGCACCAGTAGCTTATGCTAGCAGGTACTAAAACTGAAGTTAGAATATTGAAAACAGTTCTATTAATGAAGGAATAAATGAATCATTAGAACTGAATATGTCTGCATGCAGGTCTTTTTAAGAAGTTAACATATGATCTAGTGCCATTTTAAATTAGAACAGGAAGGAAGAATGACTGTGTGGCTATTTGGTGAGGGAGAGAAAAGAAAGATTCCTACCTAAAACTGATACCAAAAGGGTATATGATTTACAGGTTAAAAGCACTGGCTGCTGCTCCAAAGAACCTGGTCACAGTTCCCAGCATCGAAATGGTAGCTTACCAATGGTTTGTATGTTAGATCCAGGGGTTTTGGTGCCCTCTTTTGATAACTTGCCAAGGGCACCAGACATGTATATGGTATACAGACAGACAGACAGACAGACAGATGGACAGACAAACAGACAAAGCACTTATACACATAAAAATAAATATTTTTAAAGTACTAAAGTAGCAGAGTGGACACCAAGTCATTAGAATGTTTAGTATAGGAAAAACAAAACAAAACAAAAATCTTTTAAAGGTTATTGCCTGATTATATTTAAGTAGGTTTTCTATGTGTGGAAAGGAGAAGAAAGAGCATTGATGTTTTCAGCAAATATTGGAAACATATTTCATTCCATCCGTAAATTATAATCAAAACAAAAAGGGAAGTGACCATGTGGAGAGAGAGCTTAGAAATAAGTTAGAACTGTAAATGGACATAGAATTTGACTAGTTATGCTAACGAGTAAAAATATAAATGTCTAATATGTATGAGCAAGATTTATTGCTCAGTAAACAGATATACGCGGTGTGCCTGAGCATGGTGGCACAAGTTTATAATCCCAGCACTTGGGAAGTAGAGGCAGGAGAACCAAGATGAGCCTCATGATACTGCATCTCAGAAAGAAGAACAAAAGTAGTGTGAAATGAAATGACCAGACAGGTTCCTTCTTAGAGTATAGCAAAGTCTCCCGCTGGTATCAGAAAGCAAGATTAAAAGCCAGACTATTTGTGGCACGTGTCTTCCCCCTCCCTTCTTTTCTCACCACTCCAGCCCTTACCTCCTCCCTGCTTATCTAGGCAATGTGATGAGAAGGAGAGGAAGTTCTAATTCCCCTTATTCCAGAGTTGGGAAGGTAGTATCAAGCCTTTGAGAAGCTGGGGGGAAGGAAGGTGAAGGACAAGGGCTAGAACAGCACTGCCTTGTGGCTGGAGCTATTATAACACAGGCCTCTCACTGTAGCTGGCAGAATGAAACATTTCCTTGCAGGTTAAGATGCTACTTGGTTTCTTTCTCTCGTGCTTACTTACTGATGACTGCCTTCTTCCTTGTCTTCAGAGAATCTTCCTGATTACTGTCCAAGCCCAGATTTCCTAGTTGGTTGACAGAATAATGACGTAGTCTACCATGATGACCTCATTTTAACTGGCCTCTCTAAAGACGCTCTCTACACGCCCCTGTGTGGTGTCTTCTGTTGCTTGCTTTGGTTGTGGTAGTGGTTGTTCCTGGTGCTGGGGACGGAATCCAGACCTGTGTATGTGAGGCTAGTGCTCTCCTGCGGTGTCCCATCACACCACCTGAAAGGGACTCTGAGGGATGAAAATGGCAATATGTAATTACTTGATGTTAATTTTTAATGCATGATGATATCATTGTGTTAGGCTCCTTTTAGAAAACGTGCAGAGCGCTCACTCCAGCAGCACATATCCTAGAAAACGTGCTAAAATATTTAGAGATAAAATATGGAGTAGCAGGCCCAGATTTGTAGTCCTAAGACTTGGTAGGCAGAGATAGAAGGATCAGCTATTGTAGGCTAGCCTCAGCTACATAGTGAGTTTAAGGCCACCGTGGGCTATAATAAGGTCCTGTATTTAAATTGAAAACAAAACAAAACAAAAAACCCAGTGCTGGTGAAAAAGGCTCAGAGAGTGAAGGTACTTGCTGCCAAATGCCTGGTGACCTGAGTTTGATTCTGGGAACACACATGGCAGCCAGAAAGAACCAACTCCTTCAGCTTGCCCTCTGACCTCCACACATGCTTTAGAATGAGTGTACATCATGCAAATTAAAAAAAAAGATTACAAAAATAACCAAACAACCAAATAAATGAATAAAAATTGAGACTTGGATTCCTTCACAGTGATCCTTTGTAGGAAGTAAGGACTTCTGGAAGGCATGGGTGAAAGATTAACCACTGTTGATTGTATTTGACGCTGTGAATGAACACAGAGGCCTTTATTAAATTATGTCTTATAACTTTGATTTTGTTCAAAATCTCTAATAATATTAAGATTAGTTCTGTTATGGTGATGAATGCCTATGATCTCACAACTCAAGAGGGAGAAGCAGGAGGATCACTCTAAGTCTGAAGCCAGCCTGGTCTTACATTATATATTTTGGGCCAGCTATGACTATATAACAGACACAGTCACTAAATGCCAAAGAGGGGCTGGTGAGATGGCTTTTATTGTAAAAGCCAAATGACCTGTGTTCAGTCCCCCAGAACCATAGGAAAGGGGAAGGAAAAAATAATTCCACAAACGTGTCTTCTGACCTTCCTGCACACACCTTCCCCCCCCCCCCCCACACACTTGGCTTACACTTCCACATCCCTCAGGAAAGTCAGGGTAGGAACTCAGGCAGAACCTAGAGGCAGGAACAGAAGCCATGGAGCAATGCTGCTTTCTAGCTTGCTCTCTGTGGTTTGCTCAACTGCCTTTTAAATTTATTCTTTATTTTATGTGCACAAGTATTTTGTCTCTATATAATGTAAGAGTGCATCATATGCCTTCAGGTGCTTGAGGAGACCAGAAAGATGGTGTAGGCATCCTGGAGCGTAAGTTAAAAGTGGCTGTGACCCACCATGCAGTGCTGGGAAACAAATCCCAGGATTCCTCTAGAACAGCAAATGCCCTTAACTGCGAGCCTATCTCTCTAGACTCCCACCTGCACCTGCTTTCTAATACAAGCCAGGACTACCTACTCAAGGGTGGTGCCACCCACAGTGGGCTAGGCACTCCTTAATCAATGCAGGCCAATCTGATGGAAACAGTTTTTCAATTAAGATTCCTACTTCCCAGATGACTCAAGCATTTGTCAGGTTGACAAAAGACAAAAAAGCAAAACAAATAAACAGACAAACAACAACCCTCCCCTACCCCCCTACCCCCAGCTAGCATAATGTGAAACCTTCTACACATCTACCTTAGATTTATTATTATGGCATATGTCCTGTATCTTATAGTTTATATGCATACAAGCTACAAGCTCAATATTAAGTGATATGTCCTGGTTCAGGAGATACACACTGTGGATGAATTTCAGAGCCGCACACACTGTTTCAGAGCTGCACACACTGTTTGTTTCAGAGTAGCACACACTGTTTCAGAGCCGCACACACTGTTTCAGACAGCTAATACTATTCTTTCTTTATTGCAGTTGAGGCTTCTTGTCATAATGGAGATGAAACAATTGAGACCATTGAGGCTGCTGAGGCACTCCTCAATATGGATTCTCCTGGCCCTATACTGGATGAAAAGCGAATCAGTGAGTGCTAATGACCTCTCATGGCTGGGTACATTGCAGAGTTACCCTTGCCATTCCCCTTAGAGAGTAAATGTCAGGAGAACAGAAGAGGCTGTTTTTCTTTTGTGGGTCCCAAACACATTGTAAAGGACAAATTTTAGTTTTGCTACCTTTGTTAAAAGTTCTGTTTAACTGATTTAAAATTTGATGAACTTTTTAGACTAAAAAGTATTTTTGTCCTTTGTGAAATTATCTCTTTTCCTCCAACATAATATTTTTATTAATTATTTTTAGAATTTCATACAGTGCATTCCTATCACACTTGCAAACTCTTGCCTCTTCACCTGTTTATTTTATTTTTTAAAACATTATGTGCATCAGCGTGTTGCCTGCAAGTGCACATGTGCACTGCATATGTGGTACGTTAGAGGCAGGGAGGCTGTTTAATACCCAGAACTAGAGCTAGAGAGTTGAGAGCCAAGGACTGGGTGCTAGTTACTGAACCCCAGTCTCTGGAAGAGCACCAGGTGTTTTCAACTGCTTAGCCAACTCTCCAGCCTCTCATTGGGTTTTTAACTGGACTAGTATAATATAGTCATCTCCACAGATAATTGTATTGAATAGGCAAAAACCTAGTGACAAATTTTCTAACCATTTGTTGTGTAAAATTCGCTGCCAGATTATTAACCTCTCTTTAAATCTATTTCTTCTTCGGGCCTTTGACAAGGGAGAACTGAAACTTAAAGGCGTAGTTAGTGAGAACAGACTGCATGTTAGATGTGCACAGTGGTGTGTGAGGCGGTGGTCTGGTATAAGAAGAGCTGTTGCCCCTTCTTCAGCCTTACAGTTTAATTCTGAAGTCATGCATGTGTGTAAGCCAGTGTAAAGACCTGAAACAAAGGCCATAGAAGTGGTGGCCTGGTGTTCTGGAAGCTTTATGGACAGAATGTTTTCGTAATTAAATGACAATTAGACTTCATTAGATAGAGAAGACAGCAATGAATATTCAGCTTACAAGGAGTAGATCCAAGCACTGATTTGTAAAATAGTTTCTCGAGAGAAGATGCTTTTGTATGTCTGGCTAAAGTGTTAAGCTTCATGGTGAGTGTGGAATGAGATAGAAAGGTAGGTTTAGCTTGTGGAAACTTCGAGAGGCATGCTGTGGAGTGTGAGTTGTTTTATTTTTCCTCAGTAAATTATGGGGAGATGTTTTGGGCTATGGTTTTTCTTTCTTGTTTTTAGAGAATAGAGCATTTTTATAGAGGTCTAATGCCATGAGATAGGAATTGCATTTCAGAAAGTAGACGTGGGGTGGTAGACTGAGGTAAGATAGACTGGTGATAGGAAGTGAGGCCTGGGCTGCTTTAGGATCCTTGATGTAGGGCAGAGGAAATAAGCAGAGAGTTTACACAAAAAGACATGATTTTGTTTATAATACACAACTGATTCTAATTTATTTCACTTCCATTAGATAATAATATATTTAGCTCCTCTGAAGATGACATCGTTGCCCCGATCACCCACGTGTCCGTCACATTAGATGGGATTCCTGAAGTGATGGAAACTCAGCAAGTGCAAGAGACAAATGCAGACTCCCCCGGAGCCTCATCCCCAGAGCAGCCTAAAAGAAAGAAAGGTGCGTGTCTAACTTGCTTAGGTCATACAGTCAGTGCCGATGTGGACTCCAAACATACTTTTTATTAGAGATGCTGCTTCTACACCAGCTAAGATATATAAAAGCAATGAGGACACAAAACAAGCTGAGATATTCCTTCATATTAGTCACTAAAAAATCCTAGGCACTTATAATAGTTGATCTATCTGACTGACAGGAGATTTTCCAGTTCTTTGTCTTTTGTTGTGTTTGTGATTGTGTGTGTGTGTGTGTGTGTGTGTGTGTGTGTGTGTGTGTGCCACAGTGCCTGAGTAGAGGCTGGAGGAGAACACTTGGCAGAGTTGTTCCCTCCTTTCACCATGTGTGATGACAGGCTCCAACTCAGGTGGCAAATGAGCCAACTTGCCAGCCTAGATTTTCCAATTATTAAAGCCTCAAGTTTTATCTGAATTCTTTATCCAACATCTTCATCCTTCTCTTAACCAAATAAAACAAAACCCCTGGGGGTTAGTGAACGGTCAGCTTTGTTTTGAGGGCATAGTTTAAAGTCTTCCTTTTCTTTCATTTCTGTGCTTGTTTTATTGTTTTATTTATGTCCTACAAGATTTTGCCTTTTATTCTTTTAATTGTGTGTGTGTGCACGTGCATGTGATTATGGATGCCCACACAGGCCAGAGGCATCATGTAGGTGCTGGGAAGAGAATCCCAGTCCTCTGTGAGAACAGCAAGTGTTCTTAACATCTGTGCCATCTCTCCAGACCTTTTATCTGTTTTTGAGAAATGCTCTCAAGTATCCAGGACTGGCTTTAAATTCCCTGTGTATCCAGGCAAGCAGCACCACTCCTCATGCCCTAGGGCGTAGTTTGAAACCATCCAGTCTACAAGATTCCATTACACAGATCCAGTAGGAGAAAAGTGCAGAATGTTGGAATTCTGCAGGCAATTGAAGAAAAAGGTATTAAACTGTTAAAAGGAGAATCTGTTACTTTTCACAAATTCAGAGTGTCTTGGTTAGTTTTAATTGTCAGCTTGACCCAGCCTAAAGCCATTGGAGGGGAAAGACTGGATTCAGGAATGGTCTAGATCAGATTTGTCTTCCGTGATATCAGTAGGTCTTGAGTGCTAATTGTCTTTGGAGGCGAAGCAGACAACAATGGGCAGCACCATCCCTATGCAAGGTGGTCTTGGGAGGTGTAAGAAACCTAAGGAAACATGAACTTGAGCCAGCAAGCAGTGTTTCTCCACAGTTCCTGCCCAGAGTTTCCCCAAAAGCAAGATACTGTCTCATAAAAAAGAAACCCACCTCACCTCCAACCACTCCCTCAGAAAAGTGGCATACCTGAACATTTTGGCTTCGGGCCTCGAATTCCCAGAGAGTCATCTGCCTTTGCCTCCACCTTCCAAATACCAGGATTATAGGTGTGTGCCACCAAACTTTATGACTAATTTTTTAAGCCCAAATTTTATCTATGTCAAGAATATTAAAAAGTTTAAGATAAAGCACTGGTGTGGTGATCTTAGAAAAACTCCAGTATTTAAAATTTAACCTAATTTTCTTTTTACAGGTAAGCCAAAGGGTAATTTCTGGTTTCATTATCGTCCTTACTCCCATCCCTGATGTGCTAGGGATCAAACTCCAGGCTTGTGGATGCTAAGCAAGGACTCTGTGTCTCTAGTCCTGATGTAATAATATATAAGTAATATATAAGTAATAATCACTTGTGAGCTAACCTACTTAATTTTTACTGAAGTTGTTTTTCTTTTAGATAGCATTTTGAGAGACCAGTTTGTATGACCCAAGTATAAAAGTTTGGAACTTGAAACTTTCAATAAACAACAAGATAGTGAAACTTCCCATTTCCTTTCAGCTTTGAGGGCAAATATTTATATAAAGCTATTCTGATTTCAGGAAGAAAAACAAAACCACCGCGACCAGATTCTCCGGCCACTACACCAAATATATCTGTGAAAAAGAAAAATAAAGATGGGAAGGGTGAGTCCTGGGGTTTCTTTATTGTACAGGCCTAGTGCCTTCCTCCTCCTCTTACTCCCTGTAGCCCGCCCCTTGTTACTTTTAAAAGTGTGCGTGCGCGTGCATGCGTGTTTGTGTGGTGACACACACATGCACCAAATTGACTGCCTTCGGTACGTTAACCCTATAGTCCAGGTCTTGAGCTGCCGATCTTTTTCCACCTCCTAAGTGCTAGGGTTAGCGATGCCGCACCACTGAACCCAGCTCATCTCTTTTCTTCTTATAGCCAAGTAGAATATGCTGTTGCCCAGTGCTTATAAGGTACTGTCATCAATTTCTGTAAAGTGGCTGGTAACAAAGTAGCCTACAAAATCCATTTCAGTTATTTTTATTTTTCTATCAAAATGATTCATTGATGCACTCAGCAAGTTTTGCAGCAATTTAGCTAATCTAGAATTTCACTTTGTAGGTCCTTGCTTCGGTGTGTTGGAATTCTAGTGTTTTCACACCTCTCTCTGTCATGATTGGTCAGCTGGTTCTGATATACAAAGAACAAATGGTGAACCAGGAGGAGGTCAACGGCTGGACTGTAAAAAATAAAAGCAATAAAAAATAATAAAATGAAAAAGAAAGTTTAAAATCCCTCAAAAAAGGAAAAAAAAAAAAAGAGAGAACAACTGTTGAAAGGGACACAGACACACACACACTTTTGATGTTTATGATATGTTATGGTTTTTAACATAAGACAGAAATGAGGCCAGTGTTTCCTCTTAGGTCATCATGAATCTAATTGACAAGGTTGCTGTTCATACATCATTTATGGGATTAGCAGAGTCTCTACTAGATCCTAAGAATTATGACCATATTCACCAATACTGAGGGATTGCATCAGTTAATTGAATGATGTAATATTTCTGTGTGGATAAAGATGGGCCTTTAAAGACTTTTTGGTCCTGTGGTTTGTCTGTTTATATTCTTTAAAGGCAATTGATTGTGTTTCAGGAAACACAATTTACCTTTGGGAGTTCCTACTGGCCCTGCTTCAGGACAAAGCTACCTGTCCTAAGTACATCAAATGGACACAGCGAGAGAAGGGCATTTTTAAGCTGGTCGATTCCAAAGCTGTGTCTAGACTGTGGGGGAAGCACAAAAACAAACCTGACATGAACTACGAGACCATGGGGCGAGCACTCAGGTATGTGGGGGTTTGCTCCGCCGTGCAGTTATTTCCCGGGTATTGTAACACAGAGAACATTTAAAAATATAAAAAATATGATTGTATTTGTGCTGTTTGTTTTTGTACCGTGGGGGAATGAACCCAGGGCTTTGTGTATGATAGACAAGCACTCTACCACTGAGCTACATCCCCAGCCTGTATTTATGGAAGACCACAGAAAATACAGAAACCTGCATGCATGTGAAGTTAAATCTTACTCCACCTGGGGAAAATACTTAATCATGCAAACAGCAGAATCTACTCTGAAAGTCAGAAACTCAGATTCTGAAGCTTTGAGCATCAGTAAGAGGGTTTCCCAGTTTGGACTTGAGGGCGGCTCCAACTTTGGATGTTCAACTGGTAAGGTCTATGCAGCATATTTAAAACTAACTCAAAAACGCCTCTGAAACCTTGCAACACTGTTGGTTCCAAGCATTTCAGAAATTAGATACTTAGTCTCTGTTTAACTTATGAAGAGATCAGAAAATGTATAAAATGTTAAAATGCAAATCTCAGAAATTTCTATGGTAGAATAATGAATACTTCACATTGATATTAGAGAAAAGAAGTTTAAGCTCATTTTTGTTTTGTTTTTCTGTGCCTGTATCATTAATTATTCCAGATATGGGTTATATGAGAAAGACTTGAAACAGAAATGATCTGTCAGCCTTAAGTTACAACTCCTCCTCCTCCTCTTCCTCATCATCTTCCTCCTCCTCCTCTTCTTCTGCAAAGTTGGAACTTACTAAGGTTTTTGTAAAAGATTTATTTTATGCATATGAATGTTTTGCTGGCACAGATGTCTGTGCATTATGTGAGTACTCAGTGCCTACATAGGTCAGAGGTAGGCATTGGATCCCTTGAAATTGGAGTTCTAGACATTATGTGGGTGCTGAGTCACCTCTTCAGCCCTAAGGAAAGGTTTTCCTGTGGATTTAAGGACCAACGTTTGAAGAGAGAGACTCAGGGAAAGGGCATTATACACAAAAATCATAGATGTGTGTTTTCAAGAATTGCTTAGTTTCTTGATTTTATTAAAAGCATTGACATTGAATCATTAAATTTTGCACAATTGAATTAAATTTACCAACTTTTATGAATTCATGCTAGGAAGGGAGGATGTCTGGAGGTTTGTAATAGATTTTATCATCTCAGCAAATTAGCAGCAGGGAACAGAGAGGGAGAGAAGCAAAGCTCCTGTCGTTCTCCACAGTTCCCTAGTCAGAACTCATCTTAATTTGGCTTTTAATAAGGACTTATATGTGGTATATGTGGCTTTGGGTGGGTGTGTCACAGGTGCATGTGGTGGGGTTAGAGGCTGATGTTTAGGCATCCTCCTTGCTCACTCTCCATGTTGTATTTTGGTACCAGGTCTCTCACTGAACCTGGAGCTCATTGATTCAACCTAGGCTGTTTGGTCAGTGAACTCGAGATCTGCCTTCTCTCTCCTCAGCATGGGACTACAGATGTGTGCCATTGGGCCCAGCCCTTGCAGGGGTGCTGGGGATCTGAGCTCAGGATCTTAGGCAAGCAGGCTAAGTCATCTTTTCAGTCCCTCATAAGGATTTAATCTGTGTATAAAAATTAAAAATATATATAAATAAATAAAAGCCCACAAACAACAAACTTCCTCATTTAAAAACTTCATCCCTAAAATTTTGAATAGGAAAAATTAACTTTGTTGACTGTCATTTTAATTTATATTTGATTTTTAATAAGATATTGATGAAATTGTCTGCTTTGACTAGGTACTATTACCAAAGAGGTATTCTCGCAAAAGTGGAAGGTCAGCGCTTGGTGTATCAGTTTAAAGAAATGCCAAAAGATCTTATATACATAGATGATGAGGATCCAAGTTCCAGCATAGAGCCTTTGGATCAGTCCTTATCGTCAACAACCACATCAAGTCGGAATCAAGCAAACCGATCGAGAGTATCTTCAAGTCCAGGCATAAAAGGAGGGGGCGCTACAATTCTAAAACCAGGGAATTCTAAAGCTTCAAAACCCAAAGATCCTGTGGAAGGTGGACAGCCTTCAGAAGTTTTGAGGACAGTGCAGCCCTCACAGGCTCCCTACCCGACCCAGCTCTTCCGGACTGTTCATGTAGTACAGCCAGTACAAGCTATCTCAGAAGGAGAAACAACCATAACCAGCACCATGCAGGAGGAAGCAGCAAATTCTTCACTCCAAAGTATTAGGTGAGGACAGAACCAGAGCACATGGTCATGTCATTGCTTGTTAGTGAGTCAGGATTCAGAAGGCAGAGTTTTTGGTCAACATATTGTTTCAGGAGCAAAATTCTATCAGTTTTCTAATTCTATCAGTGGTTCCCTTCTTGTTTATTTTTAATTATGTGTATTTGTATGTGTGTCTGTGTTGGGGTTTTGTGTACCTAACCTCAGATGCCAGTGAAGGTCTGAGATACTAGATCCCTTGGAACTGGAGCTATAGACAGTTGTGAGTTGTTCAAGGTGAGTGTTGGGAATTGAATTCCTGTCCTCTACAAGAGTAGAGCATGCTCCTAACCACCGAGTCATCCTTCATAACTGAGACACTGAGGACGCACTGAATACGAAGAAGACATGTTAGCACCTGGGGAGACCCTGGTTTAGAATACCCGTGAGGCTTAAGTGGGAAGGTCAGGAGTCGGGTTCTCTTCCTCAGGTGTTAGTGTGCCAGATGTTGGTCTAATCAAATCATTGGAAAGGTACTAAATATCGAATTGACCAAGAAAAACCCGATCTTTAGATTGGTCTTCTGAAAAGTTTAGTACTGTTCTCATTTGATTTAGAATAGAGCAAGAGATGTTGGTCTAAAATTAAGTGGATATTTATAGTTCTTGGGGTTTGTCTTAGTTGGGGTTACTATTGCTGTGAAGAAACACCATGACCAAAAGTGAGCTGGGAAGGAAAGGGTTTTATTTGGCTTACTCTTCCTCATCATAATCCATCACTAAATGAAGTCAGGACAGGAAACAGTGAGAACCTGGAGACAGGAGCTGGTACAGAAGCCATGGAGGAGTGCTCCTCATGCCCCTCTCCTCATGACTTATTCAGCCTGACTTCTTTCAGAACCCAGGACCATCAATCAGCCCAGGGGTGGAACCACCCACAATGGGCTGCCCTCACCCCTACCGCCCCCCCCCCCCCCGTCACTAATTAAGAATATGCTCTACAGACTTGTCTACAGCTTGATCACACAGAGGCATTTTCTCAACTGGAGTTTCCTCTTCTCAAATGACTCTAACTTGTGTCAAGTTGACATAAAACTAGCCAGCACAGGGCTGCTTCCTTTATTCTGTCATGGGTTTCCAGAACATGAATTATAATTTTATTGGGTCTGGAAGGACCACTGCCTTTCCAGTTTGGAGTGCTATTGCTATGGTGAAATACCATGACCAAAGCAAGATGGGGAGGAAAGGGTTTATGTAAACTTACATAAATCATCAACGTTTCAGTTTTTCCTTTGATTAAATTTATAATGTGTGTCCTTAGTCTTTAAAAGTTTATATTTGACTTTGACTTCATGATAGTTCAAGGAATAACAACGAAAACCCCTGGTAAAGTGTTTTCTGAGAATGGTCCCTGGTAAATGTGGAAGTTCATTTTCTTTACTACTTATTCATGCACTAATAGTTTGTCTAAAGGTCTTTAAAATTACCCTCTAAAACTGCCTAATGCTGTAGTTCTACCTCAAAAGCAAGGTAAGACAGTAGGAAGAAGGTGTGCCAGTTAACCAACTGTTAGGGATATTTCTTCATCTATACAGCAAAAAGAGTACTGAAGAGTGCAGGTGGTTGTGGCAGTTAAGTGACACTTCCTGACACCTGAGTCAATTTTCAACACAAACTAAATGTCATGTAATAAGCCTCAGAAATTCTGATGAATCATAAATCCGCAGTATAATACTGCTTAGTTACAAGCAGCTTAGGAATTTAAAAAAGTAGTTAACTTGAAGAAAAAACCTGATGCAACAGAATTGGATACAAGTGATGATTTAATTATAAAGAAAAAGTGTTCGGAAATTCCTGTGGCTTCAGGGACTTCATGGTGACATGGTATATTGTATCCCAGTCTGGCTTCAGATTTGATACCTAGAGGATGGCCTTGAACTGTGGTCTTCCTGCCTCTTCCTCCTGTGTGTTTGGATTATGGGGTCTGCCACCATGCTCAGTTTTTGTTTGGTTTTGAGGCACAGACTTGATATGTAGCTGAGGCAAGGTGTACAACCCTCTTGCCTTAGCTTCCCATGTGTTGTGATTTCAAGCCCGCACTATTATAATTTCCAACTTTTTTAGTGAAAATTGCACCAGAATTTGTTCACGAGACAGTATATTTATTTTGTAAGTAGTATATATGTTTCCTGAGAGATTGCACTCTTATCACAAAAAGGCTGTTTTCAAACCAGTTGAACAAAATTGTTGAAGACCTAAAGATAGCTCTAGTTAGCAATATGCAGAATTTCCAAATACTCTGTGCCATACTGTGAGGAAGGTTAAAGCATGGGGGCAGCTCACAGTGAAGAATTAAGTGTTTACAAGACAGAGCAATGGGTGTGAAGCACAAAAATTCATGTGTGTCTCAAAAAGTTAAAAATGTAAATTAAAATAGTATTCATCTTCTCTGGTGTTATTCAGAACTTAAGGAGTAGTGTGTATTGCAATGATTAGGCACACAGGGTGTGAAGTCACACAGCTACCTTATCTGTCTACCTTAAGGAGGCAGTCAGCCTTGCAACAGAGCATTTACATGTCAAACGAGGATCATAGCATTCACAGGCTAGAGAGGTCGTGTATACTTATAGACTTCCTTGACAAATGACAAGTGCTATTTTGTCTATAGATTTATATAAACACCTAGTATAGGAAGGTCTTGTGACTTTAAAAAGTAGTATCTGCCTAGGTATAATGTCGTTGCTGATACTCTTATCTGGATCAGATGTGTCCAGATTCTTGGTGTTGTATCCAAAGCATTGAAAACACACACACACACACACACACACACACACACACACACACACACACAATGGTAAAGTAGCAAGAAGTTTTGCCATTTGCAGTGGGCTACTGGAGCTGGGTGTCCCAGAACAGTAGGTAATGTTTTGTTGTCCCAGGAAAAGGATTTAGTTTCTAAGAATTGTATATGCCATGGCTTATTATGCACATTATTTTTATTTTTAAAAATATACTTTTTAAAGTCACATAAGTGTTCCTTATGCATAGACATCAGATGGTAAATAGAGATTTTTCCCTTTAAAGTTGACTGGGAGGATACAGTTTGCCTTAACTGCAAATGTACTAAAATGAGATCAGATCAGATTGGGCATCCAATGTCTGGATATATCCTGAGACACATTTGAATGGAAACTCATCACAAAGCAGGAGTCAACCATGGTTGTGAAGGGGAAACAATGTATTCCATTCTTTGACATGGGGGATATATGCAGCTTGATGCAGGGAGGGGTCCCCAGGCTGCTAGGCTGTCCCTGTGCTTGCTTGTTTCAGTGGTGCGCAGCTACAGTCTCATCACTCAGGATACTGAGGCAGGAGGATCATGATGTTGTGAGCTTGAGCTATATTATAGTAAGATCCTATCTGCAAACGAACAAAAAAGAAAATCTAGGGGCCAATAGAATGGCTCAGCAGGTAAAGGCATTTGCCTCAATGATCTGAGTTGTTTTCTATGGGACCCATATGGTAGAAGGAGAGGCCCGATGGATATAAGTTGTCTTCTAACATCTACAAGTGTGCCTTGTAGCATGTATGCACTCATAGGCACATCTGTTCAAACTCACATTTCCCCAAAGACAGTCTGACCCAGATGGGAAGCAGAGGAAGGCACGGCCTATTTGGGAAAGCGGCCCCTAAGGTCGTCTTCCACTCACTGTTTGCCCGATGCTACCACAGCTTGGTTATGAGTCCTACTCCTACCACCACTGAATCTTTATGACTCAACGCTTGCTCTCTTCTAACTCCACCTTTTTAGAAAGTGTTAAAGCTGGGCATGCTGGTGTATGCCTGCAACCTCAACATTCAGCAGGATCACTGCAAGTCTGAAGCCAGTGTGGTCAGTATAGCAGGTTCTAGGCCAGCCAGAGCTACACAGCCAGACCCTATCTCCAAAATTAAGAAAAAAGAAAGAAGAAAAAGAAGAAGCCTATAATATTCTCCCATGGACTGATGTTCTAGTGCTGCCTTGGGTGGTGATCTGAACTGGAGATTTCACATCCCCCATGGATGAGCTGCCCCCTGCCTTCCTATGTCTCTCCAAGTTGCACTTGGTCTTGTCTTTTCATACAGCCTACTTATCTTCTCACATGTGGCAGGTCACCTATAACTACTAGCACAATAAATGTTTATGTTTACATAAACATTTATGTTTAGTAGTTTGCTAGTTAAGATTAATTTAGCACTGAGCCATTTGAAGTGTAACTTTTACAAAATAACTTCACTGAATTCAAAGAGAACAGTTGAACTCAAGATGCAGAGTTTTCAACTGACTTATAGTAACAGTAACCACAACTATAAACTTTAAGCCGTCTGCGGTATGCCTGTAAAATCCTAGCACTTGGGAGGTAGAGGCAGGGCCTGGTGATAAAGACTAGCCTAGGCTATAAGACTTACAACCCTATAAACTTCACAAGTGTGAACTTTAAAGTTATAGAGATATCACATCATTTATAAACTTTTATTTAATAATGAGGTTAGCTCATTATACCAGTCAGTTCCATAAACTGGGTTTTAATTTATATTAAATTATAGTTGTATGCTGGATGGGGCGGTACATGGCTACAATCTATCTGCTGGTGGATGGGGTCAGGGCTAGTCTGGGCAACACTGAAAGAACCAGTATTGGAAAAATTACTGGGAAAATTACTTTGGCGTTTAAAATTGCTAAAATATATGTGTATTTTATTTTGCCAAAGTGTGGCCTTAATTTTGTTGTCTGTTGGCTTAGAAGTTGTAGGAGTTGTAGTCATGACTTCTTTGATGTCAAGCTGACACCAATTAGGAGCTACTGAAATTCTAGTAACTCCTTTAAAACACAGATAATCCTCTTAAGATAGGATTTTAAAAAGTTAATCAAGCATTTTTCTCCTATGTTAAAAAACGTTGAAAACAATTATGTGACATTGGCTATTTATTGGGAGTGAGCATGGTGAGCCAACAGATCTGCTTTTAAACCCATAATTTGCTTCAGCTTGGCTCATCCATAAACGCCTTGCTCAGTGTCCTGGTACCTTACTGTCTTGTGGTAATGTGGTGGTATGTACAGATTGTTCATCTGAGACAGGAGTTTTCTATGTAGCCCTGGCTGGTCTCAAACTGCCTCTGCCTCCTGAGTGTGCTGCGTACAGGTGTGTGCTGGTACTACACCGAGCCTGTATAATGGTTAAAACAGGGTTGGCACAACGCTAGTTCTGCTGTGGTAAAATAGGGGAAGTAGCACTGGGATGTACTTTTAAGAATAACTTGTAAAGTATTAAAGCTTTAAAAGGTCTTCCATTTGCTAATTGTCCCACTTCTACCTGTTGATCTCAATAGGACGATACAGGCTTCAACCCAGGTCCCAGTAGTTGTGTCTCCTGGCAACCAACAGTTACACACAGTAACGCTCCAGACAGTGCCACTCACAACGGTTATAGCCAGCACAGACCCATCATCCAGTGCAGGGTCTCAGAAGTTTATTTTACAAGCCATTCCATCATCACAGCCCATGACAGTACTGAAAGAAAATGTCATGCTACAGTCGCAGAAGCCGGGCTCCCCTCCTTCAGTTGTCTTCAGCCCCGCCCAAGTACAGCAGGTCCTCACAAGCAACCTTCAGTCCATTGGCAATGGAGCTCTCAGCATGGTGTCATCGCCATCCTTCAGTGCTACTACGCCTGTGGTGACTTTCTCCAGGAGTTCACAGCTAGTCGCACACCCACCTGGCACTGTGATCACTTCTGTTATCAAAGCTCAGGAAACAAAAACTCTTAAACAAGAGGTGGAGAAAAAGGCTGAAGATCATTTGAATGAAGACCCTGAGAAAACTGAACAGCAGCCCCAGCCTTATGTGATGGTGGTATCCAGTTCAAACGGGTTTTCCTCTCAGGTAGCCATCAAACAGAATGAACTGCTAGAGCCCAACTCTTTTTAATAATACACCAAAGGAATTATGGGTGGTTATTTTTTTAATTGAACTCATTTTTCGGTTGTCTGACTATAGCGTGATTTTTCTAAGATAAATCCACAGATGCTCTTACTTTTACAATTGTTAAAAAGTTAGCTTTGACTTTGCTGGATGAGGAGGGAAACCCAAGTGTGCCTCTCCAAATATTTCAGAACTCAGTTGTGGAGGAGCAGGAATTTTATCCGATGACGAAATTCTTGAGTTTTTTTCAGTTGCTATCTCATAAGTATTTTTAAAGTTTCTTTTCTAGCTTGACACTGTATTAGCTTCCTGAATTGTTCGACAATACTACTTAAATATAAGTCAACAGGAAATTTATATAGGACACATTTTCATTCCATTTGTATAATTTAAGTCTTGACTCTTTCAGATGCAAGAAACTTATTTTATACTACTAAAATTGTTGCGATGTTACTTAGCTTGACCTTAGTTGGCTGGACTGTTTAATATACTACGAATTTGTAAAATAACATTATAAATGGAAATGTATATGCCGAATGTGTTGGCATATACTTGTAATCCTAGCACTTGGGAGGTGGACAGAGGGCAATCAGGAGTTCAAGGTCAGCCTTAGCTACATAGTGAGTTTGAAGCCAGCCTGGGCTACATGAAACCTTTCAAAAAAAATTAATAAGAACAACAAAAAAAATTTAAGTGTGCCTATGATAATGTCTGAACCTGAGTTTAAGAAATGTGATATTAAAAGGCAGCACTTGTGACACTTCCACTAGCTAGGTGTGTGACCCTGGGCAGGCCACTCTACCTGCTAGGTGGGTGATCCCGGCAGGCCATTTCACCGACTAGTTTGTTCCATTCTGGTTGAATGAAGGGATGCATTGGACTAGACAACATGATCTACAAGTTTCTTTCTTACTATAAATTTTGTGATTCTATTATCTGTACTTTAAAATTATTTGGAATATTACCAGATTATTTCCTTATGTAAATATAAGTAAAATACTACTTAAAAATGTTTTCCTCACAAAATTATGATCAGTAAGGTCTGCCATAAATTCTTCCTAAGTTCTTTGCTCATTAATCCTTAGACCACTGTGTATTGTGGCTTATTCGTAAGCTGAGTGCTAAATGACAGACTGCTATTCTAAGAAAGTCAGGGCTCTGAGGGCCAAAGCAGCAGCTAGAGTCCTGAGCTAGTATAGCTGAGTCAGTTATTATTATAAAAGCATAATTGTTTTTTATTTGGATCATTTTTTACTGTGGGTGAAGGGGGAGGGAAGCTGCATACAAAGATATCATATATCCAAGTTTCTAAAGTAGAGGTTTTACATTACTCTTTCAATGTAAATAATGTACATTTAATGTCACAAGAAATTGTTTTCTGCAAATTCTCTAGTATAAAGTTTTGTAGAAGAAAAATTATTGTGTTTAGAGGTCTAATATTATATGTTTTCATATTATAAAATGAATTTGTATTTAAACAAAAATTTAAATTTTGGAATCCTCTAAACATTTTTGTATCTTTAATTGTTATTATTAAATCATGTAAAAGTTCTCAATATTTCTGTTTTCAAGCAAATGTTTCTTGTCTGTAATTCTTTTGCTTTTTTGATACAAGGCCTCCCAGATACACTGTGCTGTCCTCGAACTGGTGATTGTCCTGCCTAGACTTGAGTGTAGGCACATGCCACCAACCGTACCTGGCAAGGTTCTTATACTGTGCACATCTGTGTGCATGCCTGAACACAGTACAGCATTTGGGAGTTGGTTCTTTTCTTCCATGGGTTTCCAGGGTCAAGTTCAGACTTTCAGGCTTCCATAGTCTTGTTACCCTCTGAGCATCGCACAGCCTTGGTCAATATCGCTCAAAGAACACACACTCTGAAATGCATTTCTGTGTAAATGAGACTCCATCGTAGAAAGCCAAAGAGAAAATAAACTTGTGTAGAGGCTGTGGCTCTAAATCAGCTTTTAAATGTCTGAGTACACATGCAGAAATGAGAGATGAGAGCACAGCACTGGCTGTGGGTCCTTACCATCATTGGGCCTGAGGTGGGTCCTATAGGCCCTTGCTACTGCTTCTAGTACTTCCTGGGTCCTAGGGATCCAAATTCAGGTCATGGGGCTTACATAGTAAGTGGTTAATTTCACTGATTCATCTCCCCAGCCCTAACACAGGCTTTCTTATTAATTGCTAAACTTGAAAAAAGAAAAATTCAAGAAAACAGAAATCTCTGTAACGTGGTATGCTCCTACTTTCTTAGTGTTAAACGTAGTAATTTTTCACATATTCGTACCCATTCGTGTATGTGTGTGTGTGTGTGTGTGTGTGTGTTGAGACAGGGTCTCACTGTGTATGTACCTTTGGATGGCTTTGAATTCAGAGGATCTACTTGCTTTTGCCTCCCAAGTGTTGAGATTTAAGGAGTGTGTCAGGACTGATACATAACCTTTAAAACATTATTGGATATGTATGTGTGTCTTGAGTTTTCTATTGCTGTGAAGAGACACCATGATCATAGAAACTTTAAAAAGAAAACATTTAATTGGGGGTCACTTACACTGTCAGAGGGTTAGTCTATTATCCTCATGGTAGCTGAGAGTTCTTTATCCATATTGGAAGGCAGCAGGAAAGGACACTGGCCCTGGCTTGGGGCCCTTAAAATCTCAAAACCCATTCCCACAGACACACTTCCTCCAACAAAGCCTCACCTCCTGATCCTAAGCTGATCCTAAGTTTTTTTTTTTGTTTGTTTGTTTGTTTTTCAAATAGTGCCACTCCCTGGTGACCAAGCATTCAAATCTATGAGACTATGGGGCCATTCTCATTCAAACCACCACCTGTTTGTCTGCATGTGTGTGTGTGTGTATGTATGTTCACTGGCTGGTTTTGTGTTAACTAGACAAAGCTAGAGTCATCACAAAGAAAGGAGCCTCAGTTTAGGAAATGCCTTCATGAGATCCAGATGTAGGGCATTTTCTCAATTAGTGATCAGTGGGGGAGGGCCCGGCCTACTGTGGGTGGTGCTTTACCTGGGCAGGTGGTCCTGGGTTCTATAAGAAGGCAGGATGAGCAGGCCATGAGAGCAAGCTAGTAAGCAGCACCTATCTATGGCCTCTACATCAGCCCCTGCATCCAGGTTCCTGCCCTGTTTGAGTTCTTGCCCTGACTTCCTTCAGTGAGGAACAGCAAAGATAACCTTTCCTTCTCAACTTGCTTTCTGGCCATGGTGTTTTGTCACAGTAGTAGAAACCCTAATGAGCCACGTTTGTGAAGTGCCTATTGAAGTCTGGAGGTGTTAGACACCCTAAGACAAGACTTCAGATGTGTGTAAGCTGCCATGTGGGTTCAGTGGAATTGAACTTCCGATTCCCTGGGAGACTAGCCAGTGCTCTTAACCTCTGAGCCAACTCTCTGGCCTACTAATGAAATTTTATAGGTATAAAATATTAGTATACTATAAACAACTTGCAGAAAACTGTTTTTGTTTTCAAGAGGGGGGTCTCAATGTATAGCTCTGACTTTGAATTCTTATATAACCCAAGCTGACTTTGCACTTTTGGCAATCCCTGCCTCAGACTCACAATTAGAGATTAAAAGTGTCACAAAACCTAAACTAAATTTTGTTATTGTGTATGTGAGACATACAAAGACATACACAGAGGGAGAAGGAGAGAGGGTCAGAGAACATCTTTGTGGAGTTGGTTTTCTCCTTCTACTTTTACCTAAGTCCCCAGGAGCAAACTCAGTTCTCTAGGCGTGTGTAACAAGTACAATTATCTGCTGAGTCACCTCACCAGACCCTAAACCAAATCGTTTAACTTAGGCCAGTAGAGTTTTTCACTGAATAGGAAGACAGCAATTCATTTGTGCCACTATAACAAAAATACTTAAGACTGAGTCATTTATTAGGCACAGAAACTTTACAGTTTTAGAGTCTAGGAAATTCAAAATGAATGTGCTGGTAAGCCTGGCAATTCTGTTTCCAAGAAGATGCCTCAAATTTTGAATAGAGCAATGAAGTTGCCATCAAGTTTAAGGGGAAATGAAAATTTTTTTTCAGTAAGTGGGGTTGGGTTAGTTGGTATCTGTGTAGAGGATAAAATAATGAACTTTTATCCCTTGTTATACTTTCAAAAAAGTTGTCAAAGTAGATTGATAATAGACTTAAATGTGGAAAGTGAGAGATCTGAAAGAAATGTTTCAATAGCCTTTGAGTAGGCAGTCTTACACATGGCACAAAAGAAATGGTTATAAATTCATCTACGTGAAAACTTGTTTCAGACGATATTACGAGATGCCAACTGGCACAAGGTGTCTGCAATAAATGCATCCAAGAAGGAATTCACATCCAGCCATACAAGGAACTGCAAACTGAACAAAAGCAAACTAACATTTGCTTTAAAGACATTTATGCAGAAGACAATCCTCATCTTTACGCAGCTGTTCCTTTAGTTTAGTGTCTGCTGAGTACACAGACCGTAAAACCATCTTACATCGAAAGATCCTAATTGAAACTCTCTACCTTCCCTTACAAATCTGCTTAGCTTCAGTTTAGTTCAGCTAATTTGATCTTCTCAGCAATTACTCAATCCTGAAACCTGCGCCTGAGTTTAGTGGCCAGCTGGCCCTGTTCTGCCTCAAGTGTCTCTCCCACCTATGTCTCCATCCTACAAGTGGATTCAGATTCCTTCCTTTGACCTAGTATCTTCTATCAGCCGTTCTTTTCCCCTTCAAACCACCCATTAAATCTTCGTAACTTGTTTCTCCATCTTGAATACGGGCTCGCTTCTCTGTATTTTCAAACGCCCTCTCACCCTTATTTTTTGTATCTGCAAGAGGTGAGTAGTAGGTGGGTGTTTTAACAAAAAAATGAGAATACCCAGGATAACTAGTATGCACAATCAGGAGTTTGGCCAGTATGGAAAATGTGCTAGAAAAAGTGCGGAAGACAAAAGTTAGGTCTTTTAAAGTTAGAACTCAGAAAAGTGAGCGAGTTTAACAGTGGGGATATGTACGCAAATGCCTAAACTGTAATTTTTCTCTTCGTGGACTGTCATATTTCCAGACTTAAGTCTTATATATCATGTTTGAAGAAGTCATTCATTTCATTTGCTAAAATAGATTTGGGAAAACGACTTTCTGAGCGTATCAACAGCTTTTAGATCAAGATTGGTGTGCAGTCTTAATGCAGCGGATTTTAAAATTCTGTTACTTGCTCCGCTGAGCCTATAACTGCCACTCCTTCCTGCTGTCCCTTACCACTCAGTCTCAAAGAATTAGCAGGAAACTTCCCAGTGTGATGTTTGGCTCTAAGGACGGCGGGGGATGGGGGAGGCTTACTGGTTACTTAGAACACAAGGCAGCACTAAGACCATTAGTTGTAGGTCGGTTTCATCCACGCGGTGCTTGAGAAACAGGCTTTTCTTAGTTTGGAAAGCCGACTAGGAAGGAAGCTTGGGGTGTGGAGCGCAGGGACCCGGGAGGGCCTCCGGATAACTCCATTCTCCATACCGGTAACGTGACTTCCGGCGAGTCAGCCCGTCCGGTTTCTCCACGGATAGTCCTGCGAGTTGATGCGCCATCCCCGGCTCTACTGCCGGAAAAGACCAGGGAGTCACGAATGACGTCACGCACAACTTGGCCGCCTGCGGTAGCCATGATGAAAACCGGAGAAAACGGAGCTTAACGCGACACGCCTTAAGGATGCGAGAATTCCCCCCCGACAGGTCCCAGTACCTTACAGCGGGCCTTGAGACAATATTAGAAAACGTACAAGCCATGCGGAAGCCCCCACGGGCATGTGGCGGGGGCGCAGGCCTCATGGCCACGCCCTCGGGGCGGGACCTTGCGCGCGTCACGGGTAGGGGCGGGGCCGGAGAGCGTTTCCTCCTCTTTCCCAGCCGGCCCCGCGCCTACCTGCCCACCCTTCGCCTCCTTTTCCGCGGCCGCATGCTGCGCGATCGCTGATTGGCTACGGAGGACGGAAGCTCTGTTGGGGTTTCTTTAGAAGTTTTCCCCTCCTGGGCGGCGGCGGAGCTGGTAACCAAGGTAGAAAACGCTCAGGCAGAAGCTTTCGTGACTCCTAGGGATGGCGGCAGCTGCAGCAGGACCTGCATCGTCCCAGCGGTGCGTGATTTTCTTCACCTTTGCTATTTGTCTTTCTATTCTTTCCTTGATTAGACTGTCCTGCTGAAGTGCTTGTTTTCTTGGCAGGTTTTTCCAGAGCTTCTCAGATGCTCTGATCGACGGGGACCCCCAGTCGGCGTTAGAGGTGAGTGAGCTAATTTCTGCTTCTTTAGCACTGGGACTGTTGGGTTCCTACAGACCCCGCCTCTTCCCAGCATTACACCTTCGTGGGACCAGAGCAACAATTTTCAATGTGTCTCAATCCCAAAATTAAGATCCTGAGGTCCTTTGTCCCCTAGTAATCCCTTTGCCATAGATCTTGCCCTTCCTCTCCACAAGCTTCTGGTGAGGGCACCTCCCTCCCACTTATTTCTTGGACACATAGTTACTGTCCTTGATTGCTCTTATAATGGCATTTATGATCAAGGAAAAGGCGAAAATAGGGCTTGGCGTATCATTTTTTACTTTAACAGTTATGTTTGCCCTCATATGTTAGGTACTGTTAAGCGTCCTTAAGTTTACTAAAGAACATTTTCCCTTCTGTGCCTGCAACCTTACAGATGACTGTGCTTGTTCTTTATACAGTTGTTTACAAAAACGTGTTTTTTACCTAGGCTGGCCTCAAACTTTGGATCCTGTGAGTTCTTGGGATGTACCAGTAAATAAACCTTGCCTACAATTTTAATATTATATGAATTGCCTCATTTCAGGTGAAGTCTAGAACAAACTAGCTTTATATGGATGTTTCTGAGGAGCTCTGGCTGGACTCCAGAGCATTACAGCACTTATCAAGTACGGTGGTACAGGCCTGATACACTAGGGTCAGAAATTCAAGGTCATCCATAGCAACATAGTGAGTTGAGGCTAGCCTTGGATGTGTGAAACTCTGCCCGACACTTCAGAGCTCAGAGAAACACAATGGGAAAAGGAAACATTTTTATGTTCTGAGCCTTAGAGAAAGCACTTTTCTAGAGGCTATGGGTCTAGTGTAGCTACTTTGTTGTTTGAATGTTGCAAGCTGGGGTTTGTATTCTTAGGTCCAGAGAGTGATCCTCAGGGTTGATAGCAAGGCATTAGTGAGCCTGGTGGTGGCGCACACTTTTAATCCCAGTCATTGGGAGGCAGAGGCAGGTGGATCTCTTTGAGTTTGAGGCCCACCTGGTCTATCATAAGAGTTCCAGGACAGCCAGGATTACACAGAGAAACCCTGTCTCAAAAGAAACAAAACAAAACAAAAACCAAGGCATTAGTGACTTTGAGATTAGGGCTGCAGAGGCAATTTTTTTTTGTTTTTTTCTGTCAAAGGAAATAAAAGCAAAATGGTGAGTAGGGGGAGGACTGAGAAAGGAGGAAATGAACAAGTATTGGAAGCTTATTGAATGCTGGGTACAGATGTCGGCTGCCCCCAAACTCTAGGATCATTGGCAGATACTGCCCCTTCTAAGGTATTCCGTGTAATACTCTACAGCCTCTGGCTACCACACAGTCTGGACTTGATTAAAATGAAAATGGGCACCAATGGAGCGTGGATACAGGGTAAAAAGTTTATTTTAAACTGCCAAGGCTGTCTCTGAGGAGAGCAGAGAGAGGCAAGGGGAGTGTGTGTGTGTGTGTGTGTGTGTGAGAGAGAGAGAGAGAGAGAGAGAGAGAGAGAGAGAGAGAGATATCCATCTCCTGGGTTATATGGGAATCCGTACCCAGGAGGAAAGGAGCCTGTGGGCTGGGGTAGGGGCTTGTGAGTAGGGAGTGAGAAAGGGTGGAGCCTAGCTAGCATTGACCTTGACATGCTGATAGGCACCTGGAAATCTGTTAATGGAAGAGCCAAATTCCCTTTTGCTGGTAAGAAAACTCTTTTAGCAAGTAGGAACTATCTTCATGCCCCTGAAAGAATGCTGGCTTTTGTCTAAATGCCAGGCTTGGGGAGAGGAATTCCCTGGGGGACTGACACTGTTTCTGGTCCTGTGTTGTTTTACTGTATTAATGATACAGTAGCCAGAATGACAGTTGGATCATGTCACTTTCCTATGAGAACTCTTCATGACCTTCCCTCAGGCTGAAGGTCCAAACAACTTACAATGGCCTTGGAGCTTCTTTTCTTTCTATAGAGCTACTTCTGCTTCTTTTCCCCCAAAATACACTTGGCCTATATCTCATTTTACTTGGGGATGCCCATTTCTTTAGATTACGTCTGAAATGATCCCTGCTCAGGAGAACTAGTCTTTCTGTCTACATTAGGCCTGAGAATAGCCTCAGGACAGCAGGGGTTTTGTGTATCTTGAGTCCTTACTGCTGAGTTCTCAGTGTAGCACTTGGTACTCACCATGGGCAAGCTCTCCTGCATGTTTCTTGCAACCCCTGTCATTGGCATTAGCTACATTTTTACTCTGTAGGGAGTTGAAGTACAGAGTAAAAAGGTTAACTTGCTCAAAACAAAGAAGCTTGGAATCAACAGGTTTCTGGTTTCAAGGGATTAAGGTCATCTGGCAGGGAGAGGACTGGGGCTATATGATACACCAACTAGTAGCTGGACTTGGAAGCCACTTCGTTGAGAGTACAGCTTGAGACTGATAAACATGTAGCAGTAATCAGTGCTGACGTTTTTCTCTCCAGCAGTGCTTAATCAAATGGATTGATGTTTCTGTGCTTAGACCCTAGCTAGGTGACTGTAGGGAAAGAAGAGGAACCAGCTGCGTGTGTGTGTATACACACACACACACACACACACACACACACAGGTTCTTTGAACCTTAATTAGTATTTTTAAAGGGGCTAAAAATTTAAATATTTGAAAATTTACTAAGAGTTAGAATTAATTAAAAACATGTTTTTGAAGCTTTGCTGGGGTTTGAACCCAGGTCCTCCTGCATGCTAAGTGCATGGTCTGCTGCTATGCCTCCTCTTACATCTCCAGCTTTAAAGTCGTATTTGTTTATTGAGGCAGGGTTTCACATATCCCAAGCTACCCTCAACTCATACGTAACTGAGGATGACTTTGAACTTCTGACCCTCATGCCAGGGATCAAACCCAGGCCTTCATGTGTGCTAGGCAAGCATTCTACCAAGCAAGCTACAGCCCCAACCCATCCAAAGTCTTAATTTTAATGTCTTACATTTTCCCCTCATTATTGTTCTGGTTAGTGGCATGCTTCTCGCTGTGGTTTTTGCTTGCCTGTTTCTTTTTCTTTGTGGCGGTGGAGTTGCCGCTGTTCAAGTGCTCTGCCACGGAAGGAAGCCTCAGAACTCATCTTCTGCAAGTGTATTTTTGGTCTTGTTTACAATAAGTTTGGCTTAGGTCTGCTCTAATTCATAGCCTTTTGCTGCTGTGATTCGAGTGCTGGCACCAAAGATGTTGCCTTTTGAGATGCTTCCATTGACGACCATGCTTCTCTGTAGGCAGAGACTTTTCAAAAAACAGTGGTGCACTAAAAGCATGCTAGTTAAGATTATGAATCATTATCTTGATGATTTGTTTGGGGCTTTATTATAACTTGTTTATTCATAAATCACGTTTTATCCATTTGTAAATTTGTCATTCTTTTAAGTTTGACTCTCATTGTTTTTTGTTTGTATGATTGGAGACTGAACTATTATTACTAAGCTTGTTTTTCTTAACTAACAACTGATTAGTGGTTTTAAAAAAACATTTACAAGTGGCTTGAAATACTGAAACTTTACTTGACTTTTTAAGAAGAGGAATATATAAGCTGTCTGTGGCTCATGCCTGTAATCTCGGGCTGAAGGGAGGGACTGCAAGTTTGAGGCCAGCCCAGGCTACATAGTACAGCCTGCATACTACATACTACAGACGTGGTAGTAGGTTTGTTGTTGTTGGTGGTGGTGTTTTTTGTTTTGTTTGTTTTTGGTTTTGGTTTTTTTCAACCTCTTAATTTTAGTTTAAGACACAGAAGCCCAGGTTGACCCTGAACTCATGTAGGCAAGGGTGATTCTGACCTAAAGATCCTCCTGCCTCTCCTTGAGTGTTATAATCTTATATAGTCATATAGCATCGTGCCTGGTTTTATGTGGTGCTGGGGACTGAAAAGGGGTTTGTCAGAGAGCATAACTGGACAGTATGCAGAGAGGGAGAGACACTGGAGCACATGGTCCTAAGTGGGGTGCCTTTATCCAACCCCTTTCTGGAAGGATCAGGATGGGGGACCTAGGGGGAAAGGGAAGCTTAAAGGAGGCAGAGGCTATGGATGACTCCAGGGAAACAGTGCCTTCCAGACACAACAGGGCAAGTCACGTAACTTATTGTAGCTGCATGTTCAGGACTTACAGGTTCAAGTCAGATGGGCTCCTAGCATGGAGAAGAGGAAATGGAGGTGAGGTCCCACTCCTAAGCAAGAAACTGTTTGCAATTTATATATATCTGCTGGCAAAGGGAAACTCAGTTTTGTCCAATGTAGTCACTGTGTATATTAACTACACTCCAGGGCAAACCCAGGAGTAATCAATCAGTTACCACAAGCTAACGGCATGGTTTTGTTTGTTTGTTTAGCCACCATAAAGTTGGATGGAGGGGGAGGGGAAGGGTCTGGGAGGAGTTGTGGGAAGGTTAAAACATCAAAGTATATGAAAAAATATTCTTCAGAGGGAAAAAAAACAAGAGAAAGGGTTTTGTATCCAGTGTGGAAGCACTCTACCTACTGAACCACATTCATAGCAAAAGAAGTCTGTATTAAAAACAGTTTTCCCCCGCAACCTGGTATCTGGTTTATGTGTTATATAATGTTTCTAAAAATACTATTTTGAATTTGATGATCTTGACATCAGTATAATCTGTAATAACTTTTTGGTCATAAGATTCCATTTTTCTTTTCTTTCTTTTTTTTTTTTTTTTTTTTTTTTTGAGACAAGATCTCTCTATGTAGCCCTTGTTGTCCTGGAATTCTCTATATAGACCAGGCTGGTCTCAAGCTCAGAGATCCCCTGTCCCTGCCCCTTCCCCTGCCCTTAAACTGGGATTAAAGGCATATGTCATTTTTTTCTCAGTTTATTTGCTATTTTCAAAATTGTTTTAAAAATTAAGTAGATTTACTTAACCTATAGATTTCAACAACTTATTAGAAAACAATACAGGTGGTAGAGAGAGACGCTTGGAGTTAAGTGAGCTGGGGGGAGGGGGTCGCTACTTGTACTGGCTGGTTTTGTGTCAACTTGACACAAGCTGGAGTTACCACAGAGAAAGGAGTTTCAGTTGAGCAAATGCCTCCATGACATCCAGTGGTAAGGCATTTTCTCACTTAGTGCAAGGGGGGAAGGCCCCTTGTGATTGGTACCATCTGTGGGCTGGTAGTCTTGGGCTCTATAAGAAAGCTATCTGAGCAAGCCAGGAGAAGCAAGCCAGTAAGCAGCATCCCTCCATGGCCTCTGCATCAGCTCCTGCTTCCTGACCAGCTTGAGTTCCAGTCCTGTCTTCCTTTCATGATGAACAGCAATTGGAAGTATAAGCCAAATAAACTTTCCTCTCCAGCTTGCTTCTTGGTCATGATGTTTGTGCAGGAATAGAAACCCCGACTAAGATACTACTGTTTTGTGTAAGTTCTACTCTGGGGTTTTACAGACCTGGATTTGAATCTAATCTCTTGCACAGTTTTGTCCCTAAGGAAGTTAGAGAATGAATTTACTGCTCCCTCTGGAAAGAGGGCACTCTGGTACAGTGGTGCTCACCTTCCTCACTCTGGGACCCTTTTCCTCATGTTGTGGTGACCTACCCACCCCCAACCATGAAATTCTTTTTGTAGCTACTTCATAGCTGTAGTTTTGCAACCATTATGAATCATAGTGTAAATAGCTGTTTTCAGGCAGCCCCGGTAAAAGGGTTGTTTGACCCCCAAGGGGTCACAACCCCTAAGTTGAGAATCACTGTTCTGGCCAGATGAAGCAACATATTTTGAGGGACTACTAGGTGATTACTGTGGTTGGACATGAGCTGGGTGAAGAGTAGCACATTGTTAGGTAGAGATGTAAGGGAGTCTTGTCGAGCCTTTTGGACAAGATTTTCACTTGGCATCAGCTGGGAAGCTTTGTACAGAGACAGTAAGAAGTTTTGAAGTTACTGGTTGGACTAGATACATTAATGCTTTTGAAGTGGTGAATTATAGGTGTATTTGGTAGGATTCTTTGTTTAATTTGTTTACATACAAGGGTCTCATGTAACCTAGGCTGGTCTGGAACTTGCTGTGTAGCTGAGGATGACCTCG
Organism: Rhynchomys soricoides; assembly: GCA_019843965.1. Classification (NCBI taxonomy): domain Eukaryota; kingdom Metazoa; phylum Chordata; class Mammalia; order Rodentia; family Muridae; genus Rhynchomys; species Rhynchomys soricoides. The sequence goes on along the minus strand of JADRCH010000099.1, from coordinate 7,021,931 downwards.
AACCCTCAGTGCTGGGATTACAGGCATGTGCTACCATATCCAATTTTGTAGGTAGCAAGGTTTGAAGCTTTGTGCATGCTAAGCAAGCACTCTGAAAATTAAGCTACCTCCTATCCTGGGTTTAGTTCAATTTTGATTTTCTGGTATACATTGGTTTTGGGAATCATTAGAATTAAAGTCAGTGGTAAGTGGTTATTTAAATACATCTTTTATAAATACTCATGTATGGGTTCATTGAACAGAGAATCAGTCTTTTTGTTTGCCCTTATTAACATGTGATGTTTTCTTGCGTTGGTAATGATCCAACTACTGTGTGAATACTGTGACTACCCAGGGCAGTGAATGTTTTTATCTCTCTAATGCTAACTTTTTTTTTTTTCGTTTTTCTTTTTTTGTTTTTTTCTAGACAGGGTCTCTCTGTTTAGCCCTGGCTGTCCTGGAACTCACTCTGTAGACCAGACTAGCCTCGAACTCAGAGATCCGCCTGCCTCTGCCTCCCGAGTGCTGGGATTAAAGGCGTGTGCCACCACTGCCTGACTGTTGTCTGTTAGATTTTGTCTGGGCTTTGAGCAGAATGCTGTAATCTCTTTTGTTTTTCTGGAATGGGTAGGGAAGGCTGGGTGGTTGTGCATTCACCCATTCTGTTGACCTCCATGAACTATAGAAGTTAGATAGTTTTATATTTTGTCTGTTTGGTTTGGTTTTTCAAGACAGGGTTTCTCCGTGTAACAGCCCTGGCTATCCTGGAACTCATTTTGTAGACCTGGATGGTCTCTAACTCAAGGTCTGCCTGCCTCTACCTCCCCTGTGCTGGGATAAAAGGCATGCACCACCATCCAGCTAGCTTTACATTTTCTAGGTACCTCAAATTCTACATGGTTATTTTGGCCTTCTCCAAATGAGGAGGAATTCGAGCTGGTCTTTGTGTCTCAGTGGAGCTTTGGGGAATAAATGAGATGATCCTAATTACCGTTTATTAAGGTCTTACAACAGACCGGAACTGCACGTGCTTTTCATAAGTGTTGCGGTCTGAGCTTGGTGTGGGTTGGGGGAGGAGGGAATAGTGATTCTTCTGCAGTGACGGGCTCCATGCTTCTTTCCTTATTTTTCTTCTCTCTAATAGGTCATTTGATTTTGGTTAAATTTTTAATTAGAATTTGATGGCTTTAAACATAATTTACTGACATTGCATGTTTGTATTTGTAGGAGCTGACTAAGGCTTTGGAACAGAATCCAGACGACGCACAGTGTTACTGTCAGAGAGCTTATTGTCACATCCTTCTTGGAAAATACTGCGGTAACCTTTCTTACGAACTGTTTTGTCATTTTGTAGTTTACTTACAACATTTTCCCAAGTCAGGATGTCCAAGTGGAGAGAGAGAGAGAGAGAGAGAGTGTGTGTGTGTGTGTGTGTGTGTGTGTGTGTGTAGGCCAGAGGACAACCCCAGGTGCACTCAGGAGTGCTGTTCTCCTCTTTGAAAGATGGGATGTCTCATTGGCCCAGAGCTCACCAGTTAGGCTAGACTGCTGGCCAGGGAGCCCCGGGATTATAAACCACACCCAGAGTTCTGATGTGGGTGCTAGGGACTGTATTTAGGTCTTTGTGCTTGCAAATGAAGGCCTTCTGCCACGGCTGAGTCATCTCTCCATCACCGTCTTTGAGAATCTTTTAACATGGTTTTTCATGAGAGAAACATTCCAAGTAACATTGACTTAACAGTTGTCTTTTCTACAGTGGGCAGAGAGTTTGTAGAGATGGCATTCGTAATGGCTGTATTTACTGTTTTCCTTTTGTTAGCAATTTTTAATTAAAAAGTGAATATATTTCTAAGTTGTGTGACTTTAAATTACATAAATACTGTTATGAGAAGAATAGATAAGCTGTAGGACACAGCTTCATTTACTGTTGACAGATGAGCTTTAAGAAAAGAGCTAAGGGAGATGGGAAAGAGACCTCAGCAGTAAAAACATGGTATTACTCTTTACAAAGGACCTGAGTTCTGTTCTCAGCACCCATGTTAGGCTGCTCAGACCTGCTGGTAACTCTAGCTCCGATAGATCTGGCGCCCTTTTCTGGCTTCCCTGGGACCTGCACTCTGTGGACAGACTGGCAGACATACAATTTTAAAAATACAATTTTTAAAAAGAAGGAAGCCAAATATGGATGATAAGAAATTAATCATTAAAATTTATCTTGGATTAGTTTCCCCTAATTTAAAACCATTTGGCCTCTTACCAATTTAAAAGGTTAAAAATAAAATACTAATTCACTTTTTCACGTTACTTATTTTATGTGTGTCTTTGTGTGCTAGCTTGTATGTGCCGAGTACATACTCGGAGGCAGAGGACAAGCTGAGGGAATCCATTCTCACTCCGCCAGGCGGGTCTGAGTGTTGAGTTCAGGTTGCCAAGTTTGACAGCCAGACCACTGTGCGGCCCCTTTTGTGTGTAGTGTGTGCTAGATCTGTAAATATCTGATTAAACAGTCTTACCTTTTTATATATAGATGGTATTGCCGATGTAAAGAAGTCTCTTGAACTCAACCCAAATAATTCTACTGCTATCCTGAGGAAAGGGTATGTAATGTGTTGGGTTTGGACTGTAGCCAGTAGGTGTTGATTTGTTGAGTAAATTTGTTGGAATCTTAGAATGCTAACTTATGCTAGCGTGTTAACTGAAGTGTGGGATAGCAGATGTATGATTTTTAAAGTTGTAATTGAAATATCTGCAAGGTATGGATGGAACTGATGGATGCTCTCTGTTGGCAAAGCCAACATTTAATTATAATTATTTAATTACACTGCATTTAATAATAAGCAAAAACTACTTTTTGTGTCTACTTTATGTGTGTTTGTTAAGCACTGATTATTATATCTTCTGCATAATTGTTTTGGCTTAGAATATATGGATATATGGATATATTTGTACAGTTAAAATCAGATTCCTTTGAAATGAGTATTAAAATTGAGTTTTAATGACCATTACACTAAATGTTACAGTATCTAAAAAATATTCTGGTTTATTAGTATAGGCTTGAAATAAATTCTCTTTCAGCATATGAAAGTCAAATATTTTATTTAGAAAGAGGGCTATTCTCTCTGATTTAATGTGTGTATTAATTTGTCTGTAATGTTCTCACACAGGATATGTGAATACCATGAAAAAGACTACGTTTCTGCTTTAGAAACATTTGCAGAAGGACAGAAGTTAGATAGTAAGTATTAGTTACATTTTCATAACGAATACCCCTTCTGGATCGTAAATACCATATTAGATTTTGTTAAAATTTCATTGTCCCAGAAACCTACTACCCCCTTTTCTTTCTTTAAACATTATTTGTGGTGATTTTAGTATTTGAATTCACTTAAAGTTTGATGAAATTGACCTTTCTTTAGCATTTAAATTACAGACAAACTTTCCCATTAGAAACCAGAATTAGTGTCTGCGGAATGGGTTAGCAGCCACCTAAGCCTTAATGTCAAGCGAGAGGACAAGAGCATGGGTCCCCAGGTCAGCCTTTGAGTACTAGGTCAGAGTGGTAGCCTGCTTCCAATTCCAGCCTGGGGTGGCTGGGGCAGATGGTTTCTGGAGCAGGTTGGCTTCCAGAGTAGCCAAATCAACAAGCTCTGAGTTTGAGAGAGGGAGGGAGAGGGGGAGAGATAGAGATAGAGAGCGCACAAGAGTGAGCTTGCCTTAAAGAACAGGTGGAAGACCAGTTAAGAAAGATTGTTGATATGAATTCAAACCTCCAGACATGCATATCTGTGTTCTGGCATCATATGGATGCAGACAGCGCGCACACACACACACACACACACACACACACACACACACACACACAAGAAAAGAAAGTGGAAGGAAGGAAAAAACTGTATGTATTCATTTCAGTTTTCCTAACTAATTAATCTCCGTATTTATGCCCCATCCCCATGTGCCCTTGTGTAGGAATATTTGTTGAGTGCATGCTGCAGCCAGGGGTTAACCTGGGGGCTTTCCTTAGGATCTGTCTTTGGTTTTTGAGATGGAACCTGGGCTTGCTCTCTTGGGCTAGGCTGCCTGGCCAGCAAGCTTCCGGTATCTACATCTCTTTTCCTCCCCAGTGCTAGGATTCCTGCCTCACACCACTCCACTGGCTTTTTACATGAGTTCTGTAGGTCACCTGGAGTCCTTCTGCTTGTAGGGCAAACACTTTACCAAATGGGTTGTCTCTTCAGAATGTGCTGTGTTTTCTTCTACTGGAAAAGTGAAAATTTAATTAGCTTCCATGTTTAAAAATGTATTAGTGGGGCTAGAGAGATGGCTCAGAGGTTAAGAGCTCTGGCTGCTCTTTCAGAGGACCTAGATTTGATTCTCAGCACCCACATGGTAGCTCACAATTGTGTGTAGCCCCAGTTCCAGGGGATCCCTTCTGGTCTGTGAGGGCATCAGATGCAAACAAGATGTACAGACATCCATGCAGGCAGATACCTGCACACACAAAATAATAAGGTAAAAAGACTTTAAATGTTCATTTTAAGTTACTCAGATTGCTAAAAGAGGAGATTTTACCCCAGTGTCTTTTTTTTTTTCCTTGCTTTTTTTTTTCAAAAAGGAAACTGTCACTAACTTTCTTTTTTTTTTCTTTTTTTTAATATACATTAGTTTTTTTTTTTTCATACTCTATTTACATTTCAAATGTTTCAGATCTCCCCTTTGGAACCCCCCATTCCCTCCCCCCCCCCCCCCCCCCCACAACACGGGGATACTCTCCAACCCACCCACCCACCCACTCTCGCCCCTCCTCCCTGTCATTCTCCTACACTGGGGGATCTAACACCCTCAGGCCCAAGGGCCTCTCCTCCCCTGACGGATAACAAGACTCTTCTCTGCCACATTTGTGGCCAGCACCATGGGTCTCTCCATGTGTATTCTTTAGTTGGTGGATCAGTCTCCTGAAGTATCGGGGGGGAGAGGGGGGGGTCAGGCCAGTTGCCACTGTTGCTACCTCCCTGGGGCTGCACACTCCCTCAGCTCCTTCAGTCCTTTCTCCAAGCCCTCCATTTGGATGTCACACTCACCCCAGTGTCTTTATGGAAAAGTAAATTATTAACTTTTATAACATTGTGAGATACAGAAGAAAATGAGAACTTACTGTTTTTTAAGATAGTCATGTATTTAACTCATGGAGCTGAATGTGACCTTGACCTCATGACCTTCCTGCCATTCCCTGAGTACTAGGTTTCTGGCAGACACCAGTGTGCTGAGTGTGGGGTGCCGGGTAACAGGCCCAGGGCTTCCTGCAGACATGCTCAGTTATATTCTCAGGCAAAATAACCTTGAAAGTATTATGCTTTCTCCAAATTGCCGTGTCTTTGAGAAGTGTGTAGAACATCATCATAATGCCAGGATCTGGTTACATAGAGAAATCCAGAGATCTGGAAACCTCAAGGTAGATTTTATAAGTAAGTAGAAAATGAAAGGAAACTTGATAATCCTAATTGTATTAGTGGAGCTTACCACAGTTCTTTAAAACAGTGGTTCTTAACTGGAAACAGCTTTGCTTTGTGGGGGGAGGGGGCTTTTGCCAGTGTTCAAACATGTGAGTCTATAGGGTCATACCTAAACATAGCATAATGCAGAATACATTTAGTCCAGCTTCAAACGTCCTCATAGTCTATAGCAGTCTCAACAATGTTAAAAGTCCAAAGTTCAGAGTCTCTTCTGAGATTCACCCAAACACTTAATTTATAAAATCAAAATAAAAAACCAGATCACATACCTCCAACATCATTCAGGACATATATGACCATTTGAAAATAGTGAGGAAATACTGGACCAAAGCCAGACCAAAGCCAGCTGGGTAAACGCTAAACTCTGCATCTCCATGTGTGATGGATGGCAAAGCGCTCTTCAGATCTCCAGCTTCCTTCATCTTAGCCGACTGTAATAAACTTCTTTCTCCCGGGCTGGTTCCACTCCCTGTGAGCAGCTTTTCTCAGCAGATAGCCCACGGCCTTGGCATCTCAAACATCTTAGGGTCCCCAAAGCAACTTCAAAGTCACAGCTTCTTGTTCCAATGTCTGAGATGCACACATGATCTTCTGGACTTCTCAAAAGGGCTTGGACCACTTCTCCAGTTCTGCCCTGTGTAGCACTCTAGGCTCTGGTTGACTCCATTCCATTGCTGCTGTTGCTCTTGGTGATCATCCCATGGTACTGGCATATCCGATACACTGAGGACTTCCACTGCGACTAGGCTTCATCAGTAGCCTCTCACAGGCTCTCTTCATGGTGCCAAGCCTCAGCTCCTTTGCATGACCCCTTCACACTTGGGCTGTCAACTGTAACTGAGGCTGCACCTTCCCCAGTGGCCTTCCATGGCCTCTCACAGTGTGGCGCCTCAGCTGCTCTTTATAACCCCTTCATACCTTCAAAACCAGTATTACCTGTGTGATTCTTACACTTTACCAAGTACAGCTGCAGCACATGGTACAACCTTGGCTATCTCTGGAACACAGCTTCTTTGTGCTCTTAGAAAACACTTAGAGAAGATTTCACCTCAGTGATACTAGTCTCTAAGTTCTTAATTACTGCTAGTTTCTTAGCTCCAGCTAACCAGCATCAATTGTCCCAGTAGTCCCTTCTAGTTTTGACTCTAAAGCCAGAGCCACATGGCCAAAGCTGCTTGCTGGAGCTGGAGCATGGCCCCCTTGTTCTATTACATTATCACCAGCGGTCTGTTTTTCAACCCCTTCACTGCCTAAGCTTGACTGTCCTGGAGCTTGCTCTGTAGATTGACTTTGAACTCAGAGACCTGCATGGCTCTGTCTCCTGAATGCTAGGATTAAAGGCATGTACCACCATGCCTGGACTTAAGCTTTTCTTTATTTGGGATTTGCTCTGTACCAGGCTGACCTTGAATTCAGAGATCTCCTTGTTTCTGTGTGCTGGGATTAAAGACGTGTGCCACCATGCCTGGACCTAAGCTTTTTATGGCCACTATTCATCAAGCTCTGGATCAAAACCTTGTGTCCTCCATTTCTGGATTCTAGTTCATTCCAGAGTCAAAGTCCAAATGAAAACAATAACCAGATAATAACGCCTAGATAAAACTATTCCTTGATCAACAGCAAATGCAAAAAATAAGCTAAGCTTGGTGGGATCTTGCCTTAGGTCACTGCTGTCTGTATCTGTTTATCGCCTTGAACACAGGATTCAGCTCCATTGTACTTCTTGGTGCCCCTTTATTCTTTGAACCGTACATTCTGTTCTTTTGAAGCTTGCTATGATCGATTAAATTGCTGTTCGTCAGACTGACCCAGAGAACAAGTCTGTGTTAGGCTTTGTCACATAAGCCTCTTTACCCTGGCCTCGGCAGACTCCTCAGACAAGGACAAAAGCAGCCGCATTCTTTGCCAAATACCACAGAAACAGTCTCTAGGCCACAGACTGAAATTCTTCTCCACTGACACCTCTTGGGACAGTTCTGCACAGTTCAGATCACCCTGAGTAGCACTGTCTTCCATATTCCTACTAGGATAGCTCCTTAAGGCCCACTTAAAGCACTCCACTGCTTTCCAAAGTCCCCAAATCCACATTCCTCCAAGCAAAAGCATGGTCAGGCAGACCTACAGCAACACCCTAGTCCTGGTACCAACGTCTTCTGTCTCAGTTAGGATTTCCACTGATATAAATGAGACACCATGACCAAGGCACCTCATAAGGGACAACATTTAATTGGGGCTGGCTTACAGGTTTAGAGGTTCAGTCCAATTTCATCAAGGCGGAACATGGCATTTTCGTGGTGCAGGAAGAGCTGATAGACAGTTGGTAGCTGTGTTGCAGAGCAAGATGAAGGGATGCGAACTGATTTAGGAATCTGATTCAAGTCTGCCATTTGAGGGAGAGTCCCCTTAAAATCAGGGCAGATGCAAGGAAGGTAGATTACAAGCATCTGAGAAGCTAGTGAGGTTGGCGGTTGTTCCTACTGGTGTGACATAATCGTTTTCTAGGATGAGCAGGGCAGTGGTAAATCTGTTGCTACATTGGAATGTTAACAGCATGGTTGCTGTGATCTCTGTTTCAACAGGCAATTTATTGACTGCTCAGTTCCCAGTGCCTAGCCTACTTGGGGCATAGTAGCTGGCCAGTAATATTTGTTGAATTAATATGCTACATTGTACACATTAGGGATTTTATACAAAGTTTTTCTTTGTTCTAGGTACAGATACAAATTTTGACATCTGGATTAAAAGATGCCAAGAGATTCAGAATGGTAAGTATGTTAGGTAGACTTCCATACTCCTGTTTTAAAATATACATTTCAAGATTTTTGGTTAAAATATTTTTCTTTAATCTTTCTTTCTTGGTTCTGGGGATCAAACCCATGACCTTGTACATGCTGGGCAAATGGTTGCTCTTCTAAGTTATACCCCAGCCCCAAGAGTAGACTGTTTCCTCCTGACCCTCGTTTTCAGTCTTAGGTCAGAAGGAAAACGTGATGGTTTGTTTTGCCAATAGGATCATGTTATTACCAGTCAAAGATAACCAAGGAATCAAAAAAGTAACTCTTGGATGCAAAAGGGAAACAGTTTGCTTCATTTGAAACACATTTAAAAAAAAAAAAATTAGCTTTTTGGTTGATGTGTTTGCTGTAGAAATCATGTCTGTAGCTTTGCCTGTAAACATACTGGTATCTAAAACTGGTTGTTTTTTTTTTAATAGGATCAGAATCTGAAGTGGTAAGTCCTCTCATCCCTCACATTTTGCTTAGTAATGTTAAGTCTAATTAATCAAATATATATATTTAAGCTAGGACTTGGGAGGAGCTCATAAATATTAAATAATTTCATTTAAATATTAGTTATCTGAAATAACTCATTTTCTTGAAATAAAAGCTACAACTTTATAATCATGGAAAGTACTGGACTGTCTTAATGAATTTAGTATATAATCTAAGCTGACTGAGTTTTTGTGTCATCAGGGTGATTATTTCCTATCTTTTTTTATTTTTTTACCAATATCAACAGCCATTAGGTTAAATAATTGTCATCATGTGGAACCTTTTTTATAGTAGGCTTAAAGTAAATTGGAAATACATCTCTTTGGTTTATTTTTTTTTAAAAAAATATTTATTTATGTATATGAGTTTTGCAGTCTGTATGTATACCTGCACACCAGAAGGAGAGATCAGACCCCATTAAAAATGGTTATGAGCCATCATATAGTTGCTGGGATTTGAACTTGGGACTTCTGGAAGAACAGCCAATGCATTTCACCACCGAACCATCTCTCTAGCCCCATTTGGTTCATTCTTAATGTTTGTTAACAGTTAAGGATTTTCGTGTTCAAAACATTGTTGCAAATTACAGTGCTGAGGCAGCAGAGCTGGCTCAGTACTTAAACACTGCTGCTCTTCCAGAGGACTCAGGTTGGGTTCACAGTATTTGCATCAAGTGGCTCCCAACCACATATAACTTTAGTTCCAGGGTATCTGATTCTTTCTGGTCTCCTAGGATGCCTGTTCTCATGTAGTGAGCAGACACGTGTGCAGGCACACATACACAGAAATAGAAAATGAATAAATCTTTTAAAAACTACCTTGAAATTATAAGGCAGAGTAACTTAAAATATTTGAATTTAATTTTTTGAAATTTGTTTTATGTGTATTGTGATTGATCTGTGTGTGTATCTGTGTGCCACATATGTATGTGGTACCTGTGGACGTCAGAAGAGGCCATCCCATCTCTTGGGCCTGGAGTTGGCATATGGTTATGAGCTGCCTTGTGGGTGCTGGGAATTGAACCTGGGTCCTCTGAAAGAGCAGCCAGTGTTGTTAACTGCTGAGCCATCTCTCCAGCCCCAGGCTCAGTTTGGCTTTTCATCAGTTTAGACTTTCATATATTATACTTAAATCATGGCATACGGTTTTTTAGTAATAGTTGTTATATGCATAGTCAATGAAGAAATCATGAGTTAGGAAATGTGTATATAGTCCTGACCTACTTTATGGATAGTTACCCTTTTGAGATGCTTATTCATCTTTTAAGAAAGATTTCCAGGAGGGCCTGTACTCTCAAAGGCAGAGGCAGCTGGATCTCCCTCTGAGTTCGAAGCCAGCCTGGTCTACAGAGTGAGTTTCAGGATAGTCAGGGCTACACAGAGGAACACTCACTGTGTGGAAAAACTGGGGGTTAAAAAACTGCCGCTAACAGAGCTCTTCTGCTTCAGACAGATTTCTTGGGAGTATTAGTCAATGCATCTATATAGGTACAGTTTACAGCAGCTTCCAAACTGAAGCCCCATTCAGCCACCTCTGTATGTTCTTGCTTGTCCTTGAGTCCTAGGTAATTGGGGGGTAAATGAGGAGCTAGGTGGAGAGGTCTTTACAGGCTGACTTCCTAGTTTACCTGTTAACAGTTTTTTGTTCAGGACATAGAATATTTGGAATTGATTCTAGGTTTGTATGGGCTAGGCTTTTTGCAAGTACTGTGAACTAAGAAAAACAATTTAAGGGAAGAAAGGTTTATTTTGGCTCATCTGCTTAGGGAGATCAGTCAAAGCATAGCAGTTTACATCAGGGTAACCAGGAAACAGAAAGGGGTGAGCAGACAGCACACCCAATATAACTTTCAAAGGCATTCAATTCACCAGTGACTTCTTCCAGACAGGCCCTAACTCCTAGAATGGTACCATCAACTATGTTTAACCTTTGTTATCATGGGATACCTAGTATCTAAACTATAACAGCTTGCACACAACATGGATTTAACTAACAAAACCACATTTGTCCAGTAATAAGGCATATATATATAGCTTTAGTGCTAATATACCCTTTATTTTGGTTAATCGATCTATCTGTCTGTCTATCTATCTATCTAAAGTTTTTTTTAAAAACGTGCCTGAGTGTCTTTCCTAAATGTACATGTATGTGCATCATGACATCAAGTGGGCATTGGATCCCCTGGAACTGGAGTTACCGATGGTTGTGAGCTGTCAGGTTGGTGCTACAAATCAAACTGGATTTTCTGGAGAGTAGTCAGTTCTCTCTACTGCTGAACTATCTCTCCAGCCCTGGTTTAGCCTAGTTTGTCCTGGTTCCAGGTTAAATTGTACTTGTTCTAGTCAGGATTTGCACTTGTTTCCTGTGAGCTAACGCTGGACAGGAATTCAAAGTTGGCTTCACACCTCTATAAGAGTGGTTTTGCTTACTTCTTTGGTTGATTTCTTTTTCATTAATAACAAATTAGAGGCCACCCATGACTTGGGGCATCTTTTTTACCTTTACATAGCCTTAACTAGTGAGCAGATAGTTTCAGTGTCTGGTTTAGGTAAGACTCATTTTGCTGGCTGGGAGTGGTGGCTCAGCTTTATAATTTCAGTACTTTGATTTCCTGATGGTTAGGGTTTGTTGCGGAGATACCTTAAATGTGGTCAAATGTTCTTCTGAAGCTAACCCTTGAGATGATCCTTTACAGTTTCTAGAGCAGTCTTTGAGTATGCCTAAGGTTGTACTGTCTCTTTCTTGACACTGTCTCCTGTAGCCTGGGCTGGTCTAAGCACTGAGGATGACCTCTCTCTCACTTCTGTTCTTCTTGCCCCTGCCTCTCAAGTGCTGGGATTACAAGTGTGTGCTTCTGCCAGAGCCACTGAAAATGGTCTTCAGAGTGTTAACCTGATCAGTTCTTGAGTTCTGTAGCTTTCAACTGCATACACTATAAAAGTCGGTTTTTCTGGTCCTACTTGAATGGTTTTGTTGTTTGTTGCGGCAGGGTCTCACTGTGTAAGTAAGGCTGGTGTGCTACCCTATCCTACTGCTTGGAAAAGCAGCCTGCCAAGCATTAAGATTACACACGGTACTTTTTCCATATTATAGAACTACAGGGCTCAGCTAATTAATAACACACAAATTTTTTAATATAGCTGCTAAACTAACATGTAAAAATTTTTCTCTTTCAACTTGCCCAAACCAGTCTGCATCTCAGAGGACCCAGTCAAAAATCAAGTAAGTGTTTCTTTTCTTATAAAGCAGCCCATGGTAAATGTGCTTAAAAGAGGAGAAAATTCTGGTTTCACGGAAGGCAGATCCTTAACTATGTGGTTTTAAGTGTTTTCTAATTTAAAATTTTTGTAACAGTCCTCATGAAAAATTTAACTTTAAGTCTGTCTACTAGTTAGTATTAACATTTTAATGAATTCAAATAACTGTCATCTCTAAACTTAACTTAGCTTGGCTCCATGTTATGCTGCTGTTGTGTATATTAAGGAGAGCTGCTTCCATTTAAGTTACTGTTCTCCATGGAAAGAAGTAGTCGGCTACACAGAATTGAAATTTGCCATGCTGCTGCTGCTGGTGTGGTGTGGTGTGTGTGTGTGTGTGTGTGTGTGTGTGTGTGTGTGTTTGTTTGTATGCATGCATGCATGCATGAGAAAGGTGCTAAGGACTGAACCAGCAAGGGCCTCATGCAACCTAGGCAAGTGCCATGTAGGTGAACGATATAGCCTTGGTCCTTGTCCTGCCTCTTATATTTGGATCAGTTTTTCTTAGGAATGTTCTACATGAGTTCAAAGCTACTATTGCAGTCACACAATGAATGAATAGCAAGGCTTTGACTGTGGCTTAGTCAATGAAGTACTTGCCCTGCAAGTGTAAGGATCTGAGTTTGGAGTCCTATCACCCACATAAATACAAAATAACAAAAGCAACCAAACAAAAGACTGGTCATGGCAGCACACATCTGTAATCCTAGTGCTGGGTGGATGGAGAAAGATGGCTCCCCAGAGCTCACTGGCCAGCCAGCTTGTCTAGCCATTTAATAAACTCCAGTTGAGTGCTAAACTCATTTCAGAAGATAACGTAGGAAACAATTATAGAAGACACCCAACCACTGACCAACACACATGTTCACTAGGCCACTTGTATACATGCACACAACATACAAAGCATTCTTTAGCCACATAAACAGCTTGTCGTCTTAAGACAGTGGGGTAGAACTTTGGGGCATGACTAGTTGTGAAGGTGCGTGCTGAGACTGTTGAAGTGCACTTCTTTAATCAAGATGCTTCTATTTTAATCTAAGCAGGTGAGTGGCAGTTCAAAATAGTTTATTAAGTATACTGTGAAGCAGGCACTTGTCCTTGTTCTTAGATTAGTGTTGGGTAAGCAGCTCTGCCCTCTGGGAGATGTTAGTCTAGTGGAAGTGAGACTGCCTGCCTACATTTTCAGCGCTTTCGTTGTGTGAGGACATGTAAAATGTATCTCTGTAGACACACTGGTCTTCCCTTGAATTAATCCTTTAATCCAGGGTATAGTGTGTCTGCAGGCGCTGCGGGATCTATGCAGTGTTCCTCATTTGTTTCACTCCTTGTATTTGCCCCCACCTTGCGTGAGCAGAACAGAGTACTGACGCCGGTTGACCTGTGTCCACTGTGTCAGTGCTGCCAATTGATTCGCAAGCTGACTGCTTCATCTTTCTGAGCTAGCATTCTCAATCTGTTTTTTAAAAGAGTTAAAAGATGACAGTGTTGGTGGTGCACATAACTGGTAGCTGTTAAATTTTCATCTTCTGTATTAGCTTAAGCACAGCAGTACCAGGAACTTAGGGCCTTGGGTCTGGAAAGGGTTGACATTGTCTGCCTACTGATAGCAATGAGTTGTTTCTAGCTGCTTTGTCATTTACTTCCTAAAGGTGGAGCTCTTGTTCTTAATCAGACTATTAATTTGACAACTTTAAGAAAATCAGAAATTATATTAAAATATTTCTTTCAATAGGTATGACTGGTATCAAACAGAATCTCAAGTAATCATTACACTTATGATCAAGAATGTTCAGAAGAATGATGTACATGTGGAATTTTCAGAAAAAGAGGTACTTAGTCTTTGAACCATATATAGAACTTAAATACTGTTTGTAAATTTAGTATCTGAACAATTTATAACAGTATAATATATTTTTCATTTCTTGAGATAAAATGGAAAATACTAAATGAAATTGGAAGCGTTGCTTTTCATTTGAAGTTTTTGAAAATTTGAAGTAAGAACATGTTTGTGGTGTAGGCTGTCTCTAAATGTGTTGTACTTGGTCTGAGACAAGTCTTGCTATGTAACCATGGCTGGCCTCGAGCCTGTTACAATCCTCCTGTCTCTGATTCTGGGGTACATGCCACTGTGCACTTAACTTACTGTGCATGGCACACTTACGCTCCCGTTGCTGGCTTACATCCTCGGGTAGATTTGCAGTGCAAGGCAGAACTGGGCTGACAGTGAGATCGATGCCTTGGTTAAACTTACGGTATATGTTACTTTAAGAAAGGTTTAGTTTACTGCCACCACCTATCCATCAACACCACACGCAACACACACACAAACAGTTTAGTTGTATGTCTTCAAATTTATTAACTATATCAAATGAGTGTGATTTAATAACTTTCTTATGGTAGGTAGTTGCAAGTGGTATTTTGGTAGGATGAACATAATTTACACATTTTAAAAAGCATTTTTAAGAGCTATATGCTGTATTACTTTGTTGTGTATTGTTTTCTTGATTTGAATGTTAAGTATATGTAATTAGATCTGTAATTAATGTAATGCAAAATTCTTTTTTCTACCATTTGGTTCTGTATATGAGAGATGCCATGTGAAACAAAGAAAATACTCTTTTGAAGTGCCTAAATTGACCTTGTAGAGCTGGTGAGATGGCTCGGAGGCTGAAGGCCCCAATCGCCAAGCCTGACAGTCTGAGTTCAATCCCAGGGTTCCACATGGTGAAGGGAGAAAGCAGACTCCTGAACCCTGTCATCTGACACACACGCACGCGGGCGTGTGCGCGCGCGCGCACGCACACACACACACTCTCACTCACACACATTCATACACATACACACTCTCATACTCACAACTCACACACATGCACATACTCACATATCTGTGTAAAATACTTAATCTGCAACATTGCTGAAATTTGTAGTTGTGTTAAATACTTAACCTTTAATATACATTAACAAAGTATGATACTAACTTTGTTTTCATTAGTTGTCTGCATTGGTGAAAACTCCTTCTGGAGAAGGCTACAGTTTGAAACTTCGGTTGCTTCACCCTATAATACCAGAACAGAGTACATTTAAAGTACTTTCAACAAAGGTGAGCAAGCAGAAAAAATGTAATATTAAAAAAGTAAGATCTGCAAAAAGATACTGGTAGATGAAATTGTCTATGTATAATTGCCTTGTAGCCCCTGCTCTCCATGTGTTAGGGATCAAACCCAGAACTTGTGTGTGCTAAGCAAGTACTCTACCATGAGTCTATATCCCAGGCAGTGTAGCTCTTTTTAAGACACATACCATTAAGTTAAAGGGATAAGTAAAAAAGAAAATAGTTTTTTTTGTTGTTGTTGTTGTTTTTTCTAAATTTTAAAATTAGGTTTAAATTTTTAATTTGTGTGTCTGTGTGTATACATGAATTCTGAGGTGGGTGGATAGAGGTCATAGGACATCTTGTGGGAACTGGTTCTCTCCTACCATGTGGGTCCAGTGGACCAACCCAGGTGATAGAGGTCATAGGACATCCTGTGGGAACTGGTTCTCTCCTACCATGTGGGTCCAGTGGACCAAACCCAGGTTTGTGGTGGTTTGAATACTCTTGGTCCCTGGAATGGCACTGTTAAGAGGTGTGGCCTTGTTGGAGGAAGTGTGTCACCGTGGGGGTGGGCTTTGAGACCCTCCTAGCTGCCTGGTAATCATTCTTGTAGTAGTAGCCTTCAGATGAAGATGTAGAACCCTCAGCTCCTCCTGCACCATGCCTGCCTGGACACTGCCATGCTCCCACCTTGATAATGGACTGAAACTCTGAACCTGTAAGCCAGCCCCAACTAAATGTTGTCCCTTATAAAAGTTATCTTGGTCATGGTGTCTCTTCACAGCAGTAAAACCCTAACTAAGACAGGTTCCTATTTAATGTAGACATATCCTCAGCCCATTTAGTTACGGTGTGTGTGCGATACTCCCCTGAGCATGTATGTAAAAGCTGGAGGTTGAAGTCTGATGTCTTTCTTTCTCTACTGCTCTTCACCTTATCTTTTGTAGTAGGGTCTTTAACTGTACTGCAGGTCCCTGTTTTATTTAGATTGGCAGGCCAGTGAACACCTGGAATCTGCCTGTTTGTGCCGTACTAGTTCTGTGGTTAAGAACAAGTGACACAGTTACGTTTTCTATGGGTGCTGGGAAGCTAAACTCATGTCCTCATCCATGCAGAGCAAACACCTTGGACTTAATTTTTTTAAAATGGTGCATGTATTTGTACTGGGACATGTGCACATGAGTGCAGGTGCCTAAGGAGGCCAGAGCACTGTGTCCCTTGGAACTGGAGTTGTAAAGGTGATGGTGACCTACCCGATAGGGATTCTGGAAACCTCTGCTAGAACAGTCTGTACTTCTTTCTCTCCAGTTCTAACCAGCCTCTTCATGAGATCTGGCACTCATGAATTGTCAGCATGGTCTGTTTTGGTGTACAAATACTCTGTCTCACATAGTTTATAAGTACTGTAAGGAGGAATCTGCATTTTGTTAATTTTATTACTCAAGCTGAATTTAGGTTATTTTGTTTATTTGTTTATTGTAGTTGTTGGTACATAAGTTAACCCGTTTATTGCAGGCTAGGCAAGTCTCAGAGGGTAGGGCTTCTACTGGTCTTACAGTTCCTTCAGTCTTCTGATGGCAGACTTCACTGTGTCTGCAGAGGTGGTGTTGTAGGTCCACTGTTTTCATGTAGGAGCCACAGTGACAGATGCCAACGGCTTGTCTCTTCATCTTCATCTTGCCACAGAAGTAGCAAGTGTACTTGGCGTGCTGGCTGATGTCAGTTTTCTTCACCATTGTCCAGAGGGAGGCACCATAGCAGGTCCCATATTTCCTGACGATCCCTACCTTCTTGATGTGTTTAGCAATGTCGCCGGAACCTAAGCCCAAGCCCTGAGAGTGTGTATTTGTTTGGGACAGGATTTCTCTGTGTATCCTTTGCTGTCCTGAAACTCACTCTGAAGACCAGGCCGGTCTTGAACTCAGAGAACTGCCTGCCTCTTCCTCTCAGGTGCTGGGATTTAAACGTGTACACCACCACTGCCCAACTCTGGGTTATTTTATTAAGAGGAAATGCTGAATATATTTGAATTATAGTCTGACTATATAATTTAGATTCCTGTATATCTAAAAGATATGAATACACAGTGGAATTAGTTTTTAGAGTATTTTAAATGTCATTCCAAAAAAGAAGGAAGTGGTATAACTTAGTAGAGAATATAAAAAAAATTAAAACTAAAAACTGTAGGGATGGAGACTCCTTCCTGTAATCCCAACATTCAGAAGGCTAGAGTAAGAGGATTGCTGTGAGTCTGAGGCAAATCTGGGCTACAGAGTGATTTTCAGGTCAGCACGGGTTAGAGTGAGACCCTCCCTCAAAAAAAAAAAGGAAAAAGGAAAGGAAAATAGTGTGATTTACACAACCCAAAGTGAAAGATGTAGGTTACATGCATCTTGAGATCTTTATGTAAAACTATGTAATTGTAAAACTGTGAAATAGTTTTTCATAAATGAAAGCATATCATAAATGAGTTCATGAAAAAGGAATTGTGTAGATGTAGATTTTACAATATAATCTCTGTTTCTGGAATTAGGATCATGACCGTCCTCTGTTGGAGTAGTGAGAACAAAGCTAAGAAGTAGAGTATGCATTGACTTGAAGGTTGCCCTTTAAGAGTATGTATGGCTTATCAGGAACAGAGTTGGCCAGTTATGAGGCAGCTACATGACACAGCGCTCTGTGGGATGATAGAGAGTGAGAAGAGGGGTGTCTGAAAAGTTAGGGTTTCCAGTGCTGTGAAGAGACACCTTGACCAAGGCAACTCTTATAAAGGATAATGTTTAATTAGGCAGGCTTACAGGTTCAGAGGATCAGTCCATTATAAAGGCAGGAGCATGGCAGCATCCAGGCAGGCATGGTGCAGGAGGAGCTGAGAGTTCTACATCTTGTTCTAAAGGCAAACAGGAGAAGACTGGTTACCAGGCAGCTAGGAGGAGGGTCTCTCAAAGCCACCCCTGCACTCACTTCCTCCAACAAGGCCACACCTCCTAATAGTGCCACTCCCTGGATTAGGTATATTCAAACCACCATATTCCACTCCCGGTCCCCATAGGCTTGTTCAAACCACGAGTCTATGGGGGCCACACTTAGTCATAGTATAATGCAAAATACATTTAGTCCAACTTCAAAATTCTCATAGTCTATAGCAGTTAAACAATGTTAAAAGTCCAAAGTTCAAAGTCTCTTCTGAGATTCATCCAAATGCTTAACTGCAATCCCTTACAAAATCAAAAGCAAAAAATCAGATCACATACCTCCAACATCACAAGATACACATTACCATTTGAAAATGTCATAGTGAGGAAATCCTGGACCAGAGCAAGTCAGAAGACCAGCTGGGCAAACTCCACAGTCTGCATCTCCATGGCTCATGCCAAAGCGCTCTTCAGATCTCCAGCTCCCTTCATCCTTGCTTCTACTTCCTCTTAGCAGCTTTCCTCAGCAGGCATCCCACGGCTCTGGCATCTTTAACATCTTGGGGTCTCCAAGGCAACTTCAGCGTTACAGCTTTTTATTCCAGTTTCTGAAACCCACACATTTTCTGGGCTCCTCCAAAAGGCTCCGGTCGCTTCTCCAGCTCTGCCCTCTGTAGCACTCTAGGCTCTGGTTGCCTCCACTCCACTGCTCCTGCTGTTCTTGGTGATCAACCCATTGGACTGGCTTCTCCAATACACTGGGATCTTCACTGCAACTAGGCTTCACCAAAAGCCTCTCACAGGCTCTCTTCATGGTGCCAAGTCTCAACTCCTTTGCATGGCTCTTTCAGTCCTGGGCCATCAACTGTAACTGAGGCTGCACTTAACCAGTGGCCTTCCCTGGTCTCTCACAGTGCCAAGCCTCAGGCAGCTCAGTGACTGGGCCACTCCCAAACCTCCACCTGGCTGACAATCCCTCCTCCCCCTCAATAGTCCTTAGTTATTACTTATAAAAATCTGTATTCCATTTTTGTTGCCCTAGATCCCACAGGGATTGATTATTTTCAGTTGCTGCTCTGTCCACATAGACTTAAATTTAATAATAGAATTTTGAGCAGTCCGTTACAAAACTGGGGAGATATAAGAGAGGCAGATGGGGAAATGCGTATTTTTTGTTAAGTGTCTTTTTAGCTTTGGTTTTAAGTCAAAGGCTGCCCTTAAGCCCTTCCTCCTCCTGCCTTGGTCTTTTGAATGCCGAGATTCAGATATTGTCCTATGTTATTGTCTGTCCCTGAAGCCCCACCCATTTCCGCCTCATGCCTCCTGTTGCTAGGTATTGAACCTGGGACCTGTGCAAGCTTACCACTTAGGCATATTCCTAGCCCAAGAGATCACTACTTCATGTCCATTTGAAGTAATTTAATAAGAATTGATTTCTATGACGACATGGTTAATGACTTAAAAACTTGTATTTCATACAATGTTTGACACATAAATGCAGTCTGAATTTCAGGTGATGAATTTAGTTTAGTTTTTTTGAGACAGGGTTTCTCTTGTGTAACAAACCCTGGCTGTCCTGGACTTGCTCTGTAGAGCAGGCCAGCCTCTGACTCACAGAAATCCACCTGCCTCTGCCCCCTGAGTGCTGGGATTAAAGGCATGTGCCACCACACCTGGCAACTGATAATTTTTTAGCATAAATATACTCACACTATTTTTATTTGCTAAATTTGGTAGTTCTTCCCCCTATATAAATGGTGCTCGGTGATGCTTGTGGAAAAATCTTAATTGGAGTTGATAGAGTAAGGGTTTTGGTTTTTTGTTTGCTTTTTTGTTTTGGTTTTGTTTTGTTTTGTTTTTCTCTGTGTAGAGCTGGCTGTCCCAGAACTCCCCCCATGCATAGGCCAGGCTGCTTTCAAACTTACAGAGGTCGGCCTGCCTCTGACTCCTGAGTCCTGGGATTAAAGGCTGGAGGAAGAAAACAGTCTCATGGGTTTAAATGGGTTCTCAAAGTTTACACCACAGTAAATAATTAATCCCTGTGCATGTGGCACACATCTGTCCAACCCTCAGGTAGGTTGATCTCCGTGTTTGTGCTGAACCAGGATACATATTTGAATTCTGACTGCCGGGTAAGAGTAATGTTTCTTAGATTTTTCTTTATTCTGAATGGAACTTAAGATTCTAAGGTTGTGTCTAAAGCAGGGCTTTTAAAACCATTTTGATTGAGAAAATTTTATGTGGCCCTGGGCATATACAACTCAAACATTGACTGATAAACAAAACTTTAAACAGTTTTGCGGTTATATGTAGAACCTGGCCATTTACTAAAAATAAATGTTAAGGCAAGTGTTCTTTGGTTTTTGCATGAAGAATTAAACTTGGTTGTTACTTGGCGTGAAGAGCATCTTAGGTTTTTTTAAGAGTTGTTTGACCTTTGTGTTTGTAACCATCAGTTCTTAGGACGCTGCTTCACGTAAACGCATAGTACAAAATGACAAGCACGCCTAGGGCCATTTCAGAAAGTGTTGGGAATTCTGTCCTAATCCCGCCTAATCCCAAACCAGAATTCATTGAATGATTTATTTATTCATTTTTATGAACTTCAAGTTGGCACCTCAAACTGCAACTTAATAAAATCCCAACATAGAATAATTTGATACTTCAGTGCTGAGATATGGCAGGAGGAATTCAGTAAAGTCTTTGTTTTAAGATCACAAAATGTGTGTGCAGCAAAATTACTGCAGTTTATAACATAAATCTCTGCTAAGGTGTCTCAGGAAGTATTCAGTTAATGATACAGCATGTTAGCATGTTGTGAGAGCATGCACAGGGCAGAGTATGTTGTGTGTTCAGGGCCAAGGCTGCAGTGATGCTGTACAGTGCAGTATTGGCCAGGGCTGCCCAAATGCTCTGGGCTCATTACACATTTGGTTTTGAATTAACTTGTGGTGGTTGTGCATCTCTGTTGCCAAAGCTTCTGTGGTTCCTGGATTCAGTTGTACAGCTGGACACAGGGGTGAGAGACTACAGATGGAAGAAGCTGTGTTCTGACCCTGGGATCAACATATTTTGCATATGTAACCTTAAACTTCTGTGTTTTACAAAAACAAATAGAAATTTTTTGTAATTATGTTTCTTTAGGGAAATAAATGGTGAAATCTTTGACCATTTTCTTATTCAAACAGCAGAGGGAGGCAGTGTTATACAGTAGTGCTAGGAAGATTGGATTCAGTGGGTAAAGAGCTTGCTACACTGAGGACCCAGATTTCTAGAAACTACATAAAATCAGGTGGGTGTGGTGGCTGCTTATGATTCTCAGAGTACAGGAGATGAACATAGGGAATCCTTAGAGCAAGGTGGCTTGTCAGACTAGCTAAAATGCTGTACTCTATGTTCAGTGAGAGACCCCATCTCATGATAGAGAATGATTGAGGATAACATCTGATATCTTTGCACATGCGTGCACCCCCCCCCCACACATACACCAACACATGCAAATAAATAAAATGTAGACATTAGTATTACATGGTTCTGCTAAGTAAGCTGGCATATGTAAAGCACTAAGCACAGTGCTCAATCAATGCTACTTACCCTCATAATTCAGATTTTTATTCAGGCTATAAAAAATACACGCAGAGCATAGGAAAGGTGAAGTGTACAGAGGCACTGAGAACATAATCCCTGCTACCACTGGTGACATTTTAGCTTCCATCTAAACGTCTAGATCTTTCGAATAGAGCACATACCATAGTCACTGTTGACAATTTAACACACATTCCACCGAATAACCACCTCTTTTCTGGTATGCATGTTAAACACTGGAATGTTGTTGTGGTCTTCAAGAAGAGTCATGGGATGGGATTTTGGTGGTAAGTCAGACATATAGTGGGAGGGAAGAATGTGTGATAGTGTGGTCTTGTGTGGGATGTGTTGCCCCGACTCAACCTTAACCTTTAGTACATATTAGAATTAAGCAGTTAGAAGAGGTGGGGCAACCCAGCTTCCTGTAACTTGCCCTCTGACCTGCACATGTTTGAATAAAGGTAGATTACTGAGTCTGCTCACAGGGTCCTGAGGTACTGCTCTAACAGTAAAGGCCTGTGATACAGTTGACGGCTTCATCCTGGAGAACTGCCAGAGAGAGCTCCTCAGGTCCTGAGGAGAACCTTCTACCACCAGTCTGTTGTTCTTACTCACAGGGCTTTATGCTTCCTAAGAAGGCAGTGAATGCCATGGTTGCTTAGGAGTAGTCCTCGGAGGTGGATTGGTGGTTTTACAGTTCTGAGAACTGGTGAGCCAGCACAGTTTGGGTTCTTACAGATGGTTTGTAGGTACTTCTCTGAGATATGATCATATCTTTTCTTTTCTTCTTTCTTTCTTTCTTTCTTTCTTCCTTTCTTTCTTTCTTTCTTTTTTTTTTTTTTTTTTTGTAGTTTTTTTGAGACAGGGTTTCTCTGTGTAGCCCTGGCTGTCCTGGAACTCACTCTGTAGACCAGGCTGGCCTCGAACTCAGAAATCTGCCTGTCTCTGCCTCCCGAGTGCTGGGGTTAAAGGTGTGTGCCACCATTGCCTGGCGATATGATCATATCTTAAAAGCATTTTCTGTGTACTTGAGAGTAATATGTAAGTAGACTACCGAAGTTGTATGGTAACTGTGTTGGAGTTGCATGCACATGTGTGTGAGTGCATGTGTGTGAAGGACAGGTCAACCTCTGGTGTCTTCTTCATTTCAGTTTTTGAAACATGGTCTCTCACTGAACCTGAAGCTCATTGATGGGCTAGATTAGTTGGCCAGCAGCCCTCAAGGATTCCCTGTGCACCTCCGTCCCCCATTTCCATTTCCTTAGCTCTGGGGTTATAAGAACATGCTTCCAATGCTCAGCTTCGTACATGGGCGCTGAGGATCTGAACTCAGGTCCTTAGGCTTGGGGGACAAGCACCTTACCAACTGAGCTGTCTTCTCAAACGCTTAAAGAAGCTTTACTTAAATAAAAATAAGTTTGCTTATTAATTCTTACAATGAAAACAATTCTAAAACGGGGCAGGTCATTCTAGAAGTATCTACCAGAGTCCTCAAGATTTAAATTTAATTTTTAAGAGCATGTATGAATTAAAACTTAAGAATAAGAAGGAATTCACAGTTCTCCCCATCTTTTGAACTTTTAAGAAGTTGCCTTCAATGGCATGCTACTGTCCTAGTGAATGGATTAAGTATAACTTCAGATTAGGTCAGCTTGTGCTAAGAGATAAAGGCCTCTTTGTTCAAACTGCACAAATGCCCAGGTTACAGTAGCTGTCAGTACATGTGAGTATGTGATGTTCTTCAGGTGAGACAAGGAACTTTTAGCAAGAGCGTGTCTATAGACTTGGTGGGAGTTGGTAGTTCATCGAGCTAGACTATTTGCAGTCCTTTGGTCTAGCAGTGCTCTGTTTGAGGTGAGTAGAGGTTTGTTTGTCTCCCCAGGAAGAGTCACAGCACTTAGTGTGTCAGGCATAAGGGGTGAATTCTATGGGCCTAGACTTGATTAGAGAAAAGAACCAGTGCTCTCAACCTCTGTACCTGTGTTTTGTCCCCAGCACTCCTACCCAGCTGCTCACAGTGCTTGTAACTGCAGATCCAGGGTACTAGGCTCCCTCGTCTATCCTCTGTAGGGACTGCGCACGCGCACTCTCTCACCTGAAAAATAAAAGTAAAAATTTTAAATATATATACCCTAAAGCTATTGTATATTGTATAAAGTGATCTGCAAGCTGGGTGTCTAATTATTATCTAAAACATAAATGTCTTTCTTTTAGTTTTTGCTCTAATCCCAAGACATTATTAAAAAGCAAAAAATCTTTTAAAAATAAATCTAAAATCTGAAATATTTCTTGTCCCGAGCATTTCAACAAATGGAATCTCAACTTGAATTAATGTGTCTGATGGATAATTATACAGTTGTTAGCATTTGTTCTTATACAGCTCTGTTGTACAGTGGGGCAAGCTCCTCTGGAGCAGGTGAACCGCACACGTGAGTGGACAGTTGAGAACAGGTGTCTCAGAGTGGCATTGCTGACATTTGCTCTGTATGAATCTATTGCCGGGTTGTTAGAATTCCCTAGTCTCTTCTTACTGGGTGTCTGTATTCCCCCTCCCATTTACCAACTTTGGGTCAAAGATCACTGTTTATTGCTATTGTCAAATGTGCTTTGAATGGCAGAATCATTTCTGTTTATGAATACTTTTGTAGAAGAAAAATAAAGCATTTAGATTTCAAGTCCATTCTCTTGTCCTCCGTGTGGGTTCCATGGATTGGAAGGCTTAGCCACAGTGCCTTTACCACTGGGCCCTCTCATTGGCCTGGATTTCAAGAGTGTTTGTTAATTGTAGCTTACATGATATGTGTATTGTTTTTAAAGGGTAAAATTTTAAGAGTAGAAACAAAATAATTGTTTTGTAATTCTTCAGATTTAACTTTGCATAATTTAGGCAGGCTGTCAAAGACACTTAATTCTTATAAAACTTTGATTAGTTAGAAAATTGCATTTTTGCTGTTTTATGTATCTTACGTTGAGTAATGGATTTTATTTGCTGTTTCCTTCAGATTGAAATTAAAATGAAAAAGCCAGAGGCAGTGAGATGGGAAAAGCTAGAGGGAGAAGGAGATGTGCCCACTCCGAAACAGTTCACAGCAGGTTTGTATTCTGGCCTCCTGAAGTTCACGTTCATTGTGTAGTTGAAATATAGTGACGAGCACTCTCCCTTCTTGATTATTTATGAAGATTAGATACTTTGAGTATAATAAAGTCATTCTGATGTCTGACGTTTGAACACAGACACACGGCAGCCTGGCCCAGAAGAATTGGGACTGTCCACTGTGTCAGTTTATGACTCACGTCAGCAAATGTCTGCTCTACCTGGTGTGCTGCCTCCCATAGTGAGCATGGTGAGGTAGTTTGCGTCGCTGATGTACCCTCCCTGTTCCCTCTTTATTCCTCTCTATTCTTCCAGTTGACTTCTCATCTGTGATTTCCTAGAATTTCAGGACTTCACAGAGTAGAGCATTTGGACTGTTTCTTACTAGTGTAGAGACAAACACAAATTAGTAAAGGAGTTCCTGGAAGAGGAGACAGTTGACTAGACAGCCCTTTCTGTGTTGAAGTCCACCCCACGCATATGTACTCAGCAGATAAGCATCTTCTTACCAGTGGAGTAATTAACCTGCAGGTCCTTCTTAGAACCGCTACCTAAGACTGTATCTTAGTGTAATTGCCTCATTACTGAATAGGGAGAAATTTCTTTTTGTTGTTTTAAATCTGATTTGATTGCTGAAATAAGCCAACATTGTGTCTCAGCTACTTTCAGATTTTTACCCCTTCCATAGTAGAAAATACGTGTTTGTGACAATTTTTAGAAAGTGAGTTATTAACAGGTCCTGTGTCTCTGTGTGTCTGAATTAATTTCATGTGTGTATAGCAGTTGCAAAAATATAAGCATTTCTTGACACAGTGATAGAATTTTAACTAATTTGTAACAAAGTTAGCAAAACCAGGAGAGACAGCAAAGATGATTTCTAGTTGATACTTCAAAGGGTAAATATCTTATGGCCATCCCTTGCGGCTGACTCTCAAGAGGTTTGGGGCTGAAGTTTATATAGTGAACAGCTGTATAATACAGTGCTCATGTAATAGTAGGCAGCCCAGGTATTTTACCTGTACTAAAACTCAGGGTCGAGTGGGTGTGGTTGTGGTAACTGTTGCTGTATCCTGTGGGGCTCATTCTCCATCAGTGGAGACGATCTCTGCAGTCACAGTTGTGTGATCGAGTGAGTGAGCAGAGTCTTAGATTACTCAGTAATTTACCTATTGTCTCCAGTTATTCAAGTTGTTCTGAGATTAAATTTCACGGGTGTGTGTACGTGTGTACGTGTGTGCGTGAGTGCGTGCGTGCAGTTTTTCTACACTGAATCTTTTAGAAATTCAAGATGCACGCCCTCCTGTCCTATTGTGTTTCTTGAAGAATTAATATGCTTGTCAGATCCTATGTATTGCAAGCTGGAAACTGTAGATAAGGGCAAGTCACTTAACCTATCTAGGCCAGCTTTCTTATCTGTAGGGTAGAGATTGAAACTTCATTCCCATTCTTCCTGGGAGTCAGCATTAGAATTAATTAAATCCATGTTCCCAGCTCCTTAACGATGTCTTGTGCTTTTTGTTTTCCTTGGCTACCAGTAAAATATACAAAGATAGTGTTTCCAGCAGAGGGAAGTGACATTTAAGATGCTTACAGCAATATGTATACTCAGTATGAAACTGCACCAGGTCTTCCAGGATTTATTTTGATGAAGAATGGATAAAGAAAAAGTTGGTTTATTTATAGGTAAGAAGGTGTAGGAAAACAGAATAATGTTTATTTAGCAGTTTCTCAACTATTTCTAGAAAAGGGATGTAGAAAGGCATTATTGGAGAAGGAACCTTTAGATCAGTGCTACTGTGTTCCAGTGTGACAGGCGGGGGGCCTGGAATCTGCCTGCCTACCTGCTCTCCTTCCTTCCTTCCTTCCTTCCTTCCTTCCTTCCTTCCTTCCTTTCTCTCTTTCAGCACTGTAAACTATACCATCCCTTCTAGTAGCTGCTGGCTATTTACCACTTGAAGTAGTCTGTATTAAGATGTGAAATGCATACCCAATTTTTAAGATGTGTATATTTAAAAAAAGGATCCTAATGTGTTTCAGTATTTTCTAGGAGACTTGTTGAAATAATATTCTTCCTACATTAGGTTTAAAAGCTACGCTAAGGCCTGGTTAGATGGCTCAGAAGGCGAAGGTGTTTGCTGCTAATGACATAGGTTTGATACTGAGGACCCTCTCCAATAAATATATAAATGTAATTTAAATTTTTATTATATTTTGTTGTGCTTTTGTTTGTTTGTTGGGGTTTTTTGTTTGTTTGTGTTTGAGACAGGGTTTCTCTGTGTAGCCCTGGCTGTTCTGGAACTCACTCTGTAGACCAGGCTGGCCTTGAACTCAAGAGATCTGACTGCCGCTGCCTCTTGAGTGCTGGGATTTAAGGTATGTCACCACCCGCCCAGCCCCACCCCCCATGTATAAGTTTTGACTGCATGTTTGTGGGTGTGCCTGGTGTGTGTGGGGGTCAGAAGAGTGTACTTATCCCCTGGGACTGGAGTTAGGACAGTTGTGAGCTTCCATGTGGGTGCTGGGAACTGAACCCAGGTCCTTTGCAATAGCAGCAGGGGCTGTTAACTGTTGCCATCTCTCCAGTCCCTAATAAATGTAATTCTTTAAGTGAAATTAAAATATATTTATTTCCTTTTAATAGCACTACTAAAACTATTAAATTGTGTATCTGGATCACATTTCTGGCTGTTGCTATGGCTTCATTAGATGTCAACAGCTGTTCATAGACCTACTGGGTCATTTAGTCTGTCTGTTTTCCAGTTGTTTGAGTGCCAAGATCTTCACTTCCTTTAGTCTTACAGCATCCCTGGAGCTGCTGGGCCTTCAGCTTCTGTATGTAAATAGATAACAAAAATTTTGCCATTTTCTATATTATATAGGTAAGCTTATGTGTGGTTTTCCGATACTGTATTAAGATGTGGGTAAGTAAGTGGACTGGTTTTCAGCAGTCAGGAGTCACTTAATGCTTTGTTTTTAATTTTCCTTTTAAAAATTTTATGTGCATTGCTGTTTGGGCTGCATTTATGTCTGTGTGAGGGTGTTAGATCCTCTGGAACTGGAATTAACAGACAATTGTGAGCTACCATGTGGGCGCTGGGAATTGAACCTGGGTCCTCTGGAAGAGTAGCCAGCCCTATGAAATTACTTAATATTTTCTATTGAAGTAATCTGACGTGTGTGTGTGTGCATGTGTGATGGAGCATTAGCTCACTATGTGGCAGGTATTTCCACTTTGAAGAATATCTGAGTATCTCACAGAAAAGCTACACTTCCAGTGTTAAAATCTTGAGAGACTGACTGGAGAGATGGTTCAGTGGTTTCTCCCACTTGCTGTTCTCATAGAAGACCCAGATTTGGTATCTAGCATCATATCAGGCAGCTTACAACCCCCTGTAATTTCATTTCCAGCGACTCTCACATCATCTTCTGGCTCAAGGCACTTGCATGTACAGGATGCATATGTAACACTCAGGCACAAATAAAATCTTTTTTAGAAAGTTTTAGACATTTTAAAATTAAGCTTTTTGGTAGTGTCTGGACTTGATATAAGAGCCTCGCATATGGGAGGCATTCATTCTGCCATTGACCAACATCCCAGCTTCCCATGGAGTGTCGTGAAGTGTGTGTGTGTACACGCACACTGGTACTTTTATAATTATTTATACTGCTTTTTAAAAAGATTTTCTTATTTGATGTGTGTGAGTGTTTGCTCGTACGTATGCCTTGCCCCATATGTGTGCCTGGTATCCTGGAGCATGGAAGTGGGCTTTGAAATCAGACATTTTGAATGGTTGTGAGCTGCTCTGTAGATGCTGGAAGCAGAACCCAGATTCTGTACAAGAACAAGTCCTCTTAACCACTGAGCCATGTCTTCTGGCCCTATTCTGTCTTTTTCAAACCTTTGCTTCTTTTCTAAAATGTTATGTACTGGGGTCAGAGGACAGCACTGTAGACTCCATTCTCTCCTGACTTTTCATGATTCTGGGAATTGAACTCGGGTTGTGTGGCTGTTGCCCATCTCTCCAGCTGTCTTTTCATTTTCCTCTCTTTTCTATCTGTTTTTCTTTCTCTTCTGTTACTGCTTTTTTTCTTGAGACAGTTCTCATTTAGTTCAATCTGAATTTAACCTTAACCATGTAGCTCATCCTGGTGTCTAATTACAATATTCTTGCTTCAGTTTCTTGAGTAACTTTTCTTTCCATATAAGAAGTTTTGTCTGCTTAACCCAGCTTCCCCTGTGATGGCATACAGAGTATTTTTAGTCGAGCTTTGTATATTGTGTCCAAAACAATTACTTTATTGAGTTATTTTGCTCAGAGGAAATCCTAGATCTTGCAGTATGTTTACGTACTCAGTTTTTGAAATGTTGTTGATGTACATAGCAGAAAGACACTTAAAGCAAAGTTGAAATTCAGTGACCTAAACTACTTGCTAAGATGTTCTGGATACCGTGGTCATGGCATTTACATATTTCTTGACATAACCAAACATGCTGATTAATCAATCACCCTGTCTTTTCACTTTGCAGATGTAAAGAACATGTATCCATCCTCATCTCATTATACCAGGAACTGGGATAAATTGGTTGGCGAAATCAAAGAAGAGGAAAAGAACGAGAAGCTGGAGGGTGACGCAGCTTTAAACAAGTTATTCCAGCAGATCTACTCAGACGGCTCCGATGAAGTGAAACGAGCCATGAACAAGTCATTTGTAAGAATATGAAGTTTTCAAATATTTTAAATATTTTTTAATTATGAGAGTGAATTTTAGACATTTAAAGTAAGAATAAATAGTTTGAGGCCAAAGTGCATGACTTGGGTAGCTGGGCGAGTGTTTTGGTAGACTGTGGCTGAGCATTTGTTTCTTCTTGTTCTTCCAGACTTAGAGTAGTGACTGGAGAAGTGAGATGAGAAGCAAGTGGTTTATTCTAACGCATGTGCATTAGGAGTTGGACGGCTAAGAGCACTAAGACTGGAGCGTTGGTGGGAATTTACTGTTTAGTTGGTTTGTCATGGCAGCTCAGTGCACTCCCACTGTTTATCTTCCAGAATCATACATAGATGTTTCTTCTTTAAAATGAAGCTCATAGAAGGGAAATTTCCAGAATATTGGGCTAGTAGAAAATGTCTGTCTAGTATTCAATGGCTTAATTTCTCAATTGGTTAAGAAAAATTTGCTAGTGTAGCCTAAATATCACCAGAATCAGGTTTTATTGATAACGCACCACTGTAAAACTGTGTAAATTGTTTATTTACACTTAAAAAATGGATCTGTGTGCTTGTTTTGCATGCATGCATGCACGTTTGTATGTATGTACATGCGTGTGGGGGTCAGAAGAGGAATTTCAGGCCATTGTTAGCTGCCGCCTGGGTGCTGGGAACTTAACTCTTGTTTACCGTGGAGCCATGGATGCCCTTGAGCTCTTGGCCCTCCTGCCTCCATCTCCCACGCTCCTGGGTGCCGCTCTACCCAGCAATTATTTTTCTTGAAAGTATAGTCATGAACTTTACCAGGAAAAATATTGTCTACTCAGATCTTTCCAGGTGAGAAACTCATCCTTACTATTGACTTTAAAACTGTGTGCTAGAGAGAATGGCCGCATGTCAGGTTGAAGATGTGATACAAAATCCACATCTGTTTTCATGTGGAAAGTTGATAGTTAACTGAGTGATATATACCCATAAAGCAAGCCGTCTGTGTGGTAACATTGACCTTAAATGCAGCTTGCTTCTGTCTCTGTGGGAAGACAAAGCAGACTACCCTTTACTGTCCTTCAGTCTAACTGAAGTAATGAGAAGGAGATGCTAAATTTCCCAGTATTCTACCTTCTATAAAGAGAGAAAGGAAAATTGTCATCAGTGAATATGACCAGATTACCAACTCAAGTCACTTCTGTGAGTTTTATCACTGAGAGTCCTCGTAGGAGTAGCTTATTTTACAGACTTGTCGTATTTCATTCAGTCATTTCATTTGAAGCCTGCTATGCGTCTGGCCACCATGATTGGGACTACAGTGAAGGCACATCCCGCTTTCTTTGCATGGGTTCTATAGGTGTGGGTCCAACTGACTTGTGGTTTGAAAGTGTTGTGTTTGTATTGAGTGCCTGTTAATACAGACTTTTTCTTGTCATTCCATAAATAACGCTATATTTCAGCA
This sequence comes from Rhynchomys soricoides, assembly GCA_019843965.1. Classification (NCBI taxonomy): domain Eukaryota; kingdom Metazoa; phylum Chordata; class Mammalia; order Rodentia; family Muridae; genus Rhynchomys; species Rhynchomys soricoides. The sequence goes on along the minus strand of JADRCH010000099.1, from coordinate 6,991,069 downwards.
ACCTGATACTTGAATATCATTTTGTATTATGGGTACTCTAGAGATGATCTGTACTATAGTGGAAAGGTGTGTCTAGGTTATATATGAATTATGAACTATTTTATATAAGAGGTTTGTAGCATCTGCAGATAGTATTGTATATGGAGAAGGGGTGTGCCCGGACCCTCTGTAGATAGATACCAAGTGATATTTGTGTTGATAAAATATAACCCTCTCTTCTTTAGTTCTACCAATAATGAGAACTTATAGAGGCAAACTCTTAAGTGGGTATAATGGTAATCTAGTACTTGGGACCCTGAGACAGGAGAGTTGTGAATTCAAGGTCAGTCTGGGCTACATGGCAAGACCCTGTCTCAAAAACAATCAAGAAAAGGAAAGGAGGCTGTCCTTAAATTGCAGAGGTGCCGTGTGTTTTAATGCTAGCTGTGTAGAAGATAGGCTGGACGGAAGTCCAGCCTGGTAATTAAAGTCTTGAGGAACTTGGCTGTCAAGTTGACTCAACAGGTAGGGTGCTTGCTGCCAAACCTGATCATCTGAGTTCAATCTCGAGTCCTCTGTGGTGGGGGGGAGAGAGCTGACTTCTCCTAGTTGTCCTCTGACCCCTACATGTGTGCCATGGCATGCCCAAGCCTGTGCATGGGCATATACTAACTAAATGTAATTGTAAAATAAGTCAGAGTCCATCAAAAGGTGCTGACATTCATGTTTGGAAGGTAAGTAAAGATCTAAAAACTGGGACGGAGAACAGCACCCCATGCAGAGGAGTTCTGTGAGTTTGCAGAAGGCATTGGTTAGCTTGAGGTTCCAGTTCAAAGGGGTAAATAACTCCCTGTGTTTGTCAGGGTGCAGCTAATTAAAAGAATTCACATGTCCTAAATCCATGTGATCCATGTCCATGAATTTTTATCACAACAAATGCAAGGGAAGTTCTATGTCTTTCGAAGTGTGAACCCTAGCCTTTAACAGCTGAGCTGTCTCTTCCTTCCAAGTTTTTAATAATACAGTTAAGTATTACTTAACACTTGGTCGTGTTCTGAGAAATCTGTTGTTGGATGATTTCACACCGTCGAGTGTGTTTATACAAATCTGTATAGTATAGGTCAGTCACTTGATGTGGCCTCTTTTGTGTGTGTTGCTGGGGATTGAATCCAGGGTTTGCACGTGCAAGGCTTGTCCTTAAGTGCTGACATGTATCCACAGCCTGATGCAACTCTCCCATGCCGTCAAGAGCTTTGGTGAATAGAAGACGTTTGAGACTGTTGCAGGTGTAACAGAATATTCTTCTACAGTAGACATTTTTTTTTTTAATATGTGGAGAAGTATATTCTAAAATTCCAGTAAAAAAAAATCTAGCTTAGTAAATTCTGAAACTAATAATAATAATATGGGCTGTATTGTAATTGTGTGAACTGTTCTTTTAGATGGCTAGCAGTTCAATGAATTTGAATACACCAGCATCCCCATAGACACTAGAGTTTTGGGCTGTATTAATGAATATTATCAATGGCTACAATATCACTAGGCAGCCAGAATTCTTCAGCTGTGTATTATAATCCTAGGACATTAGTATTGTTAAGTATAATTCATTATTGACCAAATCACTTTAATGCACTGTATGGCTCCATTGCATATACTAGGATTGTCAGCAGGTTGTATATTCACTGCATTATAAGTAGATAACCAGGTCACATGTTGTTGACTTTATGTACCTCTGTTGTATGCACCTTAATTAAATAAAAATTCAGGGTACATTAGAATATGCTTGGCAAGGAGGGAGCATTAAGTGTGGGTCCTTAATGTTCTATTTAACTGGGATTTTACTGTCTTCAGCAAAATAAGATTATGTCATTTTGGGGGGAAGGAGTTTTATTTTCATTTGAAGGTGAATTTTCCACATGATGCCTCTACTGAGAGCAGCATACCTGGTCCTTAATTGGGTAGTATACGTGATGTGCCTACCCAATTACTCTAGAATTGTCTTTTGTCAGCTGTCTTCCAACTCGTTAAGCTCTCTGATGTTGAGCTTATATTGAATTATTTTTAGTTGCCTATATTTGGGGGAGTATGTTTGATCCATTTTAAAAATATACTGTATTTTGATACACAATACAGGAATGAACTTTTTTTTTTTCTTTTAATTACAGATGGAGTCTGGTGGCACAGTCTTGAGCACCAACTGGTCTGATGTAGGCAAAAGGAAAGTTGAAATCAACCCTCCTGATGATATGGAATGGAAACAGTACTAAATAAATCAATTTGCTATCACTGTATTTCGTTTGTTCACGAGTACCCATTGTGTGCTTTATCATATTCTTGAGTTTTAAACAGTATCTTTTGAAAGATTAAGCCTTTTTGCCTCTCTGCTTTTGAAATGATTTTCCTGTAAGTATTCTAAAGAGTGACAGTCACATCTTATCATTTCTGTCCTTAAGGATCTCACACATCCTGAAACTGAATGAAATGTCAGTTGCTCCTAGTTATGCTCCATCTAGTTATGAAGTGGAGGACTCGTTAATGACATCGTGGGTAATTGCCTTATTTTTGATGCAGTGTTCAGTCAATAATTTATTAGACCTGGCAGCTTTTGTGGCTATAAAATTTTGAGCTTCCGTGTTCTATTAAAGAGCTGTTTTTGAATGAGTTGTAAATTTTTTTATGAAGGCTGGCTTATTTACCTTTCTATGTTTTTTGCCCACATAAAGCTGCAGACTACTATCCCTGTTCTTGAGCACTAAAGGGAAAGGCAAGGTTGGTTTCTTGTTAGATTAGAGTTCAGGAGTACTCTCCTTTGGGAAACAAGATCATGGGTTGTGGTCTAGATGTTAAATTCTCTCAATGTCATTGATCCTAAGGGGAAGGAAGGCTTGCTACAGAGGCAATAAAGCTGGGACACCTCCAGCATTGTACACGAATCTCAAGTTCACTCACTTTATAATTTTCAACAGTTAAGCCTCCCCCCTCCTCCGTCAAGAGATATTTTTATTTTATGTGTATGTGTGTTTGCATATTTACAATATTTGTGTATGTGCACATCCAGTGCCACAGAGGCCAGAAGAGGCTGTAGGATCCTCTGGAAATGGAGTTGCAGACACCGTGAGCCTCCTCCTTGTGGGTGCTGATAACCAAACCAGGTCCTCTGCAAGAGCAACAAGTGCTCTTAATGCCTGAGCTCTCTCTCCAGCCCCAGTTTTAAGCCTGTTAGATCACAATTCCTTTAGTAAATATCTAGAGTCTTAGAATTAAAAAATTGTGAATATAAATAATCATATTTTTACTATTCAACTTTAAGACCTTTTTATATCTGATATTTTTCCATTTCTTTTTAAAGCTACATTATATAGAGATCCATTAGCTACACGTGGTTCACATTGTTGAGATTCAGGATTTTGCTGGAGTAAATGGACTTCCTAATGTATGACTAAAAGCATTATAAAATGGACCTGGTACATTAGATTTATCTATCAAAGGAGTTTTGAGAAATGGGCCAGACTTGCCCACAAGTGCCCATTCCAGAGGACTGCTTGTTTCCCTGTTTCAGATAGTGGAAACTTCTAAGTTTCCACAGGGGTCTAAAGAAGAGTCTCTCACTGGTGTCTTTTTAGACTTCCTGTACTTCTCAAGTTTTGCTGCCTTCAGTGTCTTAAATTAGTCTCAAATGTCCTGTCACCAGGGTTTACCTTAGACTCCAGTCCTCCCTGCTTCCCTTCCCAGAGCTGGTATTCCCACCTCTGGTGCACGCTTCCCCTCTTTTCTCTCTCAGAGCTTAGGGAATAAAGGGCTGTGCTGTTCTGAATTTTCTGATAAGCCTTAGGTTATTTGGAGACTACCTTTTGCTCTAAATCCTTCTAAAATACATTAGCCTAAAATGATAAACTAGAAAATATGCTTGTAGCGCAGCGCTGTTGGACTGAATATGCTACAGGAGGCAGGCAGCATACACATGTTCAGCATGTGAAAAGATGTTCAGCTTTACCCAGGAAGAGAGGCAGAAGATCCAATTTATACACCCAGAACAGCGGCAGCGGTGAACAGCTTTGACACTGGAGGTAGAGCTTGATAGTAAGCTGCTAATCTGAGATTTCTCTCTCCTCTCTCAGATTGGATCTTGCTATGTAGTGCAGGCTAGCCTGCTAACATAGTCCAAGCTCTCCTTGAGCTTGAGCAACCCTTCTGCCTCAGGATCTAGGAGTTCAAAGCCAGCTCGGCACGTCCTAAAGCTGGAGGTTGCCTGAAGTATTTTGCCATGTGCCCTGGAAGACGTCCAGAAATGAGTCCTATAGACTCCATATCACACGCGCATAAGCACACACACACACTCACACACACATGCACGCACGTGAGCACCCACCTGCCCAAGTGTCAGTACAATAAAGTGTTGGAACTGACAGTAAATGTTAACACATGGCAGAGATGGAATAACAATTGGAGTTTGTATATCTGTTAGGGATTATAGTTGAATTTCACTTTACTGTGAAAACCCTGTTTACAGAGATGTGAATTAATTTGCATTATGGTGTATTTTCAGGAAATTCTGAATCTGGTTACTTATTTCTGCTCTTTCTTACACACCGAATTACAATATCATGTTATTGTAATTTTTGCTTACCAAAGCAATTGTTTTTCAGTGTAAGGACAGTTGTGGCAGAATAAATACGGAGATGAGATTGGATTACACAGAATGACTGCTTGTGAACAGGGCCACGAGGATTAGAGTGGTACAGGATTTCATAGTTAATGGTCTTGTTAAAACCAGATCAGCAGAGCACATTTTTATGGCCCATCTGCTAAGACTAAAGGTAGTTTTGAAATCTCATTCCTTTAACCATACATTTGCATTTCCTCCCTTTTGGGGAGCCAAAAGGAAAATGGGTGGATTTTCTTAGAGCCAGAGTGGCTCTTAAATACTGTCCGTCTAGTCCAAGATGCCCCTCCTCCTGCCACACAGTGTTCATGGACATTTCTTCATGATGGTTCTTGAATCTTAGTCCACAGAACTGTCTGGTGCCATCACTGTTTCATAGGACATCCGGCTGGACTTCTGGCCTTGGGAAGATGCTTTGCATAATGTTTAGGATAGAGTTCACCTGGAAAGCTTTGGGGTTTGCTTCAATTTTCAAATGTGGATGTTGGCTTCTCCTGCGAATTTGAATCACTGGGTTTGGGACCGCCCTGTAGTCTGTAATTTTAATGACTATTGATATGGAAGCAGGTGACCTTGAGAGTGGCACATACAGCCTGCGGGGGTGAAGGTCTGGCCAGGAGGGTACATTAGTCACCCTCAGGGCCTTCCGGTCATTTTAGAAAAGAATTGAAAAGGTACTGCCAGGGAAAGTTTGGTTCCTGTTAGTAGAAATTAAATGACAGGACTGGAGGCTGCAAAGGTGGCTCAAGGAGTTAAGAGCACTTCCTGCTCTTGCCGAGGACCTGTGCTCAATTCCCAGCACCTACACAGTGGTTAACAACCGCCTGCAACTCCAGTGCCAGGGGATCACACGCCCTCTTCTGACCTCCTGGGGCACCAGGCACACAAACAGTACACATACATACATGCAGGGAACACTCATTTACACTAAAAAAATAAGACAGGGCTGAGTTGAAGGGGGCCTTAGGAAGAAGTCAACAGGAATGTGTTTGTCATGTTATTTGAGACAGGGTATCTCTAGGACAGGCTGGTCTCAAACTCTGAGCAATCCTCCTGCCTCGGCCTCCCAATGCTATGATTTACAGACATTGCATCATGCCTGGTATTTGAGATATGATTTTAACTGAAAACAAACTGGTTACATTAGCAACATTATGCCCTGCTAAGGCAAATTTCATGCTTAACTGATTGTTCCGGGTCTTTGTCACTGTAAGTCAAATTCATTATAAAAAGATAAGTAACAGTGTGGGCTAGTTAAGGATATAGGCCTTTGAAGATAAAATTCTTAGCTATTGAATAATCCACAACTTGGAATGCAGAAGGATAGGAATCACAATAGTCATATTTCAAAAAAGCAAAGTAATTGCATGTAGATTTGCACACAGGTGAGTTAAAAGGTACATACAGGCATTTCTTCCAGTCTCCTTGCTTTCAGAAGGTCTGTAGCTATCTACAGACGAGGATAGAGAAAAAGGGTTCAGCTTTTAGGGGTTCCAAAACGGTTGTTACGAATCATGACTGAAGAGAACATTTACATAGGAGCCGGAACAAAAGAGGAGCAGAAATAGGAAGCAACATTGGTTTTAGTGAATCTGTGGCAACTGGGGCAGAACCACTTAAATTGTTCTTACAGTTGAGTATTTTAAAGATTTTATGTGTATAAATGTTTGCAAGTATATATACATGCGTATATACATACAAATGTGTGTGTGTGTGTGTGTGTGTGTGTGTGTGTGTGAGTGCGCATGCCATGTGCATGCCTGGTGCCATGGAAACTGGAAGAATATCTCCCTTGACACTGTAGTGACAGGGTTGTGACTAGCCACCATGTGGGTGCTGGATCCTCTGCAAGGGTAGCAACTGCTCTTCACTCCTGAGCCATGTCTCCAGCTCCTAAATTTGTTGTTTGAGATAGGGTCTCTCATTGTAACCCTGGGTATCCTGGAACTCCATGTAGACCAGGTTGGCCCTGATTTTACAGAGAGATCCGTCTGCTTCTGCCTCCAGTGCTGGGATTAGAGTGTGCTCCAGCACTCCTAGTTTATTGTTTGACATTTTCAGTAGTGACTTACTTCAGCCTAGTGTAAGTCTATTGTTTCCAATCCGATTAGTAACCTTTGTCTTTCTGGTGGTAACATGCATAATACCATGTGAGGGGATGATGCCCATATTTTTATGTAAAACCAACTAAGATTGAATAAGATCCAATGACATAAATGTCTTAGAAAATAGTGTTAACTATTTGCTAAGCTTAGATTATACATGCACAAATCTATATTTATATATATACATATGTATATATCCTCACACATTAAATATCTAAAAGTGAAATTTTGAATATAAACCGTTTAAATAAAGCCTATGGTGATTCCTCCAGTTAGTTAAAACTAACTTGTTTTGAAAAATTGAATCTAATACTAGATCTTTTTTTCAAAATGAAATACACTTGCATATTCGTGTAGAATATGAGCATGCATATATATGTGTATATATACACACACAAATACCCTTTAAGAGGACTTCAGCTTTCTTTCATAAGCAAAACACTGTGCATGTAAAATGGTTTTTGCTAAGGTTAGTCATTGCTCATATTTGCATCTTCCTGTTTATGAAATACTATCAAGACTAGCAATGCATGTAGGCTTTTGTCAGTTCCTTCCTACCCCCTGATAAATCAGTTAACTTTCAGAGTGTGACCATTTCTGTTGTTGAACTGATCAATATAGCCAGCTTATACAGAGACCAACCACTCAACACCTGTGTGTTTTGTAAAATGGAGATTGTGTTTCACTGTAATAAAATCTGATGTAAAATAAACAGTTGAGTGGATTGAATAATTGAGTGTATCTTTTCAATGTTAGAATTATTTGAGGGGGTAGAAGAAATGTAGGGATGAGGGCCCAAGTTTTAAGACTGGCTGCAGTGATGTTGGCGTCTGTCAGTGATGTAAGTTACATGAACACATTGATACATAATCGCAACCTAGCAGCATACCTTTATGCCCGTTGACCTACCACACCTAAGACTGAATTACCCCAGGTTGTACTAGGACCTTGAAAGCCAGTTCTATGAGTAGTGCTTTACACCACCACTGAGAAACAAGTGTCTAAAATAGTAAGTCATCATCAATGCAAGTGTCTGTCTGTACACACTGACATGGTTTGGTCATAATGCAATATTGCAAAAATCAGCTATTTGTAATTTGGAATTGGCCTGCTTAGAGACAATAGAGGATTAGTCCAAAGTTATGGGAATCTTTTGCTTTTTCTGTGTCTTCTCTTCCTTAAACAAATGTTCTTCCTTTTCTCACTTGACTCTTCTCTCTCTAAAAGTAGACTTTCCCTAAGAGAACATTTGGGTTCCCAGTCATCCAGCCTTGAGCTTAAACAACAAATACTTGATTTTAAAACTGTTGCCGTCCTTTGTATCCATTGACTTTTTATTGTTCCCTCATCTGTAAAAAGTAAGCATTCCACTTCTATGTCCACCCATCCAATAGAACATTAAAAAGAAGCATCTTGCAGGAGACATCTTTCTGTTATGATCTGTGCTCCTTACATAGCTGCCCTTTGACCTCTGGGATGCCCTCCACCCAGGTACTTCACCTAACATGAAAATCTAACCAGCCATCTCTTTACCTAGAGTCTGATTGGTTCCCCCTTCTATATCAAGTTGACGTCATGTTCTGGCTGGTTTTCTATTTTGATATTTCCTACTGAAGTTTTCCATTCCAGTTTGTCCCACCCAGTGTCCTACCTCTTTACCTTTCCTCAGCATACTCCCTCTGCCTGGAATACCCACCTTTCACTTCATGGGCTAGCTCTTGCTTATGTGAAGTCTTCCAAGTTGGAGTTCTCCAAGAAGGCCATTGCTTCCATCCTCAGGGTTTTGAATTCTGACTGTATCTCCTTGATCTTGTTTCTAGAATCCACTGTAAGTTTCTGGGCTCCATGGGTGTTCAAGAATGGATAGAACCATACAGCTTATGGTTTGCTTGGTTAATAAAAGCAACCATCTTAAAGATTAAGCTTGAAAAACTGAACTGCAGGCTGCAGCTTCTGCCTGAGAACAGCATGACATCATTACAGGTGCCGGTCTGATCCTCTTCATCCCACTAAGTGGAAGCATTTGATAGCCAGGCTTTAAAAATTTTATATCTTACAGATTGTAATTGGCAAACACACAATAACAAGGCTTGTTCAGAAGGGGAGAGTGTTGGCATTAAGACACTTCTGTTATCTCAGAATTTTGTTAGGATAAAAATTTCTCTCAGGAAAGTTGGCTCTCTCTCTCTCTCTCTCTCTCTCTCTCTCTCTCACACACACACACACACACACACTCACACACACACACTGTGGGATTCAAAACTAAAATGTCAAAATTACAAAATACTTCGGTGTCCTCCTGATCTAATATTGCAATTTCTGAAAACTGCTTGTTCCTGAAGGCTTTCCTGTCATAAGTAAGCATGCTACCCCTCCCCAGCTGTCCCTGCTAGGCGGCTCTACCTGGCCTGCTTCCAGGACAGTCACTGCCTAGTCATTGGATTTTATTGCCAACCTGATCAATACTAGGCATGCAAAGCCATGGTGCTGCTTGCTTTGTGGCCACTTACTGAGAACACATTAGTAGGAGTGTGAAGAAGCTTTTCAGAATGTCACTAAAATCCTCCACGTGTCTGATTTACCTTCTTGGGCATTGTTCTTTATTCTAATACCTTTTTCCTGAAAGGTAACTTACTTACTTTCTCTCTCTCTCTCTCTCTCTCTCTCTCTCTCTCTCTCTCTCTCTCTCTCTCTCTCTCTCTTTCTTTTTTTCCAAGATAGGGTTTCTCTGTGTAGCCTGTCTTTCCTAGAACTCTCTCTGTAGATCACTGACCTCAGATTCTGAAATCTGTCCGCCCCTGCCTCCTGAGTGCTGGGATCAAAGGCATGGCCCAGCTTGCAAGGTGACTCTTAACATAGGATTGTCCCTTGTTAATCAGTTGCCAGTGGAAGCCATAGGTCATAATTACATGGGGTACCACACTGAAGGCTGCAATGAATTTCATTAGATGAATTTTATTCTATGACCCTTCCCCCTTTTGTTTGAAGTTTGCTTCTTTTTCCTTCCTTCCTTCCTTTCTTCCTTCCTTCCTTCCCTCCTTCCTTCTTCCTTCCTTCCTTTTCCTGGGAACTTTGGGCACATTTGCAAGACTACAAATAACACAGTGAAGAACAGGGAAGCTAAGAACAGTGAATTCCATATGAACAATAGAACCTTTGGGATGATTTCAGTCATTATTTGATTAAAAGGAATTCAAGTATATGACAGATCTGGGACAAATTGTAAATAACTTTTCATGTTTATTTCAAAAGTAGCTTTTAAAGACTTGCAATAGACTTTCTTGGTAAAGCAAATAGTAAAGAGATACTAATTGTAGACTTAAACTACCCTTTCAGTACATTTGCATACAGTGGTGCACAGCAGAGGTTCTGGTGCAGCCTTTAGGATAACATTATTCAGGTTGAGTATAAATTACTTTGTGGTCCCTTGGCATGAACATGCTCTATGCTTCTTTGGTTCTCAACTCTCGTGTTAATTCTTGCTTGGCAGTCCTGATAGATGAACTGGATTTACACCATGCCCAAGATTCGGGCAACCCACCAGCTGCATGGCATGACAACTCTGCAGGCCGAGCGACATCCTTGGTAATTATAAGGCCATGGGTAGTAGCCTCCCAGTGGTTCGCAGATCTTCTGGCAGTGGGTGTAGCTCCGCCTGCATTCTATACAGCAGATGCCTTCGTGATCCAGTCTAGGGTCAAATGTCATGCTTTCTCCTTCCTGCTGCTGTGATGGGAAAGACAATTATTTTCTTCCCTCTACTGAGGGGATAGCATGCATGTTATTTTAAAATAAGATTCTGTGTTCACTGCTTCAAGAAATCAGCACGATCAGTTCTAAGTTTTCAAACTTGTAACCTGTCACCGCTCAGAATTCCTTCTGACATCACGGAACCTTTGTCTACTTAACCTGTTACCAGCAGAAAGTTGTGTGGCATTTTAATGCTATCCTCAAGTTCCTCCTTGCCTGTAAGAAGCCACGGTTATTACTCGATAGTGACCCACTTTGTTTTAAATAATATAAAAAAGGAGCATTAGGATCAAAAGGGACATTCTAACTGCTACTTCTAAGTTCCAGGCAGTTAGACACTGGTGTCTTCCTTTAGACTCACTGATATGGGGCCAGGCTGACTTCCCATTCCACTGTTCCCAGAGCACTGCTGAGTCATTTGCTCTCCCCTGCCTGTATATCAGCAACAGACCCATGGGAAAGGAGAGCCTTAGGTGTTCCTAAGCACGGATCGATCATATTGATGAAGGAAGAGTCCACTGCTGTTGTGAGACAGATCACAGTACTGCCCTCTGCTGGAGTTTATATCTGGTTTATCTTTCCCATGGCCTACAGGTCAGGTTTCTGCATGCTTTTAAATATGCATTGAAGGTACTGGCTAGAAGCCCTTGTTCTGATTTACTTGGGAGCATTGGTGGGGTGATACAGGGTCTCACACTAGCCCAGTCTAGCCTTGAACTCAGTATGTAGGCCAGGTTGGCCTTGATCTTGGAGCAGTCCTTGCTTCAACCTCTTGAATGTTGGGACTATTGTTAAGAGCACCACACTCAGTAAAATCTCATTTTAAATTCTCTAATCTCAACACCTGTCCTGGAGGTATCAGACTCAGCCCTGTGAATTGGTTTGTTGTTGTTGTTGTTGTTGTTGTTGTTGTTGTTTTCTTAAAGTCTACTCAATTTGAGGAAAGTCAAAATTTTCTTGAAAGTGGGAAAACCTTTATGGAGCATCGGTATGCTGGCTTAGTTTGACAGCTGTTAACCTGTTGTCAAGTTCACTTGTTTTTCTGCAGTACTGTAAAGAGGATTCTCATCCAAATGTAAGGAAGATTGAAGACATCATGACATTTCAGTCGTCAGTAGGAAAAGTACTTCTGAAAGGACTGAGTAGTTAATACCTACCCATGCTGCACGCCACCTGCACTGTCACCTGACTGCCACCTGCACTGCCACTGTCACACCCAACAGAATCAGCCATCCTAACACTGTCTGAGGCATCTGTTTGATACTATCTTCAGAATGCCTGCCTCATTCCCTCAGACCATTCTTCGATTCTTCAGACGACTTTCCCCATTTCTCTTGAAATAGACTCATTTAGAACAATGAGAAGGCAGCCCCTGATTAACTGCAGACTGCTCTGGGGTGGAGGGGGGGAAGTGTTAATGGACGTGTTTCCTCATTAGGATTAAGGGAATTGGGAGGAGACTCAAGCTGTTGCTGCAAGGCTTTTCCTTAGAGGCGCAGGTGAAGGACAGAGCTTGAGGAAAATGCTTCAAGTCTTTTTGCTCAAAACTCAGCATACGATAAAGAGAAAGTTGACATAATCGGGGTTTTTCAAGGGATGTGGATTACTCAAATCTGTAACCAGGCCAGACAAGTCACACCCTGCCCTTCTGTAAAGTGCCTCATAGCTTCAGACCTTGAACAAATTCATCTAGCCTGGCTACCTGGGGAACAAACTATATTAAATTTTGTTTGCCTATTCAGATTATACTTCTTGTTATTCTTTGAGCTTAGGGAATAAAGGGCTGTGCTGTTCTGAATTTTCTGATAAGCCTTGGGTTATTTGGAGACTACCTTTTGCTCTAAATCCTTCTAAAATACATTAGCCTAAAATGATAAACTAGAAAATACATTTGAAATATGTGAAGCAGTGTAGGACTAGTGGGGGTGGGGAGAGAACACACAAAGTACTTAGTGCAGTGGTTCTTAACCCCGCTAACGCCGTGACCGTGCAGTGGTTCTTAACCCCCGCTAACGCCGTGACCGTGCAGTGGTTCTTAACCTCGCTAACGCCGTGACCCTGTAATACAGTTCCTCATGTTGTGGTGCTCCTCCCCAGCTGTAAAATTATTTTTGTTGCTACTTCATATCTGAATTTTGATACTGCTATGAATCATAATATAAATCTCTGTGTTTTCCAATGGTCTTAAGTGGCCCCTGTGAAAACATCATTTGACCTCCAAAGGGGTCGTGACCCACAGGTTGAGAACCACTGATTTAGTGTGAAAAGACGGTCATCCTTACATATAATTAGAGACAGGCATGATAAATAGGCAGAAGACATAATTTGTGCACCCAAGAGAGTGGCAAAGGTGATCAGTTTTAATAGGACTTGGGGCAGAGTCAGTTGTAGGTGTGTACTTAGTAAGCATGAAGCTTGTGTTCAGTAGCCCCTGCCTTGACACGCCATCTGTCCAGGAGAGTCTGATAGGAAATAGGACCTTCCATTACCTTCCACAGACACACAGGTGGTGTATCTCTTGGGAAACAATTTGGTAACCTCTAGTTAAATCTACAACTCCTGTCTACACTGATGTGTTAGGGCTGTGCTTTGGTATTTATGCCAAAGACATACTTACATCATAGTGTTTATGTGCTAAATCTGCCTCACCTAGATCACCCCGTTTAGAGGTATACCACAACAGCATTAGCAGGATCGAATCAGAGGGAGAGACTTTATGCCCACCATAGCCAAATTAATTATGTTAGAATTCTGCTGACTAGAAGCCACTAACTGAATGTGGTACAGTGTAAGAGAGACAGGATCCTTCTCAAATACTGTATTCTAATTGGAAAGCAGAAGGAATTTTTGTGATGAAAAGGTGTGTTTCTCTCTGTATAATCCTGCAAAGAAATGGAGCAAACAGCCATTAATAAGCTGTTAGAGAGACAAAGTCTCTCAACTTGGAAGCTCAACTTCACTGTGCATTTCTATTATATTTATTTAAAGCTGTGCTTATGCTTTATTTTAAAAACCAGCTACAAATACATAATCTGTTTTTCCTCTCTGCAAAGTGTAATAATGGTAAGTTAAAAATATTTAATATAAGATTTGGTGTCCTTCTTACAGACCTCCATTTTCAGCACTTCAGCTTAGAGAATTGTTACCTGTGTGAGAATCTATCCTGTCTGGGCTGAGAGCCCTGAGGGCCAAAGTTGCAGTTGACTATCTGGGCACAGTTGACAGGATTTTTGTCAGGAAATCCACAAATGTGTGCCGAATGGATGGACAAAGTAGGTATAAAAAGAGAATACTTTGATTCTGTGTGTTGCCTTGAGGGCATACTCTTGGGAACATTTTTAAATGATCAGATTCCTGACACTATTTATTTTCATGGATTTTCCCCTCTGACCAAAACAAAACAAACAAAAACAAAAACAAAAAATAAAGGAACCCAAACAACCCTCCAACAATTCCCCCCCACAATGGAAACACAAGGAAACAACTTTGAATTTGCACCAAATACATGAAGATGCAGTCTATGCTTGTATAAAACCTCACTCAGAAATACCCTTCCAGCCCCACATGCAATGCATTTGTCTGGGCATGTCATGAAACTACCAGTACGCACGTGGTAAGGATTGTCAGGGTTGAAAGGTTCTTCATCATCCTGAACACTGGGTCTGGTTCTGTTACTCAGTCTTCCAGGGCCTGTGTTGCCTCGAGGTTCGCTGTGTGGTCTTCTTGTGGTAGAGGGAACACTGTTTTTTACTACTTCTCTTCTTTCTCTTTGGATTTCTGAAAAATTTGCTGTAAATTAATTCCTTTACATGAACTATTAAGGCAATTAAAACTGCATTTTAGAGTGACGACTGCAGGTATGAGCCATGTCAGAGCTTCCTTGAATTTCATAATACTGATGGCAGCAGGCACTGGAAGTCGGTTGACAAACTTCTGTTCTCAAGCCTCCCTCCCCCGCTTTCCCCTCACTTCACTGTAGGAACTGAGCAAATAAAATAGCCCTCATTTCCCCTGCCTTCTTTGCAGTGAGGAGTAGCCAGGCAAGCTATTTCTAAATCTAAAACATGGACTAGGTTAGAGCCATGTGTGGGAAAGCCTAATTAACTTTCTTGACAGAAGAGGACAGAAGGTTGTTTCTGTGAGTTTTTCCTGGATGTAAATGTGCTATCTGGAATTTGCAACTGATAAGCAAGCAGAAGGATGATGAGTCAGCATGCTACAGAGAGCAAAATGGTAGGCAAAAGGAGACAAAGGTGAGGGAGTGGCCGAAATGCTAGAACCTCGCGTCTACTGACTTTGGGTTATATATACAATGCAGCTTATTTGTGGAAAACACTGTTGATCAGGTATGCTGTAACCTGCATCATTATGTTCCCTTGAGTATATATATACTTAGAAATGTACGGGCAGGAGTGTACAGGGGACTGGGAATATATGGGCTAGATAGATATATGTGTATATATATGTGTGTACTATATATAAATCATATAAGTAATTGATTATATAGCTATAAAGCTTAACATTTTTATTTGAGATATTGTCTTGGTTAATTCTTATAAAACAAACCCCATGGGATAGAAAAATCAGATGTTTTTATGCATAAGGGTATCAAGGTACAGACCAAGTGTCTGGCCAAGATCACAGACTGAGTGACAGCAAGGTCTAGATAGGAACTCTGGCATCCAACCCAGTGCTCTGGTTAACCATCTCTACAAGAATCCTGCAGTACAGCTGACAGGTGAGTAACAGAGATGGAAGGTACAGCATAGCATTTACTGTAGAGTCTCCCTGAGCCTTAGTTTCTTTGTCTAAACTGGAGATAGCAGTATCTCATTCATAGGCTAATGATAGGGCTAATTAAAACCACACCTAAGGGTCTTGGCATATAATAAGCATACAAGTGTTAGGTACCATTCTTACAATTTGTTACTTTTGAGAACTAAGATGTAAGTAGCTTCCAAAAATAGTTTGTCAGAGAAGCACCAAGAATTCAGTTCCTACTTCCTCAGCTAGTTGAAGGACCTCAGACAAATTAGTCTCTTTGTCTTAGTATCTTTCTCTGGATCTTGGGAATATGAGTTATATCAACAGTTACTGGTGAAGAGTAAATGAGGACAGTGTGTTGTCCAAGACATCGGCTGGTCATTTCTGGTCTATGTCTGCCTACCGTTCACCTTTGATTATCCCACTGTGTGATACTGCTGATCTGTCATCGCCAACAGCCAATGTGTAGGCTGCAAGACCTTTACTAGAACCAGACGGGGGCTGGGCATCATGGAGGAGACATTTAATTTCTTCGTTTTATCATAAAATACAGTTGCACTTATCACTGATTAGGGGAAACTCATTTTAATGCCGATGATATTCCTATGCATGTACCAACATTTTCTTAGTCCTTTGCTAATCTGAGGGATTTATAGAGAGCCTCCACTGTGGTGTACACTTACACACATCCAGTAATTCTTGTGTAGATATTGATGAGTGTGTAAGATCTTACCGTGTGTTTATGCTAAAAGGGTGAAGGGACCATCTTAGACATAGGGGATAAGCTTGTTTCCAGGGGCTAGATCATTCATCTTGGTACTTCCATTTGTCCGGTTTCCATCCCTACTCTCTGTCCCCTGCAGTGTATTTTGCATAGCATCTCCTATTATTAATATACAGTCTACCTATTTTGTGTGCATCTAGATCACTGGTTAGTTAACCTTAGGTGTTTCCCTTAGGAACCATCTACCTTGGCTTTTTGTTTTTATGTTTTCATATTCATCTCTTACTAGGACCTGGAGCTCACCAATTAGACTGCTGGCTGACCACTGAGCGGTCTTCCCAGCCCTGCAACAGGAAACTGAGACTGTAGATTGTTTTCTGCGGCGTTCCCTATGTGTCTCTGGCCTAGAACAAGTTGCCTGGCACAGGAGAGACCTTCATAAATGACACTTTGTAAATGAGTGAGTGAAGGAACTCAAGAGAGTTCTGAGGCTTGTCTGGAGATCAAGCAGAGCTCTGTGTGGTAGCGAGGATGATTCTGGTCCATTAATGGAAATGATAATGGCTCTGGGTGGTAGGCAGCAAAAAGGCCTCACCTAGATAACAGTAATTCGGACTGAAAAGTGGGCTGTGGCCATGAGATGGGGATGCATGGACAGAGATGGCAGGCAGTGAGAGTGCATTCCAAGGCTTTGCTTTAGCTCTAAGGTCTTGGGGCATTGTTTCTTTTTTTTCCTTTTTTTTTTCTTTTTTTTTTTTGGTTTTTTGAAACGGGGTTTCTCTGTATAGCCCTGGCTGTCCTGGAACTCACTCTGTAGACCAGGCTGGCCTCGAACTCAGAAGTCTGCCTGCCTCTGCCTCCCGAGTGCTGGGATTAAAGGTGTGCGCCACCACTGCCAGGCTGGGGCATTGTTTCTTACTGAGCCTGCCTATGGCCTCAGGGTCTTTCTCAAAGATCTGCCAGGTGTGACATGACACTTCTTGGTGTGGGCTGAAAGAACCATCTTCTCTAGGCTTTGGAGCAAGAGGAGACTTGTGAACAGTATCAGTTGGTCATGGTAGAATCAGAAATCTGTACTTTGGCCTGGTAGGCTATTATTTTGATTGTGGTAAAGCAAGCATAGCAATAGACAGGGTATCGTAGCACAGGCTGGCCTTGCTTGCTGTGTAGCTGAGGATAGCCTTCAGCTGATCCTCCTGCCTGGGCCTTCCTAGCTCCTGGATTAACGAGCAGTGCTACCAGGCCTAGCTCATGTTAGTGAGTTTTATTTGTAAATGCATTAAGTGCACTCACCAGTACTGCTGCATAGCCATGACTACCATCCATCCATAGGACTGCTTCCATTTTTTCAGGTAAATTGTTCTTTCTGTTCTAAACAGTACCCTGACAAGCCAGTGGGCTTAATGGCCAACCACATTTCACCTTCTTCTACTATTCAATAAAACCTTTCTGAAAACAGCCTATCTCACACATGCAAGGAGAGAGGCCTCCCTCTTCACCTGAGCCACAGCTACAAAGCAGGCCTTGGGGAGACCAGGGTGTTGACCGAAGTAGAGATGAAGTGTGAAGCCTGCTGGGATCACCTGCCCTTTGTCACCCAGAAATGGTTCAGAGGTGGGCCCACCCCTGACACCCAGGGGGCCCTGCACTTATTTTCTCTAGGTTTGGAAGCCCGTGCTTGAGCCTTGAATATGAGGAATCTTAGCCTATGCCCACAGCAGCTTTTGGCTGTCCCATAATTCTGGGTTTGAATGTAATAAAGCATCGGCAGCATGACAGCTTCTTAGTCCCCCGAAGCTGTGTTTTGAGAATAAAGAAATGTAAAATTGGAAGGTGTGAACAACTGAGATTAAGGGGCAGTACAAGAAGAAGCAGGGGTGTCATAAACAAACACTGCAGCTAGGAGCAGAGCTCTGTCTTCCTGCCCTGCCTCCAGTTAACCCTGCTGTGCCTTCCCTTCCGCACTGCAGGTGCACCCCCACTCCCACCCCCAACCCCATCATTTTCCTTCTCTTGCATCTCTCATGCTGATTACCAAGACTCAGCCAACAAACATCCCAAGCAACCCTATTGGTCCTGCCACACTCAGGCCTGTGGAGGGGCTCCCAAGAGCCAGGAAGACAGGGAGAATTCCAAGCCCTAATACAAGATGTAAAACTTTACCTTTTGGATACGTGGGCTTAAGCCAGAAAATAGGCCGGTCGCCACAGAGTTCAAGGATTTTAGAACTCAGGAAGCTGTTGTCCTTCACAGGCTGGTCCACGGCCACCCAAATCAGAGAGTTCTCTTCATATTTAACTGGCATGATCTTGCCTTCCTGTAAACGTGAAATGCTCGTGAGCAGAGGAGGGTGGTGCATGCTGCTTGTTGAGTCGGGCTACCGAAGGATTATTTTGCTTTGTGCAAACTCAGGGGCGTTTCTGAATGTGCACATAGGATGGATGCACACAGTAAGGCTTCCAGTCTTTAGTCTCCTCAGGACCCAGCACACCTCCCAACACCCTGCTCCTAGACAGCTGCGATGTGTGAGTAGAGGCATTTAGAGCAGAAGTGAGAATTACTTGATACTAACTTTGAGATTTAGGTTAATCCGATGTTTTTGATCAAAGATGTGTTTGAGGCAAAGCAATTGAACAGACCCTGAAATGCTATAAAGGACTGAGGAACCCTTCATTTGAAGTGAAAAATCTTTTGGGGGCTTTTGTGCTGCAGCTTCCAAACAAGGGAAAAAGCAAGTGATTGGTTCTTTAATGTCTCCAGTTCAAAGTGTTATTTAACATAAACCATTCCTCCTGTCCCTAGCTACAACAAAACTTATCTCAGATGTTCCTCACACCAAGCATGCCACTGAGATTTCAAAGCTAAGCCCCGGATTTCCTTCTACAGAAAGATGCTGAGGGATAGTTTGATAACCCAGGAGACAAATTTATTTTTTGCCAAGTTGTTCCTTTCATGTATTTATTACTTTGCAGTGGGTCTGAGAAATTAAGATTTTTTTCCCCCTCACTCCAGGTAAAAGTGGCAGTTCATTTGTGTTTTCTCCCTCAGGTATACGGTCACATTAAACAGTTATTGGAGGAAGGTAACACCCAGGTAATCCAGTTATTTACCTTAAATCAAATGGCTCCATCCAGGAAATGATTGCTCTTTGAGCACAGTAGCCTTTTAGAGTTATACAAAGCTGTTGAAAATTTTATGAGAGCAAGTGGTCCATAAATCTGCCCCGTCATAGCCTAAAGGGTGTGGAGAGGAGGAGATGCCCAGGATGACACACACAGATGCGTCCTGTGAGCCAGGGATGCTGTCAGTCTGGGAGCACGCAGGCTCCGAACATGGCAGATTTACCCAACTGTACTTTCCTCGTTGATTTTAATCTATGAGAGGATTTATCATCCATTCGG